>SJXQ01012493.1:185209-198295 GCA_006408695.1 Aepyceros melampus | reverse complement strand
CAGATGGGAAACCCACGGAACTGAAGAGAAAGGGGACCGGTGTGCTAAGGTTGTCTTAAACAGGCAAGAGTCGGTCCTGACTCCTGACCGGCTCGCATGATTACCCAAATGGCTCTAATTTACTTCTTCACAACAATTATTTCTTTTCGTATATGAAGCCACACAAGCTGAACAAAACATAGGCTCCTGGAGTTTTACAGCGCCCGGTCTGTAATCGTTAACGCTTGAAACAGTTAAGCTTTTTAACCCCATTGTAGGAAACTGATGGGGAAAGGACTCCATCGTGTTTATTCTTTTTCATACGAATTATCCCATGCAGAATGCAGAGACCTGTACCTCTGCTGCTGTTGCTTTTTGGACCATGTGAAAGAAGCCTGTGACAATTGGGTTATCTGTTGAAAAGGCTTATGATGCAGCATTTCCCTGTTCTATCAAGTAGGAAACCTTCCGGCGTTGCTTAGAATAGATGTGCTTCCTTTGGTCCACCAGATTCTCTCCCTTCAAATCCCACCCACCCTCGGCTCTGTAAGGCTCTGTGTGTCGTGCGGGGAACACAAATGCAGGGCTGTCATGCCGATGCGCTGCACCCTCTCCTCGCCTCAGCAGCTGCGGCCAGCACAGGTGGAGTGCAGCGGGCAGTCTTGTCCACATGAGTCTGGGTTTATTTTGAAAAGGAGAAGAGTCAGTCTCTAGCATTTGCCACAGAAAAGGCTGTCTTTTCGTGAAATTAGAATGAGCATGTGCTACCTCCAGGTCAAGGTCAAAGGTAACTGGCAGAGCTATTTGAAGCCAAAGGTGTGGCCAAGTCTAGTTTGGAAGCATGCACAGATAGTGTTATTGTCCCTCATTTTTACCTCTCTGTGCAATTCTTGTTCTTGGTTCCACCAGCTTCCCAGGAATGTGTTCTGTTCTCCAGTTCAAATTTCAGCCTAGAACTAGGTGCCCTCTCTATAACAGAGTCAGGCTTGTGTTTTCAAAAGAAAACATAATAAATATTCCAAAGAGAAGAATGTATCTGTGAGGAAACAAAAGTTTCCAAAGTGCAGACGATTGCTTCTGGATGCTTATGAAAACAGCGAAGCCCCCAGGCCTTGGGCTGGGCTCCCCTCTGTCTTCTCTCCAGGCCTGGCTGTGTGGCCTCTGGGCCTCCGGTCTCCCGGCCCTTAGAACAGTCATCGTTTTTACCCACCCAGGATGAGAGTGAGAGCCCATCAGATAGCCACTGAAATGGAGTTGTACGGTGATTTCCCTAGAAAAGATTTAGAGAAGCAACACAAATTATATTGTACATTGAAGAGATTCTTGTCAGTGAGAACGTTCTAAGTGAGTCCTGCTTCAGTCCGAAGGGACTGGAGGGGAAGGGGTGGGGAATGTGTAGAGACATCCCCTTAGAACCAGCCATGTGCTTAAAATTCTGGTGAATGTTTTTCTCTGTTCCATATATCCGTCCATCATGAAGTGAGTGGGACAAATGAATTAATGGTTTGCCTAAAAATGCCATCCAAGTCTAATGGTTGCTTTTAAGAATCTAAAATACTGAATGTGAAAAGGTAGGCTGTGACTTCGTAAATGACAAAAAGCAAAGTGCACACTAAGGAAAAATTGACTTAAGCTTTCCAGGGATCTGGTATCTTTAAGCTTCCTCAGTGTGAAAAGTTCTGTATAGTTAGCTTTGACTCTGGCTTATTTTTCTGATTGATGTGCTTGCAAAACTGTTGTTCCCTCTTAGAGTAATTTTCAGCTTTTCTGACTTACCATCTTTGTTTTGCCTTCAAAAGAAAAATATTGGCTTCCCAAACTGCCCCTTCTTAGTATTATATTTATCTTAACAAAGTAGCTACTTTTGACATCCTGGTAAGTGAAAGCAAGAAAAAGAGCCATAAGCATTAATCTCCATACCCTGCAGACATTTTTAGCAGTTTTAATGAAGAGAACTGAATTTAAAAATAGACTTTCGTTTTACTAATTGACATTTCTTTAGCCTTTCCATCAACTCAGTGCCTCTTAAGTACTGGATTCTTTCCTTCAGTTCAGTAGAATGCCTGGCGGCAAAGACTGGTTTGTGTTCCCCCTGCCAGCTTTCAGATAAAGTGAAAGTCTCTTGGTCATGTCCAACTTTGTGACCCCATGGACTGTAGCCCACCAGGCTCCTCTGTTCATGGAACTCTACAGGCAAGAATACTGGAGTGGGTAGCCATTCCTTTCTTCAGGGGATCTTCCCAACCCAGAAATCAAACCGGGGTCTCTTGCATTGCAGGCCGATTCTTTACCAGGTGAGCCACCAGGGACGCCTTTAGCTGTCAGATAGGTGGTATGTTAATCTGACTGCGTTCCCATATACCTCAGAATATGGGGGATAACAGATATTTGTATTCTCATAATGTTGACTTGTTACTACTAAAAATGTTTAAGATCTTGAATAGGATGCAAAATCTGATCAAGTTGTGCATTTCTCTGAAATGAATCCCCATTCTTCTAAGGAGCCTTTTTTTTCCCCTTCAAGATTAACTTCTTGGGATCGAGTCCAGCTTTAGAACTGCCAAAATCTGTGTTCTCCTTGGCCTTTTGCTTTCACAGTAGTGTGTCAGGTGCCAGCGGGGAGGAAACCTTTGCCTTGAACTTGCGTTGCCATATAAAGCAGAATAGTATCCTATATTCAGTGCTGTCTGAAAAAAGTTCCAGATCCCATCAGGAAGGCCGTGGTAAATAATCACATTTCAGAATAGAGGCACACTTCGGAGCTATTGTGGGTTTGGATTCAGATCACTGAAATAGAGCAGTAAAGTGAGTCACATGGATGTTTTGGTTTCCTGGTACATATAACAGTTATGCTTACACTATACTGTAGTCTGTTAAGTGTGCAACACATTGTGTCTGAGAAAACAATACACATACCTTAATTTTAAAATAATTCTTAGCTCAAACATGCTAACCATCATCTGGGCCTTCAGAGAGTCTTCATCTTTGCTGGTGGAGGGTCCGTGCCTCAGTGTTGGTGACTGCTGATTGATCAGGGTAGTGGTTGCTGAAGGCTGGGATGCCTGTGGCAATTTGTTAAAATGAGACAGCAGTGAAGTTTGCTGTGTGGATTGACTTTTGTGAACAGTTTCTTTGTAGCATGCAATGCTGTCTGATAGCATTTGACCCACAATAGAACTTTCAAAAATTGGAGTCATTTGTCTCAAACATGCTTTATCAACTAAGTTGATGTTGTAGTCTAAACCCGTTGTTGTCATTTCAGCAGTCTTAACATCTTTATAGGAGTAGATTCCATCTCACGAAACCACTTCCATGTCCTTCCATAACGAGCAGCTCCTCCTTCATTCAAGTTTGATCATGAAGTTGCAGCAGTTCAGCCACATCTTCAGGCTCCACTTCTAGTTCTAGATCTCTATCTGCGGTTACTCCCTCTGCTGAACCCTTGAACCCTTCTGGGTTGTTCATGAGGGCTGGAATCACCTTCCATACTCCTGTGTATGTTGATATTTTGACCTTTTCCCAAGAATCACAGCTGTTTTTAATGGCATCTAGAATGGTGACTCCTTTCCAGAAGGTTTTCAATTCACTTTACCCAGATCCATCAGAGGAATCACTCACTACCTATGGCAGTTGGAGCCTTACTAAATGTGTTTCTTGAAGAAGACTTAAAAAGTCAAAATGACACTTGGATCCATGGGCTACAGAATGGATGCTGTGTTAACAGGTGTGAAAACCATTAATCTCATTGTCCATCTGCATCAGAGCTGTTGGGTGACCAGGTGTGTTGTCATTGAGCAGCAGTCTTTTGAAAAGAATCTTTCTGAGCTTCAGGTTACAACAGTGGGATTAAAAATACTCAGTAAACTGTGTCAACAGATGTGCTGTCATCCAAGCTTTGTTCTGTTTATACGCACAGGCAGAGTAGACTCAGCATCATTCTTTAGAGCCTGGGATTTTCGAAATGAGCACTGGCTTCAACTTAAAATCACCATAACATTAGGTATTAGCCCCTAACAAGAGAATTAGTTTGTCCTTTGAAGCTTTGAAACCGGTCATTGACTTCTCAATCCTAAAGGAGATCAATGCTGAATATTCACTGGAAGGACTGATGCTGAAGCTGAGGCTCCAGAACTTTGGCTACCTGATGCAAATAACTGAATCGGAAAGGGCCCTGATGCTGGAAAAGATTGAGGGCAGGAGGAGAAGAGAGGGCAGCAGAGGATGAGATGGTTAGATTATATCACCAACTCACTGGGCATGAATTTGAGCAAACTCCAGGAGACAGTGAAGGACAGGGGAGCCTGGCATGCTGCAGTCCATGGGGTTGCAAACAGTTGGACATGACTTAGCAACTGAACAACAGCAACAACAAATCAACTTCTCTCTAGTTATGAAAGTCCTAGATGGCATCTTCTCCGGTTAGAAGGCTTCATCACCTACACTGAGCATCTGTTCACTGCAGCTGCCTTCACACGTGATCTGAGCTGGAATTCTGGAGAACTCACTGCAGCTTCTCCGTCAGCACTTGCTGCTTCAGCTGTCACTTTCGTGCTCTGGAGGCAGCTTCTTTCCTTCAGCCTCATGAACCATCTCTGCTGCTTCACACTTCTACAGTTTCCTCACCTCTCAGCCTTCGCAGAATTGGGGAGAGTAGAGGCCTTGCTCTACCTTAGGCTTTGGCTTCACAGGGTGTGGCTGGCCTGATCTTCTATCCAGACTGCTTAAACTTTCTCCGTATCAGCAGTAAGGCTGCTTCGTCTTCTTATCAATGTGTATACTGAAGCAGTGCTTTTAATTTTATTCAGGAACTTTTCCTTTGCATTCACAGCTCGGATAACTTAGATTCAGCAGGCCTCTGGCTCTGCTTTCGGCATCTCTTCCTAAGCCTGATCGTATCCAGGTTTTGATTTAAAATGAGACGTGAGACTCTTCTTTCTCTTGAACACTTAGAGCCTGTTGCAAGGTTATTAATTTCAATATTAGTCTCAGGGAATACAGGGGTCCAAGGAGAGGGAGAAACGGGTCAGTGGAACAGTAAGAACACAGTTTATCCATTAAGTACGCTGTCATAGGGCTGTGGTTTGTGGTGCCCCAAAACAATTAACGATAGTAAGATCACTGATCACAGATCACCATAACAAATATAACAACAGTAGAAAAGTTTGAAATATTGTGAAATTTACCGACATGTAACACAAAGTGAGCAAATGCTATTTGGAAAAGGGTGCCAAGAGACTTGCTCAACACGGGTGCCACAAACCTGCAATTTTTCTGAAAATAGACAGTGTCTGCAGAGCGTGATGAAAGGGGATCTGCTTGTGCTCGTGAAGCTCTCTGGGCAAGGCTTCTGCCCAGCACAGCCACAGTAGTTGGGGAGTCTGCCCCAGCTGCAAGTCAGGACATGCAGGCGACCCCTGGGTGCACCCTGCGTGCTGAGGGTCTCGTGACACATGTAGAGTGGACCTGGCTGTCACCCACCAGCTTCCCTTCTCCGCTACGCTGACCTCACTTCTGAAGAGGTGGTCATTCCTCAGATGTTTTAAAAAACCAACCTTCCGGCGGCAGCAGTGTGGGTGGGTCCAGCCAGCCGCTCTCTAGCTCTGCGGTCATGGGCAGGTCACCTCTTGTGTCTCATCAGAAAAAGGAGGGTGATGGCACCTCTTGCAGGGACGTTGTGAAGACAGAGGGGCTGGCACGTGTGCTCTCAGCAGAATGTGTTTGGGCTGCAGTCCTGGAGCCTGCTGTTTCCCAGGCTGACCCCCAAGGCAAAGGACCACGTGTGTGCGTGTGCTTGTGCCTCCTGCTTTGGGATGTGGGTTCTTTACCACTGGCGCCACCTAGGAAGCAGAGGACTATTTAGTCCTTTGCTAAGAAAGATCTATTAATTAAAAAGTACTTATTCCTAGTAGACACTCAGTGAGCATTTATTGAATGAATGAGTGAATAAAAGCATTGTTCTCAGAAATGACAGCGGCTTACATTTCTTTAACCCTTTGTTTACACTCTTGTCTCCAGCCCCCCGGGCTGCAGCAGGGTGGCATGGTCTGCATTTTACGGGGTGGGGAACCAAGGCCTGGACCAGAAGTGACTGCCTGAGGCCTCCCACGGCTGGGTCAGGCAGTGGGGGCCTGTCCTGGAGATGAGGAGCAGAGAAGCCACGTTCCTCCTCTTCCTGCCACGCTGCCCAGCCTCACTCTCGCTCCCGCCCCAGACTTAATGCATTTTCCTTCTTACTACAGTGACAGTGTGCATTCACAGTAGAAAATCAAAAAAAGACTAGAAGAGACTCCCATTCTACCATCCCCCTGTTCACAAAGACAGGTGGAAAGCTGTGACATCGTCAGGGTCCCCTGAGACCTTTGGTGTCCTGGATACTGAGATGCAGTGGAGTGGGAAACACGGAAGGCCTACATTTGAGGAGCTTACACTGTAAATTAAGGGGTAAAAGGCATAATTATAAGTAAAACATTAGAAAATTTATGGAGATTCCCAGGCTCAGGCCCTGAGAGTTCAAATTCACTGAGATTCTGGACCCAAAAGTCAGTGTTTAGCCGGTGATTCAGGTCATACTTTAAAAAAAGTCCTGCTGTCTGACCAAAACCCATGCATTGTTATGAAGAATTTGAGACCTTCAGAACTGAAGTGACCACCCCAGTACACACACACAGCCAGTGCCAGAACACTCGGACCACCAGGCCAACGCCGGGGAGTTGGTAATTCTGCAGGTCAGCAGCTCCAGCATCTTGATTCTGTAGGGTTCGCCCTGGCAGGACTCAGGTCTCCCAGGTGAGCTCTGTCTCAGCAAGAAGCTCCTTGACTTTTTTTCTTTTAAAAACTGCTTTGTGCACAGAATACATGTGTGTGCCATAAACATCTGAGCAGTGGGAAGCAAGCAGGTTGATGCCTAGCTCGTAGCTTCTGAGCCATCTCGCAGCCCTGGGCCGAGGACAGCGGGGCAAGAAGAATGTCCTACAGTTCTCTGCTTCCCAAGGTGTCTTACACCTAGGAGGACCTATTGATTGTTTTTAAGTTATGTCTTGAACCGGTCAGTTACTTCCCACTCTCAGGAAGTGGCTCTGTAGCAGGAGCCCTCCATGCAGCTGCCTCCTATGTCCCCAGGGCCCTGACCTACTCCCCATGTGTGCAGGGCCTGCCTCCAGAGACCTGTTGTAAAGTCAGAGGTATGAACTGAAAAAAGCAGAGTCATCTGAAATCTCCCCATCTGCAGAATATTCTTTCCTCCAAGTGTTGGGATTCCTTATTTTTGGATTCTGAAGTCTTAAATTTGCTGAAAGAAATGTGATTGATATTTTCTGGATTATGAAATCATTTCCAGAACCGTTATGTTAACCCTTTTATAATCACATCCGAAGTTCTCTCTGTTCCCATTTCAGACATACTTGGCAAGAGGTTTTTGGGTTTTGTTATTTTTTAATAAAATTTACTTATTGAAGACTAACATATAGACCAAAAAGCAGACATATCACAAATATGTAACTCAATGATTTTTCACAAAGCGGTCAAGAGGGGCAGACTCAGGTTCCTGTAACCACCACCAAGCTCCAAACACAGAATGTTAGAACACTGCCAGCACCCAGGAGCCCCTCATGCCCAAGCCCAGGCTAACTCCGCCCCTGGCTTTTGGACTTCATGTGATTGAAGGTGTGCAGCACGTGTACTAGCTGGCTGTGAGATTCGTTCATGTGTGTAGTAGGTTTTCACACATTTTCCTTGCTGTGTGTCATTTCACTGTGTCATTGTACCCCAGTCTCTCCATTTTACTCTATGGATATCTGGGGTTCTTCCAGATTCAGGCTGACAACAGCTCTTGCTGCAGTAAGTGTCCTTGTATGTGCCCTTTCATGCACCATGTGTACATGTTTCAGGATCGTGTGTCGAAGTTGGGATGTGTATGTTCAGCTTAGGGGACGTTGCTAGTTGAACACCTGCCCTCACTTCCTCTGTGTCTTTAACAACTCTGTGTTGTCGGTCCTTTCGTGGTAGATATTTTGATGGTGTGTAGGGGCTTCCTTGGTGGTTCAGACAGTGAAGAAGCTGCCTGCAATACAGGAGACACAGGTTTGATCCCTAGGTCCGGAAGATCCCCTGGAGAAGGGAATGCTACCCACTTCAGTATCTTACCTGGAAAATTAAACGGAGAGGAGCCTGGTGGGCTACAGTCCACGGTGTCACAATGAGTTGGACACAACTGAGCAACTAACACTTTTCACTTTCAGCGGTATATCATGGATTATTGGTTTGAATATGAAAAGCAAAATAAGCTTTCCAGAAAATAGACGGAGGATATACACATGTCCTCAGGCAGAGATTTTTAAATGACATAAAGAAGCGATCAGTTATACTATATTAAAATCAGGAACTTCTGTTCATTAAAAAAAAAAAAAAAAAACTGAAAAGATCACAGCACCAGAGAAGAAATTTATAATATGACCACCCAAGAAAGACTTTGATATATCTATCCAAATATATTTTAAAAATTAGGCGAAAACAAAACAAAAATTTAGGCCAATTTTTGAAAAATGACAACCCAACTGATCAGGTGTTTCCCCAAAGAAGATATCCAAGGGGCCAGTAAATGTTGAAAACATGCTCAATTAACGTCATCAAAGGAGAAGCAAATTGAAAACAGGAGAGTGTTCTCAAGAGAGGAAAACGTGAAGAAGCAGAATCCCTTCCCAGCCTCGCCTAGCTCACTGTCCCCGCCCTCCCTGAATGGTCTCACGTGACATGACGGCATCCGGCACCCAAAGCAGCCGCTGGGCTGGGGTATTCTTGCGACTCAGCTTTCATACTTGACCTCAGCGTGCAGGGAGCCGCAGTGCTTGATCTGAGGAGCTCAGCTGTGCCTCTCCCTGCCCGCTTAGGACATGACCCTCGACGAGACTTCTAAGGAAGATGACCATCTATCGACTGTCCTGTCACCTGCTGCCTCTAAGGCTCTAGCTTCCCACTACGTCCAGCCCTGCAGCTCAGAGCTAGTCCTTCCAGAATCGCATTGTCTGTTAATCACCCCTAATGCTTGGAATTTACTCAGCAGGCCTCTGAGGAGCTCAAAGCCATTTGCAGATCCTACTGGTAAAATGGCTGTCCCTGGGCAGCCAAGCTCTCAGCTAAATTACTTCTAGGCAAGGAAGCCGTTCTCAAAACTCTGGGAGACTTGGGGTGCCTTGACTAGCAAGCCCTGTCCCCGCCAGAGCCCCAGGAGGAAAGCACAGCTCCTCCAGGCATTATGAGATCATCCAGGAGGGACAGTGGTCTCCGTAATTATGGGAGTGGTTACCCAGGTGGGCTGACAAACCTGCAGACACAGCCCCACGCCAGGGAGCACTCACATGTGAGGAGAGGGAAACTGAGGCAGGCCAGGACCTAGCAAGGGGGGCAGGCTGGTAGCAGAGAAGAGGAGAGTGCATTTTGGTTGGGGAACTGGAGGAGCAAAGCAGATGAGGAGAAACCTGGGATGCAGAGGAACTGAAGTCTTTCTCCATTTTTGGCAAGGGGTCCCCCGGTGTTTTCCCAATATGTCTCCCAAGCATCCCTCCTTTGAGACCAGCCCTGTGTGGGCACGACCTCAGACACCCTGTGGACCCTGCTGCTTCGCTGGGCCTACAGGAAGATGGGGGCTGGGTGCTCAGAGCTGCCTCTGCACCTGGCAGCCTCTAACCCAGCTGACCCCTGGTCCTCCCCTTACGCAGCCCTCTGGACGCTGTGCGGGGAGCAGAAGGCAGCGGCCTGCGGGCCCTGGCCACAGGCCCTTCAGTGCAGGTACACAGACACATGGGAGGAGCTTAGTTCCTAGGGAGGGCGGCCCCTCTGGGGAAACTCGGGAGGTGGGAGACAGAGCAGGGTGGGGCAGCCAGGACACGGTGGCAGGGGGTGACCAGCCCCCCAGAGTGTGAGCAGGTCGGGACAGCTGTCCCCGACCAATACCACCCCGTGGCTCGGCTATTCCCTACAATTCCCTCCCCCGTCTTTGTGGGTCCAGAGATTGGGTGGTGATCAGAGTCTGGCAGTAGGTTCGGGACCCTCAGGCTGGGGGCCTGGATGACAGCTGATTTATCTCGTCCTTTCCATTCATGCCTCTCATGTACCTGAGTATCCAGACCAGGCTGTGAGCCCCCTGTCCAGTATCGAGAAGGTGTGGGTGTTGTCTGTACAGGCTCCACAGGGAGCAGTGTTTAGAAAGAGGAGGAATAGGGCCTCCCTGGTGGCTCGCTGGTGAAGAATCTGCCTGCCAGTGGGGGAGTATGGTTGGACCCTGGGCTGGAAAGATCCCACATGTTGCAGAGCAGCAAAGCCTGGGCACCACAACCACTGAGCCTGCGCTCTAGAGCTTGGGAACCACAACTACAGAGCCCATGTGCTGCAACTGCTGCAGCCTACACGCCCCAGAGCCTGTGCTCGGCAACAAGAGAAGCCACGGCAGGGAGAAGCCCGGGCGCCGCAGCTAGAGAAAGACCCACACAGCAGCAAAGGCCCCGCGCAGCCAAAACTAAATAAAGTTCTAAAAAAAAGAAAGAGGAAGCATATTCCAGTGAATCGTGGAAAGGGAGGTATTCCTCTGTGCACACAGGTCTGTCTCCTTTGTGCCAGTGAGCAAGGGACCCCTGTGATCAGAGAGAACGGGGATGTGAGTGCCCACGCCCACCCACTGCCCACCCTGCCTAGTTCTCCTGTGAAAGCCCTCTGACGGCGCTAGCTTCCTGAGCCACCTGGGAGCACTTGTCAGACCCCCAGAAACAGACACTGCAGGGAGAGACCTGGAGCCACTCGTCTCTGACCTGCTCCTCTAGCAGAGCCTGTCTCAGTGTGCTTGGGCTGGAGACTGACGGTCACTGGCTAAGCCTGCGTGTGTGCGTGCTCAGTCGCTCTACTGCTGCTGCTGCTAAGTCGCTTCAGTCGTGTCTGACTCTGTGCGACCCCATAGATGGCAGCTCACCAGGCTCCCTCGTCCCTGGGATTCTCCAGGCAAGACCACTGGAGTGGGTTGCCATTTCCTTCTCCAGTGCATGAAAGTGAAAAGTGAAAGTGAAGTCGCTCAGTCGGTCCGACTCTTAGTGACCCCATGGACTGCAGCCCACCAGGCTCCTCCATCCATGGGATTTTCCAGGCAAGAGTACTGGAGTGGGGTGCCATTGCCTTCTCCAGCTCAGTGGCTCAGTCGTATACAATTCTTTGCAGACCAATGGACTGTACCCTGCCAGGCTCCTCTGTCCATGGGATCCTCCAGGCAAAAATACTGGAGTGGAATGGGTTGCCATTCCCTTCTGCAGGGGATCTTCCCAACCCAGGGATCGAACCCAGGTCTCCTGCCTGGCAGGCAGATTCTTTACCATCTGAGTCACTTGGCCTGGAGCTGAATAAATCTTGTTATTTATTGTTTTCTCTCCACGGGGAGCTGTCGGCTAGGACCAGACCTCTCAGCACCCCCAGTCCAGCTGTGACTCCTGTTTGCTGAGTCCCGGGGAAGGCATGCACAGGGCTGTGCAGGTCCCACTTCACCTCAGCTTACCTCTCTACCCTGCAGAGAGATGGCCTCTGCCCTCACAGGGCCAGGAGGACCCCGGGTTTGTGATGACACACTCAGCTTCCATCAGCCCAATGGCTTGTCTGAGCCACAGGACAAGCAAAGCCCCACCCCCGCATCAACCGAAGAGGGGGTGAGGTCGTGGGCCCTTCCCTGAGACCTGCCCACCCCACCAAAGCACCTCGCCACTGGAGGCAGAGACAGAACCCCCAAACTGCGAGCTCCTTCCGTCAGATGTTGCCTGTGGCAGGAAGGACACACAAGGGCACCAGTTTGCCAGCTGGGGGCTTGGCTGGGCCTGCAGTGATGCCCAGCGCTCGGCCAGCTGCTGGCCCCAGGGACTTAGACCCCAGCATGGAAGAACCTGGGCTTAGAGCTGTGGGTGTCCTCACTGGCTCCTGTGCCAGCTGCCTGGGCTGGGCTTCCCACCGTGAGCCCAGGGGCAATAGGAGCAGCTGGGCTGGGCCAGGGCCCCGACGGCCTTTGACGTGTGTGGCGACAGCAGACCTGTGGGAGCCGGGACAAGTCTGGGAGCACACCCCATGGTCATTTCCCTCTTGGCCTCCAGCTGCGCCTCGAGGCTCCCTCCTTCCCCAGGGGCCCCTGACTGCAGCTCCGCCTCCAGTCCGCCCCACGCCCCACCCCCCACACACACCATGTGGTTTAGAGCAGCCCTGTTACAGTATTACAACGTGCTGTGGGGTGGGAATGGCCAAGCCGAGCTGTTGACAGCGTGGCGGAGCCCTCCAGGCTGCGCTGGGCCAAACCAGGGGCCTTGAGGCTCCCAGGAGACCCCAGTTCCCCAGCCCGATCTGCCACAAAAGGCCTCTGGTGTTCCCATCGGGACGACTGTTTCTCAGCATGGACACGGGTACTCCATGCATACCAGAACACACTGGTACCCTCTACACCCGACTCCCTTTCCTCTGCCTCCCAGGCACCCAGCTTTGCGTTCCAGGAACATTCCTTACCCCGGGCGAGGGGGAGGGAGGGGGGTGGATGTTGGAGTTGTCTTTTGGTGACACCCGTTTTCCAGAGCTGAGCCGGGGAAGGTGCTGGCAGAAGAGAGGCCCGTCCTCCCTTCCCAGAACTGGGGTGAGCGGGTGGCTTCGGGTGGGCTTCTCAGGTCCGAGCAAACGTCCTCGCCAGGGACCCGTCAGCTTCCTGGAAGGGCCTGGGCGCTCTGCTGGGCTGGTCTCACCCCAGCCACGCTCTCGGCCACGTGTGAAGCCCTTGCCGCTCTCCACCCACAGGTCCACGGTCACCTGCTCCGGCTGGCCTGCTGCGTCGTGAGCTGGGCTCAGGGCTGCTCTCTTGTCCTGAGGCTGCTTGATGGCTGTCCCATGGGGGTGCCACTGGGGCCACACTCTCCCACCACCACCATGGTCGGGGGGCCCCCGCCTGCCGCGGGGGTGCACAGGGTGCTGCGTTCTGCTGGGTAGCCTGCTCACAACGGGGACTCGCACACAGTGACAGTGGGCCTGGACCCCCTTCCTCTCAGGGCATCAGGGCAGACACCCCTGCAGAGCCAGTGCGGTGACGGCTGTGCCCAGCACGCCCAG
>SJXQ01012493.1:164606-179168 GCA_006408695.1 Aepyceros melampus | reverse complement strand
CCCGCAGGAGGCTGGAGCCAGCCTTGCAGCCTCTCTGATCCACCCACTGCCCCGCCAAGACACCTCCATGACCAGCTGCTGCCAAACCCTGAGCCCTCCAGAGCCGCTGGTCTGGCCGCCTCTGACCCCGCCTTGGCTCCCAGGCCCTCACCCCCCGGGCTCCTCTGGCCAGACTCCCGAGGGACTCCAAGGCAGGGCTGCCCTGCTCAGTCCCACCCTGCCACACTGCCTCAGGGACAACTTGATACCTTGCCCTGAACCCTGCCATCTGCCCCTGCACCCCTGAACTTTGCCCCTGACCCCCATTATGCTTGTCTCTACACACATTCCCCCCTCCCTGCCCCGGTGCTGCTGTGTGCTCCCCAAGCTGCTGGCCCCCTTGTGAGATGCTCCATACGTGAGGAGCTGAAGGAAGGAAGGACTGCCCTTCTTCCAGTCCTTCTCCATCGTGAGTGTGGGCTGGAAACCACAGGGGCTTGCTCCCTCACTGCCAGCCGCCTGCCTGCGAGGGCGAGGTGCTCTCCAAGGTGCCTCCCTCCTCCACCTCCCTCTCCAGTCGCTCCTGATTTCTGTCATCCCTCCTCTTCCCACACCCTCCCGCCCTTCATTTTTAGGGCGCACCCTTTGCTCCTGTGTGTGGGTGTTCCAGCTCCCCCCCAAAAGTGTCCTAGGCTCCTCTTTCTCTCTGCTGCAGATCCAGCCCCAGGCTGGTGGTGCGGCTCATCCACCTCCACTCTTTCCAAAAGCCCCAGAGCCCAAGAAGCCTCTGCCCCTGCAGCAGGCTGTCATCCATCCAAGCATCTGGTCATTCCAGGGCCTGGCCCCTGGGGACACCTGCCTCTTCCTCCCTCGATCTTGTGGCCATGCCTCCCGGGAGGTATAGGAGGTGTTAACGGCAACTGGGGTTGTTGTCGTATTATATAGCTTTCACGAGGTGTAACTCACATGCCATAAAACTCACCTGCTTTGCAGGCACAACTCCAGCAGTTTTAGTAAATTTACAGATCCTTGTGACTATTGCAGTCCCTCTTCAGCCCCAGCCCTTGCAACCCAATTTACTTTCTGTCTCTATCTGGACACTTCACATACATGGAATCATCCTCTGTGTGGCCTTTTGGATCTGGCTTGCTGTGGATTGTTGCCACCTTTTGGTTTTTGTGACAAGTGCTGCTGCTGTGCACAGATGTGCACAAGTCTTCGTGCACACTTTCATTTCTCTTAGGTTGTCGTTCAGTCGCTCAGTTGTGTCCAACCCTCTGCGACCCCACGGACTGCACATGCCAAGCTTCCCTGTCCATCACCATCTCCTGGAGTTGGCTCAAACTCATGTTCATTGAGTCAGTGATGCCATCCAACCATCTCCTCCTGCCTTCAATGTTTCCCAGCATCAGGATCTTTCCTAATGAGTCAGCTCTTCGCATCAGGTGACCAAAATATTGGAGCTTCAGCTTCAGCATCAGTCCTTTCAGGGAATATTCAGGGTTGATTTCCTTCAGGATTGACTGGTTTTATCTCCTTGCAGTCCAAGGGACTCTCAAGAGTCTTCTCCAGCACCACAGTTCAAAAGCATCAATTCTTCGGCGCTCAGCCCTCTTCACAGTCCAACTCTCACATCCATACATGACCACAGGAAAAACCATAGCCTTGACTAGACAGACCTTTGTAGGCTAAGTAATGTCCCTGCTTTTTAATCCTCTGTCTAGGTTTGTCATTGCTTTTCTTCCAAGGAGCAAGTGTCTTTTAATTTCATGGCTGCAATTCTCTTGGGTAGATACCTCAAAGAGGAAGTGATGGGCTGGTGAATGAATGTTCAGCTTTCTAAGAATCTGCCAAGCTGGATTCCAAAGTAGCAGCATCACTTTACACTCCCGGCAATAATTTAAGAGTTTCTCCACATCCTCACCAACATTTGTTATCTTTTTACCTTATTTTGTTTGATTAGAGCCATCTGAGTATATGAGAAGTGGTATCTCATTGTGGTTTTGGCTTGCATTTCCCTTAAGACTAATGAGATTGAGCTTCTCATCATGTGTGTCTTGGCCATTTTTATATCTCTTTTGGCGAAATATCTATTCTAGTCTTTTTAAAACTTTTAAAAATTTCAATGTCACTTGTTAATTAGGTTATTTGCCTTCTTGTTGATTTCTGAGAGTCTTTTGTGTATTCAATCCCATGCAAATGTGTTCTCCTCACCTTTCATTTTCTTAAAGGTGTCTTTTGAAGTTCTTGATTTTGATGAAGTGGCCATCGACTTTTGTGACTCTGCCTCTATTGGTAGACACTGCTCTGGCACCCGGCCAGTGCGGAAACCAGGCTCTGTGCTCACCAGCCCGAGACCTGGGCGGGCAACAGCACCTCTCCAGGCGTCAGTCACCTCGTCTGCACAAAGGGGGCACTTTGGTACCCACCTCAGAAGGCCACTCAAAGCTGTGCTTGAAACCCTGCCTGGTGCCCAGTTACCTCAAAACCAACCTCACTTACGGACTGAGGGTCTTTCGGGGAATTTACATTCATCCTCACTTTGCATCCTTATTGCAGCCCTCGGAGCAGGTGCTACTCGCCCCATTTGAGGGTGAAAAACAGAGACTCAGGAGAGCTGAGTGGCTTGTTTAAGGTCCCACAGCCTGTGAGGGGCTCACAGAGGCATCGCCCCACTTGAGGGGTCCAGGATTGCTGCCTCGCCACCCGACGGCTGCTCCCAGAGGCAGGCTGAGGCTCCCTCCCCCTGACCCGGCAAGTCCAGGCCAACGCTGTCCCCAGGGTCACCAAACCAGCACAGGCCAGGCACTGGCCAGCAGGATGAGGGACTCATCACACCGCCCCAAAGCCAAGCCCTCTGCCTGGGGGGAGTCGAAGCTGCTAAGACACAATGTGGCCAGCGGGACACTGGGGGACCAGAAGCATCGGGGAGGCCCGAAGAGGGCCAGGCTCAGCCTGGGGCGTGGACGGGGGTATCTCAGCCTCTTCCAGGTTGGGGTTAAGCCCCAGGCCCCTTCTGACGACCTCTGGAGCTACAAAGCAAGTCTGTGTGGCTGTGGTGATCTTCTTGGGCAAATAGGCCTGCAGACCAGAGTGTCCCCGCCTGCATGGCCCATGTCCTCCTTTCCTGGGAGCTGTCTCCCCAGGGCCTGTGTTTCTTTTGGGACTTAGGGAATTTTGAAACACACATGGAGGGAGAATAACACAACCAGTCCCCACATACCTGTCACCCAGATGCAACTGTGGTTGCCGCAGGGCCACTCTCCTCTGTCCTCCCTTCCATTGAGCGCATTCCAGGCATCCTATCATGTCATTCCCAAATCCCACAGCACAAGCGTGGGACACGCATGTGCACAGAAGTTACCCCAGAAGGAAAGGAACTACTCGCCACCCGCTTTGTACTGGGGCTCCTGGTGGGTCCTGGTGAGGACAGCCCCTTGCAGCCAGACATCCTCAGTCCAGGCCATTTCACCTCTCTGAGCCTCGGTTTCCTCAACTGTACAATGGGACTGCAGTACTTACTACCTGGCAAGATGGCCTTGGAGATTAACCAAGACTGCAGACCGTCTGTGGGTGCACAGGGAGATAGCAGAACAGAAACAGCATGGCAGGGAGGGCCAACCCCAACATCAGGAGGTGGGGGAGAGAATGGGATGGAGGAGTTACATCCAGATCTTCCACTGTCTGAAACAACAAATTCTTGGGAGGGGGGAGGGTGGTTAAAAACTTCAAGCAAATGTAGCAAGTTATAGATGTACATTTTCTCATGTTCTCTGCTTTTTTGGACACTTGGAGTAGTTTATAAATCTAATTCAGGAAATTAAATTTGCAATCAGATCGCTTCTCTGCTTGATGCTTGCTAGGAGCCTGGCTCAGTTACCTACTGCCATGTAACAAACATCTCCAGATTTAAAACAGCAGTGGCTTAAGAGAGCCACCTTTGTATATTTTCTCCCAACTCTGTGGGCTACCAGGGCTGGGCCAGGTGGTTCCTGGGCAGCTCTTGACACCAGCTGGGGCTGCTGTCACCAGGTGGGGACTTGACTGGGTTGGATGTCTGGCCTGGCCCACATGGCAGGTATTGGGGGCTGGGCATTGGCTGGGAGCTCAGCTGGAGTTCTGCCAGGTGGTCTACACCCAGGCAGTCTACACCCGGACTGTCCCTGTGGCTTGGGCGTCTCAGCAAGGTTGTGGGGTTCAGAGAGGGAGCCTTCCTGAGAGCAAGTCTTCCCAGATGAAGAAAGAAGCCACCCAGGCTGAGTCCCCAGACAGGTACCACATCGCTTCTCTCATCCTCCTCTGGCAGTGCAATCTCAGGGCCACAGAGTTAAGGAGTGGGAATCAGTGTTGCTTTTCAGTGTGTGTGGAGGTGAGGACAGGGGGGAGGAAGCTCTTGCAGCCGTCTTTAACTTTCCATTGTGATCAACAAACGATTGTTGAATACAAAACTGAATTCCACAGACATGCTTCAAGCAGGGAATTAGCTCCTGGTGAGGACTGGGGGGTTGTGAATGGAACAGTCTCTCCCCTCCCCAAGCAACACTGCTCCCCCGCCTCCTTGACAGCTTGTGGAGATTCTCTGGGCCCCAAACCCTCCAACACAGCGTGTGACTGGTGGTGCTCTAGCGGTAAGGGGAGATCACACCATGGTGACGAGGAAGGCCTGGCTTCTCAGACCCGCTCATGGGCTGCTGGGAGGCCAGTCTGCAGGGTGCCCTCTCTCCCACCTGCTGCCCCTGCTGGAGGCTCCCAAGCACCCTGTCCACAGGTGTCCTGGGCTGAAGACCCCTGCTGAGCCCTGGGCTGCCCCATGTCCTTCCAGGCGTAGGAGGTATCCGGGGCAACCACTGTCATCTCACCCTGCCTCCTCCTCTGGTCCCCTCCCTGGCGTGGCCCCCGTGCCGCCTCCACCACCATTGTCCCCCACACCACCCTTTGCTGACAGCTAGAACGGGCATAGGCGGGCGAGGCTGTGCAGACAGAACCACCCCCATCCTGCTCTGGCAACCTCTCCGAGTCACTCCCTCCCCAGCAGCTCCACGGGCTTGGCATTTGGGCAGATGGCTCCCTTTAGGAATGCGTATGGTCCCCCATCCCCAGAAACTGTCTGAGGACTTGTGGTTCTTCATCGGTTCTCCCAACCCCTGATGCGTTTCATGAGTGTGTCTGGAGCCCCTGACCTGAGCTGGGCCCTGCCCCAGGCCAAGGAAGTGAGGCCGGCAGGGCAGACTGGTCCTTGCCCTTGGGAGCTTCCCTGCTAGGGATACCCGGTCATTGCACCTACCAACCCATGGCAGCCCACAGTGTGCCTGGCAGATGGACACCTGCGCAGAGCCTTGAGAGCCTGGAAGTGCTAACTGGACAAGGGAGGTGGAAAGACATCTCTGAGGAGGAGCCATTCTACAAAGCTGGGCCCTTTTCCCTGGGCAGAAAACCAGACCAGCTTCCTTGGCACTTTACCTGGCTGCCAAGAAAATGATGTCCAAGTGGGTGCTCTCTCTTTTAAAAAAACAAAAGCTCACTTTATCTTGGAAAATTTCAAACACATACAAAAAGTAGAATAGTATAATAAGCCTTCACGTATGCATCACTTAGCTTCAACAATTATCAAATTTTCCATTGTTTTCATCTCCACCAGCCCCTCCTGTCCTCACTCTGCCACCTTTTTATTTTCCTTCTCTGTTTTTTTTTTTTGGCTGCACCATGAGGCTTGTGGTATCTTAGTGCCCAGACCAAGGATCGAACCCACGGTGCAAGTGCAGAGCCCTAACCACTGGACAGCCAGGGAATTACCATCATTTCCCTCGTCTTTGAAAAACCTCATCTTCATACTAATTCACTCACAAATACTTTTTCACACGGATCACTAACAGATAAGGGCTTTAAAAACACAATGATACCACTATCACGTCTCTTAATATTGGCAGCAATTTCTTAATATTATCTAACACCCAGACTGTGTTCAATTTTCTATTATCTCGCAAATATCTTTTTCTAGTTGGTTTCTTCACATCAGGACCCATCCAGGCTTTGCACAGATTTGGAGTAGGTTCATCTCTATCTGAAGTGTCTGTCCTTCCAAATGGGCTTGAATGCTCAAGCGGAGATTCTCTACTGCAGGGGCCCCCAACTTCTGGGATCTAATGCCTGATAATCTGAGGTGGGCTGACATCATAATAATAATGGAAATAAAGTTGCACAATAAATATCGTGCCCTTGAATCATCCTGAAACCATTCCCACCCCCGTCCGTGGAAAAATTGCCTTCCACAAAACCGGTTCCTGATGCCAAAAAGGTTAGGGACAGCTGTTCTATGGTATCAGTCAGTCACCTGGGAGTTATTACAAAACACCCCTACCTGGCCCCTACCTGGACCAATTAGGTCAGGGTCCCTGGGGTGAACCAGGCCTGAGTGTTTGCTTCATTCATTTGTACTTATTTATGTATCAGTTAAGCTCCACCCACCCCACCCCGCCTTGGGGATCCTGGCCTGCTTCTAGGGTTAGGAATCCCTGGAATACTCTTAGGGGTTCTCCCTAGCAGTTGTGCCCCCGGGGTGTACCCTGGCAATGCCTGGAGATGCTTTTGGTTGTCACCACTTGGGCAGGGGGGCTATGCTACTGGCATTTAGTGGATGGCGGCCAGGACATCCTGCAGGCCCCATGGCATAGAGTTAACCAGCCCTGAACATCAAAGGGCTGACATTGAGAAACTCTGATACTGGAGCACCAACCTCGCCGGTCTCAAGGGTCAGAGGCCTCCTGGGGAAGGAAGAAAATTAAACTGGATTCTTTCCATTCCTCATCTCAGCCCCTTACAGTTGATGAAATGCATCCCCCTGGGCCTCCTTTCATTAGCCCTGCGTCCCCTCCCCCGGTGCTGCGTGGGGCTAAACTCTCCAGGGAGACTGGCCCCTCCCATCTCTGGTTGGGGCAGGAATGCACCTCTCACCTGCTGGGCGACCTCTGTCCTTCCCTCTGCCTCAGGCCTCACTCCTGGGAAGTGGAGAGAGCAGGGCTGTCCCAACCAGTCCGGGCCACCTACACAGTTATCCCATTCACTGCAGTACCCGGCGCCCAACACAGAGCGGGTGCTCAAAAAGCGTTTGTAGAAATGAATGGATCCCCATTTCTCCTTGTGGAAACCGGGGCGCAGAGAAAGTGGGTCTCACAACCAGCTTTTGGCCTCCTCAAGGCTTTTTAGCCTTGTCCTTGCTTCTGTGTGAAGAATGTGGGTGCCTGCCTCCCCTAGGGGTTCCCCGTTCCTTTGTTGCCACTGTCTCAGGAGACGATGGGGAGCAGAGCTGTCCCGCAGCTCCCCGGGGAGGAACAAGGGCAGAGGACACCCACAGCCCACCTTCCCTCCCGAGGCTGGGGAGGGGGCCATCCTCCCCCATCTTCCTCTGTTTGTGGGGAGGCATGATACATGTCTATCATTTGGGACTGGATATGGTCCGGGCACCCAACATTTTGCAATATTTTTTAGGAATGACTCAAAAGAGAACACAGCTGGAGCTCCGACTCAATGTCCTGCGCCCACTGAAGGCCTGTCATTGTCCTGCTCGGAGGCTCAGTTTCCCTTCCTCTGTTTCCAGAAGGACACAGACCACAGGGCGTGGAGACCTTTCGATCATTAGACGGAGCCGGCCCGACAGGCTGGTGACGATGACGTGAAAAACACTTGGTGGGGGTGGCTTTGTCCCTCCTGGCACTGTAGGTGCCTGTGGAGGCCTCCTCTCTGTGGGAGGCCTCCGGAGAAACCCATCTGGGTACAAGGCCCGTGCATCCACAGGCGGGGAACTGGGCAATTCCTATCAGCTGAGCGTCCTCAAAAAACCTGCCACCCCCAGCCGGCCACACCGCTAGCTCAGCCCCACAAGTGGGGTGCAGAAGCATGTGTGGAGAGCCAGAAGGCCAAACGCTAACAGCAGGGCAGCTGTCCCTTTGATCACGCGGGTCATCCGAAGCCCCGGAGGCCAGCGACTAGATGGGTGGGAGTGGGGGAGGGGCGCGGCTCGCACGTCCCCAGGGCCCGGGGCAGGCGAGATGGTGGAGCCTCCATTCTCCCGCCTCCCCTTCTCCGCGGCTCGGCAGTGGGGCTCACTCAAGCACGGCCATGCGGTGTGGGGGAACCCCAAGGTCCCACTTCCACCACTCAGGGCTGGGGATGCACAGCAGCAGGGGGCCTGGCACCCAGCCTCGGGGAGGGGCGCATGGTGGAGAGTCCCTCGGCCCGACCTTTCCCCAGGATCCCCCTTCAGCCTCCCCCACCGGTCGGGCGAGAGGAACCTAAGGAGAGCGGAGCGAGTCCGCGAAGCCTGAGGCGCGGGCGCGGGGCGCGCCCCCGGCTCACTCCCCAGGGAGGCGGCGGGCGGCCCCGCTCCGCCCCAGCGCCGGGCCGGTGCGATCCTGCGCCCGCGGGCGGGGCGGGGCTGCAGTCGGCACCGCCCCCGGGTCCGGGGAGGGGACGGGGGAGGCGTGCTCGCGGCGGCGGCGGCGGGTGCCGGGAGCGCCGGCCGGGGCGGAGCGGGGCCCCAGCGCACTGTCCGGCTCGGGCCATGACCCCTGCTGCTCTCTCTTGTAGACTTGTCTCCGCGGCCCCTCGAGCCCGGCCGTCGCCGCTACGGGCGCTCGGGCGGGCCCCACAGTGAGCCCATCAGGAAGTGGTAAGTGCCCCGCGCCGCGCGCCCCGGTGTGCCCGGCGCTGCCCACCCCACTCCACCCCTCCCTTCCCTTCTGGAAGACACAGCTCTTTCCCGAAGCCGCAGCCCCGCCGAGAAGCGTCCACGCCCCGCCAGCTCCCGCGGCGGGAGGGCCGTCCCTGGGGACGACGGGCCCCCACCCCGGGGTGGGGTGCGGTAGGGGACCCTCACGGGCTCGGGCGTCCCCCCCGCTAATTCTTGCAGACTTTTCTGCGGAGGCGCAGGTTTGGGGAAAGTTGGGCCCCTTCTGGCCATGTTGCAACTTACACCGGGCGCGTGGGGAGGTGTGTCCCCGCCCATGGAAGCCGCCGGCCCCCAAGTCTCCACCTGCCACCCCACGCGGTCACGAGTTCCTGGGGAATGGGCCAGACCGCCATTCCTGAAAGCTGGAGAGGAGCCCGGCCAGGGGGTGGGGGCAGGAGGCCTGAAGAGGAACCATTTCCCCTCTATCGAGTATTTCAGAATGTATTATTTATGAACCGCCTCACTTAGGGGCCCCCTTCGCTCCCAGGGCATCAAAGCAGGTTTGCAACCGCAAAGGGCGACCACTGTGAACGCGCTCGCCACTTGCCTGGCCCGCTGAGCTCAGCGGAACTGGGGGGAGGCACTCCTTACTCAGGTGGACCCACAGCCCGGCTCGGAGCCCCTCCTTGGTGGACCTCTCTCAGACCTCCCCGGCCTGTTAGGCCGCGGTGGAATCCGAAAAGTCTGTGCTGGCTGAGCCTCCTTAGCCGCGCTGAGAATGAGGAGGAAGAGGCAGGGAAGGCAGCCTGTGCGGGCCTTCCTGTAATTGGTGCAGCTTTTGTGGAACACCCCATCTTACAGATGAGGAAACTGAGGATCTCAGAGGCGCATCTGGATTGGCAGGCTGGGGGCGGGGGGCTTCCTGCAGAGCCCCTAGGGGTGCTGGGGGGCAGCCCCTGTCCCAGGCTGGGTCAACTCCAGAAAGCAGCCCCTTACCTGTGCAGGCCACACCCACCATGGGTTCCCTGTCCCCACCCTGGATAGGAGGGAGTCGGTGTATTTATGGAAAGACTTAATCCCTCTGCAGGCCCCAAGGAGGTGGAAAGCTCTGCCAGCCTAATCTCCTCTCCCTGGAAGCCTTTCCCTTGGCAGGTGGGTTGCCCTGGGTGGGCCCTAAGCCCCGGGTTGAAATTGCCTCTGGAACTTCCCCTCAGTGGCCCTGGAAAGAGAGCGGTGCTGCTTCATGTTGGTTGAGCCCTGCATGCTAGTACTCATCACCTGCATTTTCCGTTTTCCTTCTCTCACCTAATACTGTTGTTATCCCCATTTTACAGATGAGGACACAGAGGCTTGTAAAGATCAAGTGACTGATCCAAGGTCACACACAGGGGCGGGCGGGTAAGTGGCGAGGCCTAGCCTTGAACCTAGCCCTCACAGTGTAGAATCAAACAGTGTAGGCAGACCTTCCCCGGTGAAAATAGTGTGTTATATATTCACAGTAATGTGTACACCCAGGTGCCCGCTCATAGCCGACGCAGCCACAGCCTCCCCTCCGAGCCTGCAGGGGATTGTGTGTGTCCCACAGACAGTGCCACACTGTGGTTACTTTTTATTTGGGTGCAGAGAAAGCAGTTTAGTTTTCTGTTTGTGCTGCAAACCTGAAGGGGATGAGCTGCCCAGCAGGAAAGCTAAGGGCTAATAGTTTGCGACTCCTAACTTCAAGGCTGCTGTAAAAAGGATGACTTGTTTTCTGATTAGCCCCATGATTAGTTAACTGTTAGCCTAACTTCTATAGAATACCCCTTATTTTTAAACATTTCTACTGATGTGACCATATGGAAAGTCGCACTAATTGTACGTGTTGAATTTGATCTCAGGCTCAGAGGGCCAAATATCATGCTCACATTTACATGGCCAATCATGGAAGACCACAGCTTGACCCTGGGTAGCCCAAGGCCGTGCCCCGTGACAGCAAGGCGGGTGCAGGCTTTAGCGGGCACCTTGCCTTTCCCCCCCGAGCCCATCGTCTTTCGCTTCCTGTGGGCGAGCAGCTGTGGGCCAGGCAAGTGCCCCCTGTGGGTCTGTGGCCTAAAGCCCAGGAGAGGCTCGTGTTTGCATTCTGTGTACCAGAAAGGGAGGCATGTTAACGCTTGTAGCATCTGTTCCCAGCGCAGTCCCTTTGGCTGCTATTGTAGGAATTCTAATCCTATTGCGAAAGGAAAGTACCTTTTTTTTTTTTTTTTAAAAAGAAGGAAACCAAGGTGTGTCATAGGCCTGCTGGGAGCCCCTCTTGGCCAATCGGTCAGTAGGTCTTCCCTGCGTTTGCAGTAGGGGACTGGCCTGAGAGCTGGTCCCGGGCTCCCCCAGCTGGGAGGGGAACCTGATTCCATCTGGTCTGGTGGGTCCACCCACCTAGGTAAACTGTCACATTCTTCAGCTATGAGTCTCCACCCATGCCCTCTCCTCCATCCTCCAGTGAGGTCTTGGTTAAGGGAGTGAAGCTCTGTGTCCCTGTCAACTCACGAGCTCCACAGGACTCTTCCGATTCTGTCTGGGAGGTGACTCCAGAGACCATGATCAGGCTGTTAGCCTGACTGTCTTTCACTGACTCCCTGTCTAGGCCTCCATGGGCCACGGGCCTCATCCTGGAAGCCCAGGTGGCCGCCTCCATGTAGGGTTGCTGGGTTTAGCAAATAAAAATAAAGCCTGCCCCGTTCCATGTGAACTGCAGAAAACTGATGGAGAATATTTAGTAGGAGTCTGTCCCGTACAGGAGTTCGGCATCCTGTATTTTATTTGGCAGTTTATTTCTCTGACTGCTCCCAGTTCCAGAGATCTGATTCATCCCAGGAGGGTTTACTTCATGCCCTACAGCCCAGCCTCCATGATCCCCAAAAGCAGAAACCGAAGGGAAGCTAATAGCAGATCCCTTGTACCCTGAGTGGTTCTGATGTGTTCCACGGGCAGTGGTACATCTTTATTACTTTACACTTTGTGCAGAGAACACATTAGTTTACTGTTCTCTTTGCATCAGGAACCTGCAGAGAGTGGGCTGGCGAGCACTACCCTGCTGCGGGCTGATAGTTTGGGGCTCTTATCTGCAAGGCAGCTATAAAGATAGTAACAGACATCTTGGCCAAGGGTGTCCTCTGCCCTGGAGCTGCCCAGGCTTCAGAAGGGCCATGAGGGGCCATTTGGTGTGCAGAGTGGCCGACATCCACCTCTCTGGCCGCTGCTCAGGGGAGAGGCAGACCCCTGCAGGAGGAAGTAAGTTTTTATCTCTCACTGCCCATCCGTGTCACCAGAGAGGGTTCTGTGGCAGCCGTTTGGCGGTAGGGAGATTCTTATGCCCGAGTGCGAGAAAGGACCTGTTTTAACTCAAGCTGTTGTGCAAATAATTAACAGCCTGATATTTTGAAGGGAACATAAACAGAACCTGATTCGATATGAAAGAGTGGTTTTTCACACTCCTATGAATGTGTGAAAGAGAGAGTACATTTATACCTAAACGTGCGGTTCTCTTGGGCCTGACGGCTTGCCTGCCTTCTTGCCAAGCTAGAGGGGCCCCTCCCATGGAATCTTTTCTTCGCACTCGTTAAACCTTTATTTTCTAATTGCACAAATGTGTGTCTTCCGGGTATAGACCTCAGCATGTAGAATGATAGACATAGAAGCCATGGGGTGCAACTGACCTGGCTTTGAGCTCTGGCCTCCCAGAGCTGCTGCCGGACCGCCCAGAGCTCCACTCCTCCATCTGTAAGTCATGGATGCAATGATGTTATCTTGCTGGGTGTTGTCAGGTTTAGGAATTTTTGTAATGAACTCAGCCTCTTGAAAGCATTAGCTTGACTTCTGTGTCAGTGGTAAGGATGAATTTAGGGGCACGTAGCCTGCTCCCCACAGTCAGGCGTCTGTATGGCTTCCAAATGGACAGATGAACATCCTGTCTACCAGGACCGTCTCCCGCAAAGGCACCTGCCATCTGCTGGGGGCAGCCCCAATCATAGAGGGAGTGGAATGGACAGGGCGCTGTCCACGGTCCTACATAAACCACCCTGGGGAGCGCCTCCTCCTTCCGCTATAACTGGCTACACCTCGGACTCGGGGACCACACGGCAGATTCCCACACAGCGTCCCCACAGGCTGCTGAAGGGTAACACCGTGACGTTGACAGATGATGATGATGGTGATGACGGCTCTAGGCCCTGTCCTGAGGCGGGGTCAGGATGCCTGTTCTATAACTGAGGACTTAGAGCCGGAGGGGCCAGGGTGGGGGAGGAGGGCGGTGAAGCATCAGTCTCAGGCTCAGAGAGGAAAAGGACTTGGCCAAAGGTCACCCAGCCGTCACAGACTCCTGGTTCCTCTCAGCCCCTCCCAAGGCCACTTCATTCCTCCTGCCCTTGAGGGGCGTTACAGCAACGTGCATGGGAATGAGAAAGGTCGGTTGGTGAAAACTGTGTTTGGAAGTTTTAGAATCCAGAAATAGAATCATTGCACCTAGCCCTGACCTCACCACCTGACGTTTGCTTGACCCTCATACAGCTCCCTGTCCCCTGGTGTCCACTGGATCCAGGCTGCCAGCTCCTCCTCCTTCCTTAACTTCCTTCCTTTTTTCCCTGAATGTTTGGAGATAGGTATTTCTCCAGTCACAGAACAGCTTTAGCGACAAAACCTATCCATTCAGGACAGTTTTCTGGGAGGAGCAGGGAACCAGAGCGCCTTCCCCCAGCCAGAGCCGCAGCCCCTGGCCACCCCTCCAGCCACACCAGAGACGGGGTAGGGGAGTTGGATGTGATGCTCCCCCTGCATTCTGGCTGCTACGGGCCAGGGGGTGGGGGGTGTTCCGTGGAGTCTGGGTAAATAACTGCTCTCGGCTTTCCCTTGCTAAATGCTTCTTTGAATAGTTTCAAGTTTCAGAAAAGTTACAAGAACAGTAGCACTGAGGGTCGGACACAACTGAGTGACTTCCCTTTCACTTTTCACTTTCATGCATTGGAGAAGGAAATGGCAACCCACTCCAGTGTTCTTGCCTGGAGAATCCCAGGGACGGGGGAGCCTGGTGGGCTGCCGTCTATGGGGTCGCGCAGAGTCGGACACGACTGAAGCGACTTAGCAGCAGCAGCAATGTATATCCTTCACCAGAAGTGAGTGGGTAGCCACAGTTGCTTCACTGGCGTGGATTTCTGGCCAGACGCTGAGAGTGAAGCTGCAGAGATGCTGGCCCGGGACCCTAAACACCCCAGTGTGCGTGTCCTCAGAGCTGGGACCACCTCTTAGAAAATGCAGCCCCGCGATCAGAATCACCACACTCGACCATAGCCCCATGCTGTCACCTCCTGGACAGGTGTCTTTCTTTTGACTGTTTTACTACTTTTACAACTAAAGACAGAAGCATGTCGTGAACACCCGTGTCCCAGCGTCAGCAGCAGACGAGGCAGCGCCCCGCACCCTCCGCGCCTCTGCTGCTGCTTCTTGGTTGGACTTTACAGCAGCGTCCTGCTGTCGCTTCTCAGTGCGGACTTCAGTGTGAATCACTGTCATGTAGCCCTAGGGTGGGATGTGTCGTGTAAGCTGTTGGGTTGGGCGGTGGCCAGCGCGTACCCCAGGCAGAACGGAAGAGCGTGGACTGTGAGATCAGAGTTCACCGCATGGCTGTGATGTGCTGTGGCCGGCAGGGGCCCTGAGAGGTTGCTGTGGCCCTGACCTCAGGGCCGCAGACCCCTGGGCAAGAGGCCCACGAGAGAGACGGGAGGGGAGCTCTGGGGTTGAAAGCGTAGGGTTGGAATGCCTGCCCCACCACCTGCTCCCCATACAACCCTTTTGCAGGTTAACTAACTTCCTGGTGCTTCAGTTTTCCCATTAGCAAAGTGGGGATCAGAACGGCCCCAGTGTCACCAGGCTGTCGTGAGGCTTAAACA
>SJXQ01012493.1:25428-131981 GCA_006408695.1 Aepyceros melampus | reverse complement strand
GGTGGGTGGGGGTCCCGCGTTTGTGTAGCCAGGTTTCACCGTTACCAATTACATGCTTTAACTCCTGGCTCCGAAGGGGGCGACGGAGGATGAGATGGTTGGGTGGCATCGCCGACTCGATGGACATGAGTTTGAGCAGGCTGGGGGAGATGGTGATGGACGGGGAAGCCTGGCGCGCTGCAGTCCAAGAGGTTGCAAAGAGTCGGACACGACTGAGCGACTGAACAACTCCGGGCCCCTAAGTCCACCCAGCCCCAGTTTGACTCGCGGTGTGGGAGGGCAGGCGCCCGGGGCTCGTGAAGGGACACCGAGGGCGGTCCTAGGCGCAGGTGAGCCGGCGGCTGCAGGTAAGCTGCGCACAGGAGGGGCGAGACCCGGACAGACACGGGGGAGGGCGGGGCCTGCCGCGAGGGGGCGGGACCCGCTCCGCAGTCACGTTCAAGATGGCCAATCCGCGGGCTCGTAACAGTCACTCTCTCCGCCTTCCACTCCCCACGTAGAGCGCCGTCTTCCTATAGGCTGGCCAGGGCTCCTTCCGGCCAGGGGGCGGGCTCTACGCGGTGGCGGGAAAGCGGCGGACCCAGCGGTGTTTTCTCGGAAGCTGAGGGACCTGAGGCGGCGGCGGCGGCGGCGAATCCTGAGTCGGCCGGTGGCGACGCCATGGACGCAGCGGAGGTGGAGTTTCTGGCCGAGAAGGAGCTGGTCACCATCATCCCGAACTTCAGCCTGGACAAGATCTACCTCATCGGGGTGAGAACCGCCGGGCCCCCGGCTCGGTCTGGTGGGCCCCCGCTCCCGGCGGGCTGGGTTGTCGGAGCCCAGGGCCCGCAGGCGTAGTCGGGCGGGGCCGGGGAACCGGTGCAGGGGGCGGCGGGGCGCGGGGCCGGCCGAGACCGCGCAGGGCGTCAGCTCGCGGACTGCGGACGTCCAAGCCCTGCCCTTGTGAGTGACGGGGTGTGCGTGTTTGCAGGGCGACCTGGGGCCTTTCAACCCCGGCCTACCGGTGCAGGTACCTCTGTGGCGGCAGTCAACCTGAAGCAGAGACAGAAGTGTCGGCTGCTCCCGCCCGAGTGGATGGACGTGGGTGAGGACGCGGAGGGGGGCCCGCGAGTGGTAGGGAGACGGGTGCCGTTTGGGGCGTGTGTACCAGCTGTAGTTCAGGTTTTCACTGTAATATTATTTCCAGTCGCTTTATTTAAAAAAATTTTAAATTTTCTTTTTATTTGTTTAGCAGCGCCAGGTCTTAATTGCAGCCATGCAGGGTCTTTTAGTTGTGATTTGGAGGATCTAGTTCCTTGACCTGGAGAAGGCAATGACACCCCACTCCAGTACTCTTGCCTGGAAAATCCCATGGTCGGAGGAGCCTCGTGGGCTGCAGTCCATGGGGTCGCAAAGAGTCGGACACGACTGAGCAACTTCACTTTCACGCATTGGAGAAGGAAATGGCAACCCACTCCAGTGTTCTTGCCTGGAGAATCCCAGGGACGGGGGAGCCTGGTGGGCTGCCGTCTATGGCGTCGCACAGAGTCGGACACGACTGAAGCGACTCAGCAGCAGCAGCAGCATTAGTTGAATAACAACGTTGTGTTAGTTCCTGGTGTGCAGCAAAGTGATTCAGGTATATGTGCACGTGTCCACTCTTTTCCGAAATTCTACATCTTGGTTATTAGAGAATATTGAGCAGAGTTCCATGTGCTATACAGTAGGTGCTTGTTGGTTATCCATTTTAAATCTAGCAGGACACATTCCTGTAGCACATAGAACTGTGCTGAAGGTTATGCGGCATCCTGAATGGGAAGGGAGTTTGGGGGAGAATGGATATATGTATGTGGATGGCTGCGTCCCTTTGCTGTTCACCTGAAACTGTCACAACATTGTTAATTGGCTATACCTCAATACAAAATGGGGCTTTCCAGGCGGCTCAGTAGGTGAGAATCCACCTGCAGTGCAGGAGTCGCAGGGGATGTGGGTTTGATCCCTGGGTGGCAAAGATCTCTGGAGGAGGGCATGGCCACCCACTCCACTATGCTTGCCTGGAGAATCCCTTGGACAGAGGAGCCTGTCGGCCTATTGTCCATAGGGTTGCAGAGTTGGACACGAGTGAAGCAACTGAGCACACGCACATGCAATACAACATAAAAAATAATAAATGTAATAGTGTGTGTATCTCAGTCCCAAACTCCCAATGTATCCCTCCCCTCCATGTTTCCCCTTTCCCAACTCAAAGTTTATTTTCTAAGCCTGAGTCTGTTTCTGTTTTGTAAATAAGTTCATTTGTATCATTTTTTTTTTAGATTCCCCATATAAGGCATATCATATGGGGAATCTAAAAAATATGTATCACCTATATGATACAGATATTTTCTCCTATATTGTATGGGTTGTTTTTTTCACATTCTTCATAGTGTCCTTTGATACAGTGTTTAAAAATGTTAATGAAGTGCTGTTTCTCGAGTCTCCTGTTGCTTGTGCTTTTAGTATTTGTCTTTTTCTGTCTGGTTTACGTCACTTAGCATGATGATATCCAGGTCCACCCATGTTGCTGCAAGGGACGTTATTCCATTCTTCTTAATGGCTGGGTGATACTCCAGTGTGTCTGTGTGTGTGTATACACACCATATCTTGTTTATTCATCTGTCGGTGGACGTTTGCGTTGCTTCCATGTCTGAGCTATTGTAAACAGGGCTGCAGTTTACAATACATTGAGGTGCGTGTGTTTGTTTGTTTTTGGCTGCACTGTGCAGTATATGGAATCTTAGTTCCCTGACCAGGGATAGAACCCGAGCCCCCTGCACTGAAAGCTCTGAGTCTTAGCCACTGGACTTCCAGGGAAGCCCCACTTGTATCTTTTTTCTTTTTTTTTTAATTTCAGAGAACTCTTTTTTTTGTTTGTTTTAACATATTTAGGTTTTTATGTATTTATTTTTGGCTGTGTCAGGGGTTTTCCTGATAGCTCAGTTGTTAAAGAATCCACCTGCCATGCAGGAGACCCTGGTTCGATTCCCAGGTTAGGAAGATCCACTGGGGAAAGGAAAGGTTACCCACTCCAGTATTTTGGGGCTTCCCTGTGGCTCTGCTGGTAATGAATCAGCCTGCAATGTGGGGGACCTGGGTTCTATCCCTGGGTTGGGAAGGTCCCCTGGAGAACGGAAAGGCTAGCCACTGCAGTATTCTGGCCTGGAGAATACCATGGATAGTCCATGGAGTCGCAAAGAGAAATGACTGAGCGACTTTCACTCACTCACTCACCCTTCTGGCTGTGCTCGGTCTTCATTGCTACGCAGGCCTTTGTCTTGTCGTGGTGAGCGGGGGCTACTCCCTAGTTTCGGTGCCCCGGCTTCTCACTGCAGTGGCTTCTCCCATTGCTGAGATCAGCCGCCGTGGTTCATGAGCTCTAGAGCACAGGCTCAGCAGTTGTGGTGCACAGGCTTAGTTGCTCTGCAGCATGTGGGATATTCCCAGACCAGGGACTGAACCCATGTCTCCTGCCTTGGCAGACAGATTCTCTATCACTGAGTCACCAGGGAAGCCCTCAGCTTGTACCTTTTTTTTTTTAGTTCGTATTTTTTTCCTCTTATGTTTTTAAATTAATTACTTTATTTTTAATTGAAAGATAATTGCTTCACAATATTGGTTTGATTTCTGCCATACATCAACATAATTTAGCCAGAGTGATTTAAGTCAGAGAGAGAAAAACAAATCTCTTAACCACATGTATATGGAATCTAGAAAGACGGTACTGATAAACCAATTGCAGGGCAGCAGTGGAGATGCAGACATAGAAAACAGCTTATATCTTTTTGAACTGGGTGTTTTTCCAGGTAGATGCCAAGTAGTGGGATTGCAGAATCATGGTAATTCTTTTTTTAGTTTTCCGAGGACCCTCTATCCTGTTCTCCATAGTGGCTCCACCAGTTTACATTCCTACCCTCAGCTTTTATTGTTTGTAGTTTTTTTAAAAAACATTTTATTGTAACTTCTGTTTAAGGAAAGTATATGAGTGGCTTCATGGCTAGTCTTGTCCACCTCTTGCAACCCCATGGCCTGTGGCCCGCCAGGCTCTTCTGTCCATGGGATTTCCCAGACAAAGTACTGGAGTGGGTTGCCATTTCCTTCTCCAGGGGATCTACCTGACCCAGGGATGGAACTCAGGTCTCCTGCATTGCAGGCAGATTCTTTACTGACTGAGGTACCAGGAAGCCCCTATTTGTAGAGTTTTTTTTTTTTTTTTAATGTATTTTCTTGTCCTTGTTGCATGTTATGTGGGATCTTAGTTCCCTGACCAACCAGGAATCTAACCCATGCCATTTGCCTTGGAAACCTGGAGTCTTAACCACTGGACCTCTAGGGAAGTCCTTATTTTTTGTAAAATTTTTGATAATCACCATTCTAATTGGTGTGGGGTGATACCTCATTGTAGGTTTTTTTTTTTTTTAAAGAACTTTATTTTTTCATTGTATTTATTTTTTGACTGTCCCGGATCTTCTTTGCTGCACAGGCTTTTCTCTAGTTTCGGCGAGCCGGGGCTGTTCTTTCATTCTGGTGTGCAGGCTTCTCTTGTTGCAGAGCACAGGCTGTAGGGCACTCGGGCTTCAGTAGTTGAGTCTAGTGGGCTTAGTAGTAGATTTTCAGGCTCTAGAGCACAGGCTCAATATTGTGAAGCACGGGCTTAGTTACTCCAAGGCACATGGGAATCTTCTTGGACCAGAAATCAAACTGGTGTCTCCTGCATTGGCAGGCAGATTCTTTTCCACTGAGCCACCAAGGAAGCCCTCATTGTAGTTTTGATTGCATTTCTCTAATAATTAGTGATATTGAGCATCTTTTCATGTACCTCTTAGTAGACATCTGTATGTCATCTTTGGAGAAAAGTCTTTTTAGGTCTCCTGCCTATGATTTGATTGGGTGTGTGTGTTTTTTTTTTTTTTCATATTGAGATGCATGAGCTCTTTGCAAAATTTGGAGATTGATCTTTTAACATGTCCCATTCTGTGGGTTGTCTTTTGTTTATGGTTTACTTTGCCGTGCAAAAGCTTTTGAGTTTAATGAGGTCCTTTTTGTTTTTGATCTTACGTTAGAGTCTAGTTGATTAACAGTGTTGTGTAGTTTCGGTGAACAGCAAAGTGATTCAGTTACACATATACGTGTACCTACCCTTTTAAAATTTCTTTTCTCATTTAGGCTATTAGACTATCGAGCAGAGTTCATTGTTGGTTAGGTCATTGTTGGTTATTTTCTTTATTTTTAACTTTTTATTTTGTATTGGGGTATAATTGATTAATAATGTTGTGATGTTACAGGTGGACAGCAGAGTGACTTAGCCATCTGTATATATGTATCCATTCTCCCCCAGATTCCCCTCTCATTCAGAATACCACATAACATTGAGTGGAGTTCCATATACTATAGAGTATGTCCTTGTTGGTTATCCATTTTGAATATAGCAGAGTGTACATGTCTATTCCAAACTCTCTAACTGTTCTTTCCCCCTGGCAACCATAAGTTCTTTCTCTGTGAGTCTCTTTCTGTTTTGTAGGTTTGTTTGTATCATTTCTTTTTAGATTCCACATATATGGAATGTCATACGATATTTCTCTTCTGACTTCACTCACTGTGACAATTTCTAGGTCCATCCATGTTGCTACAAATAGCATTATATCATTCTTTTTAATGGCTCAGTAATATTCCTAGTATATATGTAACATTTCTTTATCCATTCCTCTCTCTGTGGACATTTAGGTTGCTTCCGTGTCTTGGCTGTTGTAAACAATGCTGAAATGAACATTGGGATGCATGTATCCTTTAGGATCACGTTTTTCTCTGGATATATGCCCAGGAGTGGGATTGCAGGGTTATATATATGATAGCTCTGTTTTTTAAGGAACCTCCATACTGTTCTCCAGAGTTGCTGCACCAATTTACATTCCCACCAACAGTGTCAGAGAGTTCCCTTCTCTCCACATCCTCTACGGCATTTATTGTGTGTGCATTTTTTGATGGTAGCTATTCTCACACTAGGACCACAGCCTTGTCTAACTCAATGAAACTAAGCCATGCCCGCAGGGCAACCCGAGACGGGCGGGTCATGGTGGAGAAGTCTGACAGAATGTGGTCCACTGGAGAAGGGAATGGAAACCAGTATTCTTGCCTTGAGAACCCCATGAACGGTATGAAAAGGCAAAATGATAGGATACTGAAAGAGGTACTCCCCAGGTCAGTAGGTGCCCAATATGCTACTGGAGGTCAGTGGAGAAATAACTCCAGAAAGAATGAAGGAATGGAGCCAAAGCAAAAACAATACCCAGCTGTGGATGTGACTGGTGATAGAAGCAAGGTCCAATGCTATAAAGAGCAATATTGCATAGGAACCTGGAATGTCAGGTCCACGAATCAAGGCAAATTGGAAGTGGTCAAACAAGAGATGGCAAGAGTGAACATCGACATTCTAGGAATCAGCGAACTAAAATGGACTGGAATGGGTGAATTTAACTCAGATGACCATTATATCTACTACTGCGGGCAGGAATCCCTCAGAAGAAATGGAGTAGCCATCATGGTCAACAAAAGAGTCCGAAATGCAGTACTTGGATGCAATCTCAAAAATGACAGAATGATCTCTGTTCGTCTCCAAGGCAAACCATTCAATATCACAATTATCCAAATCTATGCCCCAACCAGTAATGCTGAAGAAGCTGAAGTTGAACGGTTTTATGAAGACCTACAAGATCTTTTAGAACTAATACCCAAAAAAGATGTCCTTTTCATTATAGGAGACTGCAATGCAAAAGTAGGAGGTCAAGAAACACCTGGAGTAACAGGCAAATTTGGCCTTGGAATGCTGGAATGAAGCAGGGCAAAGACTAGTAGAGTTTTGCCAAGAAAATGCACTAGTCATAGCAAACACCCTCTTCCAACAACACAAGAGAAGACTCTACACATTTGGAGTAGCCATCATGGTCAACAAAAGAGTCCAAAATGCAGTACTTGGATGCAATCTCAAAAACGACAGAATGATCTGTGTTTGTTTCCAAGGCGAACCATTCAGTATCACAGTAATCCAAGTCTATGCCCCAATCATTAACTCTGAAGATGCTGAAGTCAAACGGTTCTATGAAGACCTCCAAGACCTTTTAGAACTAATGCCCCCCAAAAGATGTCCTTTTCATTACAGGAGGCTGAAATGCAAAAGTAGGAAGTCAGGAAACACCTGGAGTAACAGGCAAATTTGGCCTTGGAATGTGTAATGAAGCAGGGGAAAGACTAATAGAGTTTTGCCAAGAAAATGCACTGGTCATAGCAAACACCCTCTTCCTACAGCACAAGAGAAGACTCTACACATGGACATCACCAGATGGTCAACACCAAAATCAGATTGATTATATTCTTGTCAGCCTAAGATGGAGAAGCTCTATACAGTCAACAAAAACAAGACCAGAAGCTGACTATGGCTCAGATAATGAACTCCTTATTGCCAAATTCAGACTTAGTTGCTCAGTCATGTCCAATTGTTTGTGATTCCATGAACTGCAGCACACCAGACTTCCCTGTCCTTCACTATCTTCTGGAATTTGCTCAATGTCCATTGAGTAGGTGATGCCATCTAACCATCTCATCCTCTGTCTTCTCCTTCTCCTCTTGCTCCCAATCTTTCCAAGCATCAGGATTTTTTCCAATTAGTTGTCTCTTCAAATCAAGGGGCCAAAGTACTGGAACTTCAGCATCTGTCCTACCACCTAATATTCAGGGTTGATTTCCTTTAGGATTGACTGATTTCATCTTGCTGTCCAAGGGACTCTCAAGAGTCTTCTCCCGTGCTGCAGTTTAAAAGCATCAATTCCTTGGTGTTCAGTCTTATTTATGGTCCAAGTCTAACATTGGTACATAATTACTGCAAAAAACATAGGTTTGACTATAGAGACCTTTGCTCGCAAAGTGATGTCTCTGCTTTTTAATATGCTGTCTGCTTTCTCATAGCTTTACTTCCAAGAAGTAAAAGTCTTTTAATTTCATGGCTGCAGTCACTGTCCACAGTGATTTTGGAGCCCAAGAAAATAAAATCTATCACTGTTTCCACTTTCCCTCCATTTACTTGCCATGAAGAGATGGGAATGGAAGCTATGATCTTAGATATTTGAATGTTGGATTTTTAGCCAGCTTTTTTTTCACTCTCCTCTTTCACCTTCATCAAGAGGCTCTTTAGTTCTTCTTCAATTTCTGCTATTAGAGTGTTATCATCTGCATATCTGAGTTGTTGATATTTCCCCGTGCAATTTTGTTTCCAGCTTGTGATTCATCCAGCCTGGCATTTTGCAAGATATACTCTGCATAGAAATAAATAAAAGTGTGAAAGCATGAGCCTTGTTGTACTCCTTTCCCAATTTTGAACCAGCCTGTTGTTCTATGTCTGGTTTTAACTGTTGCTTTTTGACCTGCATGCAGATTTCTCAGGAGACAGGTAAGGTGGTTTGGTATTCCCATCTCTAAAAATTTTCCAGTTTCTTGTGATCCACACATTCAAAGTATTTAGTGTAGTCAATGAAGTGGAAGTAGATTTTTTTTTTTTTAATTTTCTAGCTTTTTGTTTGATCCAACAAATGTTGGCTATTTGATCTCTGGTTCATCTGCCTTTTCTAAATCTAGCTTGTACATTTGAAAGTTCTGGGTTCATATACTATTGAACCCTTGCTTGAAGGATTTTGAGCATCATCTTGCTAGCATGTGAAATGAGCACAATTGTATGGTAGTTTGAACATTTTTGGGCATTTTCCTTTCTTTAGTACTGAAATGAAAACTGACCTTTTCCAGTCTTGTGGCCACTGCTGAGTTTTCCAATTTTGCTGGCATATTGAGGGCAACACTTTCACAGCATCATCTTTTAGGATTTGAAATAGCTCAGCTAGAATTCCATCACCACCACTAGCTTTGTTCAAACTAATGTTTCTTAAGGCCCATTTGACTTCACATCCCAGAATATCTGGCCTTATTGAGTGATCATACCATCATGGTTATCTGCATAATTAAGACCTTCTTTACGTAGTTCTTCTGTGTATTCTTGCCACCTCTTCTTAATCTCTTCTGTGTCTGTTACATCCTTGCCATTTCTGTCATTTATTGAGCCCATCTCTGCATGAAATGTTCCTTTGATATCTCCAATTTTCTTGAAGAGATCTATAGTCTTTCCTGTTCTATTGTTTTCCTCTATTTATTTGCATTATTAACTTAAGAAGGCTTTCTTATCTCTCTTTGTAGTTGTTATATCCCACATTTTTCCTCTCTCAATTTTCTAAGATTTAATGAAAGAAGAACTGTAAGTATCCTTTTTAAATGTTTTTTCACATAACAAATTACCTGGTTAGGTTAGGTAAGATTGCAATTTATTATTGACTTTATATATGTAACACCTAGCACTTTCCTCCTAAATAGGGTATTATTTAAAAAAAAAAAAAAAGTTGCTTACAGCTTCACCTGGAAGACCCCTGGGTCCTATTTCTCCATCTTCTCCCTGTCATGGACATAATGAATAGGATAGTGATGTGATCAGACAATGCAACATTTCAGCATGGCTTTGTTTAATGTTTTAATTTTAAATATTTCTTAAAAGAAATGAACGTTCTTATACCCTCATTCCATCTTCACCAGGAGGACCAGGAGGACCTTGAGGACCTCGTTCACCCTATTAAAGAAATCCAAATACAATTAGAATTTGAAGTAAACCAGAATATTTCTAACTCTATCCTACAGCTATCCTTGCAAAAATAACGAAACATTTGGTAGAAAAACTTATGCTTTATTTTCTCTCCTGAAAACAATTCAGAGATAAGTCATAATTTTACATTAACTGGCATTACAACTTTGTATGCAAGGAAAACATTCCTTCAATTTTGAAAACAAAAAGATTTAAATAAAATATCCAAATAATTTTCAGACTTTTAATTATTACAAACTAACAAAATTATTTTGCTGAAGATTGTCTTCAGTCTTCATGGTGCATGGATGCACTTTGCTGTTTTTATTTAAATTTTTTCTGCTTCTTAAATAATTCTCATCAATTCAGCACAGTTCTGGAAGACTAACAAAGCATCAATTAAAAAAAATTAAGTATTTCTCTCAACATGGTACACACTAGATATTTGCTAAACTTTCATGGGACTCTCTTTTCTTTATCTTTCTTTTTTTTTCACATTTTCTTTTGAAAACAAAAAGATTTAAATAAAATATCCAAATAATTTTCAGACTTTTAATTATTACAAACTAACAAAATTATTTTGCTGAAGATTGTCTTCAGTCTTCATGGTGCATGGATGCACTTTGCTGATTTTTATTTAAATTTTTTCTGCTTCTTAAATAATTCTCATCAATTCAGCACAGTTCTGGAAGACTAACAAAGCATCAATTAAAAAAAATTAAGTATTTCTCTCAACATGGTACACACTAGATATCTGCTAAACTTTCATGGGACTCTCTTTTCTTTATCTTTCTTTTTTTTTCACATTTTCTAATTTTCCTAAAGATTGCCTCATCTTTATTTTTAACTTTTGAAGAAAAGTAATGTGAAGATTCAAAGCTGATCTTTTTTGAGAGACCACATCATGGCTTAATTTCCCACTAAAACTACTGACTGGATTGTTGTTCAACATTGTATATTGTTAATAAGCCCTATAAACTCCTGCATTGAACTATAAACTTATATTATCAAAAAGAAGTAGTCTATGGTATCTCGATCTACCGAAACCATCTAACAAGTATAATAAAATACATTGCCGAGTATATTGTAATATTAACTACAGATTGCCTGCAGGTGTCTTTTGAATATATCCATAGACAAAATGTAAGAAAGAAATTGAGGTAATTATCAAAAAATTATAGGCAAAATTAAATCTCTATACTTGTTCTGTAAATATATTTTGCATATATATACATTCTGGAGGAGGGTACGGCAACCCATTCCAGCATTCTTGCCTGGAAAATCACGGACAGAGCACCTAGTGGGCTACAGTCCAGAGGGTCACAAAGAGTCTAACAAGACTGAAGTGATTTAGCACGTACACATACATGTGCATAAAGATTCTGTCTCAACTTATATTTATGTAAAATGAGTATTTTAATATCTAAAAAATTAAAAAACTTAAATTTCTTCATGTATCTTTTAGATGTACTAATTTACGTGAGTTCACAAACACTTAATTTTCTTATTTCTTAGTGTAGCTATTTAAAATATTTCATAGTATTCTTATATTATCCCTGTATAAAAAGCAATGGAATAGTATATCTTACCCTGTGACCCTTGTCACCTGGTAGACCTGGAAGTCCATCAAATCCTCGATCCCCCTGTAAAAGCATCATCATCACCGTCATCAACAATGTCATATTCTGAGTTTATTTCTGAACTGTAATTTGAATGTGAAATATTATTTCATATCAAGAAACTTTATTTTAAAATATAAAAATTTCAGGAAAAACTAGATATTAGATCTGAATATTCAGACATATGAGATGAGTTCCTGACCTTGGCCCCGGGTTCTCCTGGCATTCCTCTTCCTCCATCAGCACCCGGACGACCCTGATAGTACCAAGAACATGACTAAGCAAAAAGGATTCCAAATAGCACAGAGTAAAAGAAAATAAAGTAACTGATGATTTCAGATGCCCTCAATATGCTCAATGAAAGCAAATCATACCCTTTTTCCAGGTTTTCCTGTTGGACCAGGAGGACCTTGGACACCACGTGGGCCCTATATTAAAACATCATATTTAATTAATTTTATAGAATTCCTCATCAATAAACCAATCACATAGAGAAATGGTTTTAGAATTTTATATCTTCTTAGTTTTACCTTAATCACTTTAACACATACACAAAAAAAACTGTTTCTTGTATAAAAGTCCATAATAAAGCAAGAAGATAAGAGAATCAATTTTTCTACATGGCTCCTTGCCAGAAAAAGTCATACCATTTTATTAAGTTTATATAAAACTGTGATTACATATAAACAAAAGGAATGCAAAATGATATTTTAAGCTTAAAAAATTACTAAATTTATTCTCAAAACCTTGGGGTTTTACATTTCCCTTGACTGAAAACATTTCATTCCTCTTCTCTTTCTAATCCTTTTGCTTTCAAATTTCCCTTCTTTTATGGAGATCTTCTCTTAGATATTTATTCTTTTATTGGAAGTATCACATTTGATTGTAACTGTTTTTTGTTTTTGTTTTCATAGTTGAGTCTCCCATTTCTGCAATTTTAGACTAAATCTTTTTCTCCATTATACTTCTACAGTTTAGCACAGTGCCTGGTACACATTTCTTTCACTCATCTACAAAATTCTGGAGGATGACTTGGCAAATTCGAATTCAATTACTGACTGGTGCCATGCCATCTCAGATTAAAGTTTTAAGATCCTCAGTATCTTTCTTGAGATAGTTCAGTACAATGTTATATCAACATACAATGTCTTATTTATGAATTAATTACATGCTTTAAGATAAAATTACACAGCTTATAATAGATAACATACAGATCCATTAGAAATATTACATAGGCCTTCAATGGCACTAGTGGTAAAGAGCCTGCCTGCCAATGCAGAAGACTATAGAGATGCAGGCTTGACTCTTGCTTGGGAAGATCCCCTGGAAGAAAGCACAGCAAGCCACTCCAGTATTCTTGCCAGGAGGATCCCATGCACAGAGAAGCCTGGTGGGCCAAAGTGTCACAGGGTTGGACACGACAGAAGCGGCATAGCATAGCATCCCTTTTTAAGTATAAACAATATGAATTTAATCAGTGTGGTAGAAAATGTAACACACATTTGAAATTACAAATAATTATTATGATAGCTTTGACACACTGATTATAGAAACATGAAATTAAAGTTGCCTAATAGAGATTAAAAGAATATAGCTTACAAATACTGTAGAAAAAAAATTCTATCCTGTACCCTAACTGGAAGGCAAGGAGCAATAATAACAGGACAAATTTTGTTAGTTTTTAATGAAAATGATCTTTCATTTGATACTGCATCTCACTGGAATTAAGGAAAACTACAAAGACCATGAAAACTGCTGCAGCATGTTTTCAAATTCACCCATTTTGTAAAGAGGTGAGTTGGATCCAGAAATTCATAAACTGTAAAAGGCTAAATTTCCTAACTTTTCAATATTTTTATTCAATCTTTTTATGTAATTCTCAGTTAAGGTACAAATGCTTTCCATCCGTTTATGACAATATTTAACAGGCATGGAAAAGAAAGCTCTCACATTCTGTGTCACTCAAATAGCTTTCCCAATTTAGGGAAATTTTTTTCTCATTTCAACATAAACTGTGGTGCATCCAAACATGGGGAAATTAACTCAGTAACAAAAGCAAACACTGCGCATCAACTGCAGCAAAGTATGCTGAGTGAAAGAAGACAGTTTCAAAAGATTACTAATGTATGCTTTCATTTATATGATATTCTTGGGAACATAAAACTGTAATGGTGAAGAACAGATCAGCAGTCAGTCAGCTATAGCAGTAGGAAGAACATGTGACTGTAAAGTGGTATCAAGTAAGTGGGGTTCTGTAACCGTTCAATATCCAAATGATTGTGAGGGTAGCTAGGGAAAATGCATATAGGTGTTCAAATTCACTTTCACACTATAATATTGTTAAAGTAAAATCAATTTTTTTAAAAAAGGAAAAAATAGATGACCACTTGAAAGCTCCTGCAGCCAATCTGCATCTCTACATATTGAGTAAACCAGGAAGCATTCTCATTTAAAAAATGAATGAATTTTAAAAGGACATGACACTTGTTTTCAGTTTTCTAGAATAATTATATTCCATAATGTGTTGACAGTGTATGTTTCTATCTACTTATCATCCAAGGAAAAATAATACTTTAAATTTGGCATCATGTAAATATATTGTAGCGCTTCCCAGATGGCTCACTGCAGGAGACTCAGGAAACGTGGGTTCTCTCCCTGGGCCGGGAAGATCCTCTGAAGTAGGAAACGGCAATCCACTCCAGTATTCTTGCCTGGGTAATCTCAGGGACAGAGGAGCCTGGCGGGCTACAGGGGGGCCTCAAAGAGTTGGGCACGACTGAGACGCTGAACACACAGGCACATGTGAAAATATGTAAGATCTTTTTAAGAATTTCAGCTCAGATGTTCTCAATTTCTCTTAATTTCCTCAGCTCTACAAAGGACTTAAAGTAAGCTTCTTTTAGATATATTAAATATCCTTTCTGAGAGAATTTATTAGATTTGGTCTCCACAAGAAACATTTTAGGCTTGTGTTAAGGCTGCTATAAGTACAATCAAAATGGTTCTGCTTTGCCCTGTACAATTTTAAGCCAATTTAATATTCAGAAGACCTATTACTATCAAGACTTTACAATTCTAGCTTATTATCTTCTTCTAATATTGTTTAAATTAATCAAATTATTGGCAGTCAACTGACCATTAGAGATTTTTCAATTAAAGGAGTTGATGTGAGCTGAAAGGCCATGTAAGTAATTTCTTTACTCCTAAAACAAATGGCAGACCCTCAATTACCATAACAGAGAAAATAAATTTAAATATAAAATGAGTGAAATAGGTTAATTTTTACCTGAGGACCTGGATCACCCATCTCACCTTTGGCCCCAGAAGAACCAGGCCCACCCTGTAGAGAAAAAGGGAAGACATATTCATTTAATTTTGTAATTCTCTAATCAGTTGCATCCTACTATTTTCACTTGAAATAAACATTATTCAAAATATATTTCTTCAAATATGATTTTATTAGTAATACAATAAAATATTCAAGTCTTCTAAATGAAATACATCTCTTCTCAGATTTGACTGTATTCACATGTGAGAACTGTATTTAAAAGCTTATATTTACTGACAATCACACAGCAGCCAGTTTCATGAGATCACACTGAGATATTCTTTAATGTGTATGCCATCAGGGCACTTACTAGCATACTCAGGCATTATTTATAATTACACTGTGGTGCAGTACTAGAGAAAGCACATTTTTACAGACTTAGGTACACACTGAATCCATTTATACAACTTGGAAACATGTTAATGCTTTTATACTCAGAAATTTCTGAGACGCTGAATTCTATAGCAGTAAAACATCAAAAACAGATGCTATTTCTATCATTATAATGTCCTGAAATAATGTTAAAGCATTTTCCCCTAGATTGTTCTGTATTAATTTTCCCCACAAAAAATAAATCCTATGACGTTTCTTACAAATATTTACATAAGTCAAGAAGTGCAACAAAAATCTGGCACATTAACTGGAAAAAATATAAAATCACTTTATAAAAGTGCTGTGAGTTTTAAAAAAATAAATACTAGGCCACTCAGCCTCCTAAAGAGCTTTAGAACATTAAAATTGAACATAACGATAATAGTTACTTCATGCTGAAGTATACTTTGTGTGTTTAAAAAGTTTCTGATTTATTTACATCAATAGAGATTCTACTAAACACTGCATTGAATCAAAGTGCAAAAAGGCTAAAATTATGCAAAGCCTGAAAATTCTAGGTGTTGAGAGCCTCCTGGTGGCTCCAAGTAAAATAACTGTTAACATGACTGCCAAAATATATGGCAAGTCAAGTAATATGAATATTCCAGTCTTGAAGATCATTCTTATAATCTTGCAATTAAATTTCTTCAAGAGCGAAACTGGAGTTCTACATTAAATGAGATTATTATTCAGATCTGAATGCAAAGAACAGTCCAATAATCTAATTAATTTATTACATTGTATATCTGTGTATAAGCACTATCTACTTAATATATAATTATATTAAGATTATAATTACTTTGCTCAAACACTTATTCTAAAAATTGTCATGCAATCATTGACAGTAACAGAATAAGGAAAAGAACATTTTCAAGATTTCCTGAATATTTTATAATATAGGTCTCCTTTTATCTATAAAAGCAATTGGAAATAAATAATTGAATAAAGGAAGTGCTCATGGAGAGAATGAAAAAATTTATGTCTTAAAATATTGCTTCTTTTTAAAATCTTAATATATAAAACATTTTCAGACTCTAAAATTAAGATTACTGACAGTATGTAATAACTTTATGTTTTGGAGCAAAGAAAATAGAAGAGAAAATGGTGAAAACAAACAACGTGATTCAGTTCAGTCGCGCAGTCGTGTCCGACTCTTTGCGACCCCACGAATCACAGCACGCCAGGCCTCCCTGTCCATCACCAACTCCCGGAGTTCACTCAGACTCACGTCCATTGAGTCCGTGATGCCATCCAGCCATCTCATCCTCTGTCGTCCCCTTTCTCCTCCTGCCCCCAATCCCTCCCAGCATCAGGGTCTTTTCCAATGAGTCAACTCTTCGCATAAGGTGCCCAAAGTACTGGAGCTTCAGTTTTAGCATCATTCCTTCCAAAGAAATCCCAGGGTTGATCTCCCTCAAAATGGACTGGTTGGATCTCCTTGCAGTCCAAGGGACTCTCAAGAGTCTTCTCCAACACCACAGTTCAAAAGCATCAATTCTTTGGCGCTCAGCCTTCTTCACAGTCCAACTCTCACATCCATACATGACCACAGGAAAAACCATAGCCTGACTAGACGGACCTTAGTCGGCAAAGTAATGTCTCTGCTTTTGAATATACTATCTAGGTTGGTCATAATTTTTCTTCCAAGGAGTAAGCGCCTTTTAATTTCATGGCTGCAGTCACCATCTGCAGTGATTTTGGAGCCCAAAAAAACAAAGTCTGACACTGTTTCTACTGTTTCCCCATCTATTTCCCATGAAGTGATGGGGCCAGATGCCATGATCTTCGTTTTCTGAATGTTGAGCTTTAAGCCAACTTTTCCACTCTCCTCTTTCACTTTCAACAAGAGGCTTTTTAGATCCTCCTCACTTTCTGCCATAAGGGTGGTGTCATCTGCATGTCTGAGGTTATTGATATTTCTCCCGGCAGTCTTGATTCCAGCTTGTGTTTCTTCCAGCCCAGCGTTTCTCATGATGTACTCTGCATATAAGTTAAATAAGCAGGGTGACAATATACAGCCTTGATGTACTCCTTTTCCTATTTGGAACCAGTCTGTTGTTCCATGTCCGGTTCTAACTGTTGCTTCCTGACCTGCATACAGATTTCTCAAGAGGCAGGTCAGGTGGTCTGGTATTCCCATCTCTTTCAGAATTTTCCACAGTTTACTGTGATCCACACAGTCAAAGGCAAAAATTTAGGAAGCTAAAACAGTCTATAACAAAGACTTAAGTAGTAAAATCAATTAACCTTGGATATTACATTGAGAATGGCAATGTAATAACATGGTTGTTAATGTTTTCCCTTTGTAAACATGCTGTGAATGTCTGGCCCTAAATGGTGAAAACAGAACAACTCAATGTAACAAGTTTTCATGGATTCTGTTCATCACTGCCCTTACCCTATATAGATTCACTAGATTTGTATTTGTCAGGATGATAAGTAGGAAAATTCCCTTAATTTTAGAGATTCTAGACTGATATTTTAAAATTAAACATTAGGAAGTGTTTCCCAAGCATTCTTGAACATAAGATTCAGCCTGCTGCATCATTAAAAATGTATTTTGTCAGTTCCAACCCTAAATCTGCCTCTCAACTCTGAATTTGCCTCATCAGAGTCTCAAGTTCCAGGCTCTAGGAACTTACACTTTTAATAAAATATACACATAATTCTTCTGCCTCCATATCTGTAAAACACCAACATATTAGTGGTTTTCCTCAGTCATGTAAATTTGTTATTACTAACAAGCAACAAAACATTAATTCTATTTCTTCCTTTGTTAACTGACATAAACTCTTTCATTTCTTTATTATATTTTATAAGGCAGAACAGTAAAACTATATGATAAATACATAATAATGCATTCAGAAATGTATAATTTAAATTCTGTGGAACATACTGCCAGAACACATGTTCCACATGAGCTCATATGATTGAGTGTGTAGCCCTGAAAATATATAAAATGCTATAAAATTTCAAGAATGAATTCAAAGAATTATAAATATATGGGAAAATACATAAAAAACACTTGAATAAACTACATGAAGAAAACTAGCATCCCAATAAGGTCAATAAAACAGAATTAGAAAACTATTTAATTGATCAAATTTGAATAAAAAGTTTTGTTGTGTCCAATCAGCAAACCAAAAACAAACTTTTAATGTTAGGCATAATAATTTCTATAAATACCATTATTTCAATAAAGTATATTGTGCACATAAAGTGAAAGTGAAGTGAAGTGAAATGGCTCAGTCGTGTCCGACCCTTTGCGACCCCGTGGACTGTAGTCTACCAGGCTTCTCCATCCATGGGATTCTCCAGGTAAGAATACTGGAGTGGGTTACCATTTCCTTCTCCAGGGGATCTTCCCGACCCAGGGATCGAACACAGGTCTCCTGCATTGGAGGGAGACGTTTTAACCTCTGAGCCTCCAGGGAAGCCCTTGTATTGTGCATATAAGATCATATCAAAAGCATAGTACAGCTTTTTATATCAAAAACAAATACTTAAATTATAAATTATTCCATTAATCTTAAAATCAATGTAAAACTAGGCTGGAATTTTCCAGTGTTCTTTTCTCTTTAAAAAAAGTATGACTTAAAAAGAATCTTTTGTCTGTGTGTGTGTGTGTGTGTGTGTGTGTGTGTGAATTGCTATAGTCCTTAGCATTTGGTAAATTTCAAAATATTTGAGAATATTTTTAAATATATAGACCATATTAGCCTGTCAGTAAGCTTATAAGGAAGAAAAAAACACATTTTCCAAGAGCCTCTGAAAGATAAAATAGTTTTTCTAAGATCTGAAACAATTCATGAAATACTATAGGCAACTTAAAGTTTAAGCCACGTCCCCTGTTTTCTAAGATTATGGACAATTTTTCATTAGCCTCATATATTTTTGCTTCTTTAATCAATTCTTTTTAACTTAAAATTAAATCTCAAGAATTTATTGTAAAATTGAAATTCAATAACTATTGTACAAATAAATAATATTGTTTGAAAAGTTAATAATTGGATATGTGATTCAATTATATTTTTCACTGTATTATTTGAGAACTTCCTACTGCAATTTTTTCATTAAAATTTACTGAGGACTGAATTCAAATACTTCTTTGAAATGGAAACAAAAGGAAGTGTAAGTCTATTTATTTACCTTACTTTCACTAGCCAGAGATAGGAAAACTGCCTGACCACAGCTGCAAAAGGAACTACGAATACAGGAATTTAAATATATAAAACCTTATTGGATAACCTACCACAGGACCTGGTCGTCCAGTCAGACCCATTGGGCCAGGTGGACCTCTCAGAGCAATCTAGAAAACAAAATAAAGCAAATTCAGGAATGCTACCTTGGATGAGCGTATTAAACCTCAATAATTATTTGTACAAGTTGCCCTTGAGTAACAGCCTGATCAACAGAGGCATAATAGCTATGTAGAAAGAGTGTTTGATTACTGAAGAATCATGTTTCTAGAATGACAATGACATAGTATCAAACTTTTTTTAAACTGTTGTAACTTATACAGTCTTATACTATATATTTATGATTTATCTAATGATAAAAGTAAAAATAGATTTTAATATCTAATAAGAAACAATATCTGATCATTTTTCTACTCAAATGTACATTCAGAATATGCATAAATTTCTCTTCAATATGTAGGTGCAATTGTCATTGAAAATACTTTCAGTTGTGAACAATTTGAGATGCTTTTTAAGTAAGTTTTCTAGCAGTGTCTTATGAAAAGCTATGACAATTCAAGCCAAATAAAAGCAAAATTGATCAGGAAGTGTTAAGATAATATAGCTGTTTTAACAAATCTCAAATTTAGTGCTTTATGGAAAAATACATTTATTTTATAGAATCATAGGCATAATAGGCTGATTACATGCACTATCGACACAATATTAGAAATGTGAAATTAGCACACTTGAAAAGCTGGAACAATTAGAGTAAAAAGATAAATATTTGACAGATGTTAAAGTAATGTGGTGTGCTATTTTTGAATATTAGTGATTCCAAAGACAAATATTTAGATTACCATAGCAGATATAAACATATTGCAATAGAAATAATATGTAAAATCATATTAGAAAAGTGCATGAGATGAAAACAGTAATATCTCCAAAATTACACTACTGACTCACCATGAGATTTTTGACAATATACTTCTTAATCCTTGAGATTAAATATCTGAAAAATTGGAATTATAATGCTTGCTACCTATTTCCAAGTAGATTAAAAGGACTAATAAAATTAGGAATTCAATGGCCTAATAAACTATTTAAGCTCAAGTAATTACCTAAAACTTGTCCAAAGTAATATAATTTATAGGTTGTATGCACCATTAGTAAATCAATTAAAATATTTTTAGACTTCTATCATGTCAAGATCTAATAAACAAGTATTTTAAATTTTCATTGTCTTTATAAATGATGTAACCAATGACATTTTTTCAAATAGACTTACATTTTCATATAATTTATGCAGTCATAAATTTATGATGATAAATAGTTATCACCAAAATGATTTATATCACTTAGGAAGCAGGAACTCATATCCATACCACTGTAAGCCTTTTATTTCCTTTCTCCTTGAAAAGAAAACAAGACTACACTATGAATAAAAGTATTATATCACTTTCAACTCTTTCCTGATCATTCCTTTCATTTCTTTATTTATATCTTAATTGTAACTGGAACAAATTTAAAAATAAACAATTTTATATTCCACATGTATGCAGATAATGGAAAACTTTTAGTTGACAATGAAGTATGAACTGAGCCGATCTGGGAAAAATAAAATATAGATTACAATGTAGAATGCCTAAGAAACTGAAATTTTTGGATTAATAGGATATCCTGAATTATCTGTAAGATTAGGTAGAAAAATTATTTAAAATTTACCCTCTTTATTCATTGATCACCAACATATGACATACGCCTTAGTAGGGAAAACTGGATGTGAAAGATAAAGTGTGTTATGTATAAATCCACCATCAGCCCTCTTTGAATAAAATTAGGAAATGTGTATGTTATGGTTTGTGTGTTTTTGCAAGAATTATGTGTGGTAATACTGCAAAAGCCAGTCATTTAAATTCAATATCAAATAAAATATTCCTACTGGAAAAACAGATATTTTCTTAGCATCTTCTCCACCTAGATTCAATATATTATACAGAATTTTGTTCATAATAGTAGCACCCTCCAGATACATACACACACACACTGCACATACTCTCTCTCTCTGTCTCTTTCTCTTTCTCTCTTGTATAATTGAACACATCATCAGGTTATGGGACTACATGTTGATCCTTTCTTACCCGAGCCTGCTGAAGAATGGCCTGGGCCTGAGCTTCCTGAGCAGAGACGGTTGGTCCTTTGGAACTATCGCCACCATAACGAAACTAAGAAAAGATAATAACATACAAAAGCTCAAAATCAGACTTTCTCAAGTAGGTGCCTTAATTACTAGTTTAAACACTACTTACTTAAAATGATGGGATTTTACAAAGTGTGAGGTAATTCCATCATGAATCATACCTTGATATTTTCTAAATTTTCCTTTTATTTCTTATGGAGGTTCTCTAGACCATTTTAGAAGAGACATTTTACCACATTTAGAAGAGACTACAGAATCTACAATTTTAAATTCCATAATTTTTAAAAACACTGGAATAACCATCATCCATTTCTTTACCTGCACAAATGCTGCTGCTGCTCCTGCTAAGTCACTTCAGTCATGTCCGACTCTGTGTGACCCCATAGACGGCAGCCCACCAGGCTCCCCCGTCCCTGGGATTCTCCAGGCAAGAACACTGGAGTGGGTTGCCATTTCCTTCTCCAATGCATGAAAGTGAAAAGTGAAAGTGAAGCCGCTCAGTCATGTCCGACCCTCAGCGACCCCATGGACTACAGCCTTCCAGGCTCCTCTGTCCATGGGATTTTCCAGGCAGGAGTACTGGAGTGTGGTGCCACTGCCTTCTCTGGCACAAACACTACCCACTCTATCCACTCATTTGTGAAAATTCTAAATGCACTCAGTTCAACAGTGTTATAGATCAACTGATATTTTCTGAGCAAACTTCTAGAGTCTCTGTGAACACAGGAAATCTTCCTTGAGATGGATTCAGTTTGTTTCCCTTAAGTAATTTTACTAGGAAATATCCCTTCTGTATCCCTTCATAAAATGCTAAAGCTCCTTTTTAACTCAAAATGCAGGATGAATAAGTTTCTCATGGTATATTATTATTACTTGAGTCTATATCGTATTTAAATAGATAAACCTATTTTTTCACAAGAACTTGGGCAACTTTATAAATCTTTTGAAGTATATTTGATTTACAAAGTTGTGTTAGCTTCTGGAGAATTAATATGTATATATATGTTGAATATATGTGTATTATATATTTTCTCATATTCTATTCTACTATGACTTATTACAATTGAATATATCATCTGCCTGTGCTATACAATAGAACCTGTTTATCTTTTTTTATGTATAGTAGCTTTTATCTGCTAATTTATCTCTCTACCTTTCTTCTCCATTGGTAAGTATCAGTTTGCTTTTTAAGTCTGTGAGTCTGTTTCTGTTTTGTAAATAAGTTCATTTGTATCATGTTTTAGTTTTCACATATAAGTGATGTATGATATTTGTCTTTCTCTGACTTACTTCACTCAGTATGATAATCAATAGTTTCATCATGCTGCTTTTTATTAATAATAGCTGAATAGTATTCCATTATTATATACATAGAGACTTTCCTGGTGGCTCAGACGGTAAAGCGTCTGTCTACAATGTGGGAGATCCGGGTTCGATCCCCGGGTCGGGAAGATCCTCTGGAGAGGGGAATGGCAATCCACTCTAGTACTATTGCCTGGAGAATCCTATGGACAGAGGAGCCTGGTAGGCTACAGTCCATGAGGTCGCAAGGAGTTGGACACGACTGAGCAACTTCACTTCACTTCACTTCACTTCTTCATTATATACATATATGTTACATCCTCTTTATCCATTCATCTGTTACTGAACATTTTGGTTGCTTCCATGTCCTAGCTATTGTAAAGAGAGCTGCTATGAACACTGGGGTACATGTATCTTTTCAAATTTTAGTGTTCTTCAGATATATGCCTAGGAGTGGGACTCTTGGGCCATATCGTAACCTTATTTTAGTTTTTTAAGGAGCCTTCATACTGTTTTCCATAGAAGGTGCATCAATTTACATTCCCAGTAACAGTGTAGGAGAATTTCCTTTTCTCCACATCCTCTCCAGCATTTATCATTTGTAGTCTTTTAAATGATGGCGATTCTGACTGGCGTGAGTTTATATCTCATTATAGTTTGGATTTTTATTTCTCTAATAGTTGGCAATGTTTAGCATCTCTTCTCATTCCTATTGATAATTTGTATGTCTTCTTTAGAGAAATGCCTACTTCAGTTCACAGTTCAGTTGCTCAGTTGTGTCCAACTCTTTGTGACCCCATGAACCATAGCACTCCAGGCCTCCCTGTCCATCACCAACTCCTGGAGTTTACCCAAACCCATGTCCATTGTGTTGGTGATGCCATCCAACCAGCTCATCCTCTGTCATTCCCTTCTCCTCCTGCCCTCAATCTTTCCCAGCATCAGGGTCTTTTCAAATGAGTCAGCTCTCCACACAGGTGGTCAAAGTATTGGAGTTTCAGCTTCAACATCAGTCCCTCCAATAAACACCCAGGACTGATCCCTTTATTACTTGAATCTATATCATATTTAAATAGATAAACCTATTTTTTCACAAGAACTTGGGCAACTTAATAATTTTTTTTGAAGTATATTTGATTTACAAAGTTGTGTTAGCTTCTGATCTCCTTTAGGATGGACTGGTTGGATCTCCTTGAAGTCCAAGGGACTCTAAGGAGTCTTCTCCAACACTATCAATTCTTTGGTGTTCAGCTTTCTTTATAGTCCAACTCTCACATCTATACATGACTACTGGAAAAACCGTAGCCTTGACTAGATGGACCTTTGTTGGCAAAGTAATGTCTCTGCTTTTTAATATGCTGTCTGCTGCTGCTGCTAAGTCACTTCAGTCATGTCCGACTCTGTGTGACCCCATAGACGGCAGCCCACCAGGCTCCCCTGTCTCTGAGATTCTCCAGGCAAGAACACTGGAGTGGGTTGCCATTTCCTTCTCCAATGCATGAAAGTGAAAAGTGAAAAGTGAAGTCGCTCAGTCGTGTCCGACCCTCAGCAACCCCATGGACTGCAGCCTACCAGGCTCCTCCGTCCATGGGATTTTCCAGGCAGGAGTACTGGAGTGGGGTGCCATTGCCTAGGTTGGTCATAACTTTCCTTTCAAGGAGCAAGTGTCTTATAATTTCATGGCTGCAATCACCGTCCGCAGTGATCTTAGAGCCCAGAAAAACAAAGTCAGCCACTGTTTCCCTGTTTATTTGCCATGAAGTGATTGGACTGGATGCCATGATCTTAGTTTTCTGAATGCCTACTTACTCTTTCTACCTATTTCTTGATTGTGTGTGTGTGTGTGTTTGGTTTTGCTGTTGTTGTTGTTATTAAGCTATATGAGATGTATATTTTAGAAATTAAGTCAGTGATGGCTGCATATTTTGCAAGTATTTTCTCCCAGTCTATTGGTTGCCTTTTTGTTTTGTTTATGGTATTCTTCACTGTGCAAAAGTTTATAAGCTTGATTAGGTCTCATTTGTGTTTTGCTTTTGTTTCTATTACCCTGGGAGACTGACCCAGAAAACATTGTTATGATTTATGTCAAAGAATGTTTTGCCTATGTTCTCCTCTAGAAGGTTTATGGTATCATGTCTTACAGTTAATCTTTAAAACATTTTGAGTTTATTTTTGTGTATGGTGTGAGGGTGTGTTTGAATTTTATTGATTAATATTTGGCTGTCCAACTTTCCCAAAACTACTTGCTGAAAAGACAGGCTTTTCCCCATTGTATATTTTTTCCTTGTTTATCAAAGATTAATTGACCATAGGTATGTCAGTTTATTTCTGGGCTCTCTCTTCTGTTCCATTGATCCATTTGTCTTTTTGTGCCAGCATTATGCTGTTTTGATTACTGTAACTTTGTAGTAAAGTTACTTTCCTGAACTCTGGGAAACTTATGTCTCCACCTTTGTTCATTTTCCTAAGTATCGCATTGGCAATTCTGGGCCTTTTATGGTTCCATATACATTTTGGGATTTTTTTTTTTTAATTCTATTGATAGTTATGTGAAAAACAACATGGGTAATTTGACAGAGATTGCATTAAATCTGTAGATTGCTTTTGGGTAGTAAGGTCATTTTAATATTAATTCCTCTGTGCAAATTTAAAAAGCAATCTTAAGATAAATTAAATAATTTGGGGGCAATGAATAATAACAGTATAAACATATGTTATTTAAAAAGTATCAGCTAGTGTCTATATGGTGGTAAAGAGTATACTAATTTTATATAATACATGAAATGCAGGCTAGCCTTGTGACTCAGGATAAAGTACACAATTAAAAATACTAAGTCCTTTAAGCTTTGTTGCCAAAATATAATGAAATAATAAAGGCTTAATTCTACTACAAAGTTAATATTTACCAGAATTTTGCTTTATTAAATTTTCCAGTACCTGGAGGCTGCTTCATTTCAAGTATCTCTACCTCATACAGTAGATTTTTGATTGATCTATAATATGATTCTGCAATATTTTTCAGCAATAGGATGACAAAACATCAGGTTATCTTTATAACAATAAAAATACATACCGGTAACACTAAATGGTACCAGGAGGACCAGGTAGACCATCAGCCCCTGGTAAACCAGGACGTCCTGGAGGACCCTAGGGAAGTAAATGAAATCATCAAAATTAATAAATAACCTTTGAATGCCATAACTCTACATTACCTAATTTTTAATTTGTCCTCTACTCCTTGGTTACTCTTCTTTTATTAATAGTAAGTATATCTAGAGAGGACTGTATTTCACTGCACTAGTTTTACAGAATTTAAATGATACATAAATTTATTGCTACTCAAGAAAGAAGAAAAAAGAGATTTTGCAAGAAGAGTTCCTACAGACTTAACATAAATAGTCTACTTCACCATGTGGTCCAGGACATGATCTTCAAATGAGGGTGCAGGCTTATTAACTCATTCTACCAGCATTCAGCTAAACATTCGTACCAGTTCCTGGAAAATATGTCTTAATTCCAAAGGAAGAACTTGCTCTAATGTATCAGATTCATATAAAAAAATTGATTATAAATAATAAAAAATTTCATACTAATTATAAGATCAATGCATATTCTCTCCTCTCATTTTTAAAATTATAGTTAGAAAACTTAAAACTTTGCACATTGAACTCACGTTATTCAAGTGAGAAAAATAATATCTTAAATTTGTAGAATATATTTTAATTCTTTTTATTTAAGTTGCATTCTTTTGAATTCCTTCACTTACCCTCTCGCCAGGGTCACCAGGGGGTCCAGTGGGGCCTTGTAGACCTGGAGGACCCATAAGACCCTACAGAGAAATAAACCATGATGAGTCAGATTCCTGAATTTATTAGTATTCAGGCAAATTCATTCTACCAAAATCAAAGATGAACTCACTTATATTTCATAAACAAACACTTTCTCCCTAACAACTGGCCTATTAAACTTCCCATAAAAAGAGAACATATATGGGCCACTTTATAGCTAGCTCATCTCTTCCTCTACAAGCTTGTTCTCGGGGTAGACACAGACATTCCATGGAACAACAGAAAAGGAGATCCTGCCAGTGTACAGTTCCTGAGGTGGAGCTGGTTTCTGGCTCTTGTGAAAGAAATGGTATACTCATTCAATTAGACTGCAAAAATGTGACCATGAAGTTGAAATCTAGAAATGATTTATCTTCTTCTATGGGTGTAAGTATTTATAGGCAGGGGTATAATATATTTAATTCACATGACAAGAATTTAATTCCACTAAAGAAAGAAGATTTCTTATAAAGTCAGATCAGTACAACTCCCTGACAAAAAAGACACACTGATGAGTAACAACAGCCTTATTAAAAAATGACAATGGAAGCTGATAATCACTACAGTCAGCAGTACAATAAAGGCAGCTATAGTCTACCGAGAATTCTCAACTCCATTCATTGAGATAGGCTCATACCTCTAAAAAGAAAAGAAAGAAGGCATTTATATATTTTTATAATTTTCAGGTACTAAGTTGAAGATGAGGTTAGAAAAGTCAGAGATAATTAAGCAACAAAAATTATTTAAAACAAAATTTAATTTCCTATTACTCAAAAGAGTATCATTTGGATAGCCAAATCAGAAACTGATTTAAGGCCACCAGGTCCTCTAAGTATTTGCCTCTATAATTCAATACTCAAATGTGTGTGTGTGTGCTTAGTCGCTCAGGAATGAGAGACTCTTTGTGACCCTATGGACTTTAGCCCACCAGGTTCCTCTCTCCATGGAGATTCTCCAGACAAGAATACTGGAGTGGATTACCATGCCCTCCTCCAGGAAATCTTCCAAACCCAGGGGTCAAACCCAGCTCTCTTGCATTGCAGACAGATTCTTTACTGATTGAGTCATCAAGGAAGCTCCATACTCAAATAAAATATATAAATTCAACAGTATAATAGAAATCATATATCTGATTTTAAAAAATCAAGACAAAAATAATCTTAAAACATTACATACCGCAGGTCCTGCAGGCCCTGGTGGTCCTTCGATAAGCATGCCCTACAGTTAAAGAAAAGATAAAGTCATTACTAGGGCAATGGAACCCCTAACCTCTTATCTAATTGACTCTATGAAAGTACCACACATAGCACTTTAAAATGTGAATTATCTGCTTTTACATACAAAGATAATTACAAGCATTTTTGCACTGGGAGGGAGGAAAGTCAAAATGAGAGAAGACATAATTCCTGTCCTTAGAAAATCTATGAAATAATTAGCAAGGAAACAAATATTCAGATAAGTAATATTACAAAAAGAATATACTAAGTGCTCCCCAAAAGGGCAAATACATTTAACCAAATTTTTGCTAGCAGCCAGAATAACACCTGGTACATAGCAAGAACATGATAAATATTTGCTGTGTGAATGAAAAGGTGAGATAAAGAGCACCTAAGCACTTTAATTCAGGGAAAAGTGAGTAAAGTCCATGTTAAAGAATTGGGCATAAATGTAAGTTCTTAGACAAGAAATAGAATACTATTTCAGGATAAGAACCCAATTCTAAAAGTTTATGATTCTACTCTGAAAATTGTCTTGTCATTTTAAAAGTTAGTTGTAACTTTGCTTAACAAAGACAAATTTATTCTGAAAATTGTTTTTAAGTATGTTGGTGAGCATATGATGTGCTTTCTCAGATTTTAAAGTAATAGACTACAATGTTCTTAGAGATGCAGCTTTTTAATGTTTATCTTCCTCCATCACCTAAAAAAATTTTTGTCCTTGCAGTTTCTGAAATGATTTTCATGAGCTTGAGGTAGTTCAACATACTTCCTTTATTTCTAATGCAATGCTGCTGCTGCTGCTGCTAAGTCGCTTCAGTCATGTCCGACTCTGTGCGACCCCAGAGACGGCAGCCCACCAGGATCTCCTATTCCCTGGGATTCTCCAGGCAAGAACACTGGAGTGGGTTGCCTTTTCCTTCTCCAATGATTTCTAATGCAATACTTTCCCCCAAATTGCTGATTAAGGAGAATGATAGTAAAATTGATTTCCAATAAGAATTTGCTTCTTACCAATTAATATAAATCTGAAAAATCACTTTTCTTCCAACAGACGAAAAGGAGGCAAATTATAAAAAGAATGTTTTCATATAATTATATGATGTGTTTAGATATGAAACAAATAAGTACTGTGTTAAATAATATATTTCTAATTATTTCAAGTCACAGCACTTAGAGGAAAAATTACTGAATTGGAAAATAGAAGAGACAAATTCAGGTCATAGATCAACTACTAAACATTTGAACCTCAAGAAAGTTACTTAAATCTTTTAGATCTTAAGTCCCTTTAGTTATAAAAGGAAAGAATTAGATTAAAAGACTGTCAACTATTATCAAATTCCAAAATTCTGTATCTCTCTGTTTTTTGACTTATTGAAATTCTACTTGCCAGAACTGGATTTACTAACTCACTCACTTGTGGCATTATAAATGTTTAGACATACAGAATTTTCAGTGGTACTACATGAACATGCATAGTAATTTACAGCAGTGATAGCTCATGATACAAATCACTGTACCAACCTTTACAACGTATTCACACCAGTACTTACAGGTTCAACTACTGCTGGTTCTCCTTTCTGTCCTTTTTCTCCATATGCACCATGGCCATTTATCTGTTGAGTGAAAAATTCAAGCAGCCTGTCTTTAAGTAAATAAGGCTATTTAAGTATTTTTAAAAAGGTTATTTAATCATATAAGTACATGTAAACAATCTATTAAAATATATTTTTAACACAGAAACCAATTAAAGTTTTCAATACTGAAAATATACAAAGGAAAACACAATGAACATTATGCTAAATCTTAAGTGAGATTGAACAATTGCTTCTTAAAGACATTATACAAAGATAAGGATATCTGTTGATCTCAGTTATTATTCCACGGCAATAAACAAAAAGTGTCTTCAAATTAAAATCAAAATAATAGAAGTGGTAGGAAGAAATTAGCAAAGAGGTTCAAAAGTTTAAATAATAATAATTATAACAATAAAATGATAATTAATATGGTGGATTATTGAACTTCACCAGATAAGAAAGGTCAATTAAACTGTTTAAAAGTTAGAAAATAGTCTTGGTACCCAGAATGACAATGACTGATTTAATCTGATCAGTGCTATTAGAGATTATCTTTCAAAAGAAGACTCCAGTAGTGTGGCCTGAGATCTCCATGAGGAAGAAGCTATCAAGGTCTCCTAGTAGTGATCAACATTCATGATTTATATAAGAACAATCTATATTTTAAACCTGACAAGACATCAAGATGAACATGAAAATACACCAGAAATAAGACACACAATGACACAGAGCATAGTACTGACTTACACTTGTTTCTGTGATATCTGTTTCTGCTGGAACACCTGGACCAAATTCTTCATTAGTGGGGCTTGTTGGTTTATCTTCATATTCCTTATATTCATAAAAATCATATTCGCCTAAATCTCCATCTACCAGAAGATCAGAGTCCCTGCCGTCTATTTGTTTGTTTTCATAGAGCATATCCTCAGAATTTTTCCTCTGGGAATCATAATCCTCTCCAGTTAGATATTCTTCAGTAAATACTTCTTCAACTGGATTTGGCTATTAATTTATATTGTAAGGAATTGGAGAAATGAAGTTCACTGTTAGTAAAGCAAGGTAAGCATTTGCAAATACAGTTTGATGGCATGTGATCGGAAGTGGTTTGAGTACTACTCAAGCAAGTCTGAAGGCTGGGAAAGATAGTCTTTCAACATCATTGAAAGGAATATTTTTGTACATTGAAATGCACAAGAAAATATTGCTTTCAAAGCACCTTTGTCAATAAACTGCAAATATTCACATAGATTCAACATGTGTATTTGCTTGTTCATTGGAAAAAGCTTGTTATGCAATTTGATATCTACTTTATAATTTGACTCAAATAATATATATATGCAATATTTAGTTAAAGTTTAACTTAATTTTCAGATCTCAAAGAACCTCATACTGAAATATAATTTCTGTCAGGAAAGCTATGTAAGTTTGACTCTCAATCCAAAAGTAAAATATTAATGCCAATATTGAGATTTATCACTGCAATGTTTACTCAGAGCTCCAAGTATTTAGTGCAGTATTATATCACAATGGGTCCTTTAAAGCAAAGAAAATATAAATTATAGTCCTCAGAATTCATACAATAAAATAGATCAGGGTATAGTCTCATAAAGAGTATGAGCCTATTCATTTAAAAGTAAAAATTATATGAAGATTCTAATGTGATATAATTATATCAAAACGACTCAAAGAGATATAGAAAAATAACACTAGTATAATTTCCTTTTTATAAATAATTCCCCATTAATAGCATAAATCTGAATAACATTCATTAGGTAATTTTTGGTCATGCTATGATTTTGATGAAGTTCAGATCAAATAATGTATCTTGCTACTTTTAAATTTCATCTTGAAATAACTTGTTTGCTATGACATAGCGAATCTAGATAATAGAATAATACTTAATGATAAGTATGTTACATTAAGTCATGTGAATGAAAAAAGTGGTTAATGATTAATTCAACAGTTGTTAACTAAAATAAAATGTCCAATAACCATAATATTTTGTATTCTTAGACAATGAGGATATACTATCATTGCAGAGTACATATTATACAGAATCAGAATAGTACTGTGCTCATAGTTCTGAGCTAAAAAGTTGAAAGAATTTGAGTATATACATAAACATTTTAAGATAATCATATTTGGAAACTGATAAACTTATTAGTTTGGATTAACTTGGACAAGATTTGGACTTGAAATCTGTTTTTACCCTAAAATGTTATTATTCTAAAATATGTGTTTTCACATAAAGTCCCACTGGGACACATGTGAAGTAAAATTGTTATTAATTTAAATGATTCAGTTAATCCTCAAACCAGGTATGAAGAAATTTAACAAAGTTAAACTGAATTGTATACTTATTTTCTCATATTTGGAATATGCACATAATGTGAAATTCAGGAAGACTGTTCTAATTTGTACCTGCATATACTTAAACATTTTCATAGAAAGGACTGGGAAAGTTAAGGTATATTATTTTAGCCATATTAAGTTTGAAAATGTAAACAGACATTAAGACTATATTTTATCAAAATATTTATGTCATAAAAATGCATGATTATTGGTCAGATGGTGTAAATTTTAATTGTATCATTTGTGATACAATTTTTTTTTTGGAGGATTTTCCTCCTCACAGAAGTGTCATGTTGTGAGTAACCTTAATCACATTTTGAGAAGCTTGCTCTATCCCAGGAGCAATAAAAAAATGATGGCAGCCAATTCAGTTTGATCAATTTAGCATTTGCATGAAGCAGAGTCATGCAAACCTGAATTGGGATTAATTTTAAATGAACTGTTTTTAGTAATAGTGAGCCAGTGCTATTGTTTCTCTTACTTCATTCAGTAAAGGAATAAAAACAAATTTTTCAGAGGTTATAGATTCTTCCAGAGTAAAATATATCAAGAAATATTGCACATTTAAAAAATTTTAACTGCAATTTAATGCTGTCTATGAGCATTACCTCATTTGATCCAGATACACTCCTAGGAGCTTCTGTCTGGTAACTTTCTGTTCCATAGTTGTATTCTTGAAAATCATCAACAATATTTGCCTAATAGTGAATTCAAAAGAAAAGTAATTAGTAAAAATGTTAAGGTAATCCAAAATCTATGGAAATCATAATTAATTAGGGTATGGTATTAGCCAAATGAGTGTTTATCTAGTTGGGTTAGGACAATGACTCATCATCAGAGATCTTCCAGCTTATCTAGGAGAGATCTTGATTGCTTTTGCTTTGCTACCTTTACCCCTAGCTTGGCCATTGCTGCTGCTTGATAAGTTTTCTTCTTCTTGGATGCAAATTTTTCAGATTTAGGGAGTGTAAACATTTTGGACTTTTTCTTTGAATTAGTGGCCACTGTCTTCATCTTCATTTTGAAACTGAATTTCTTTTTCTGTAAAATGTGGTGAAAGATGGAATGGAAAACATAAATAAAATGAAAAGGGAAATGAAGAGCATGGATGAAAGGAAGAACAAGCAAACCAAACCAAACATCATTCCTTCAGGACAGCTACTACTGTAAAAAAAAAAAATCAGTTATTGGATCACAGAAATGAGATGAATGAAAGATCAACGATAAGTCTGAGAAAGAGTGGACATAAGGAACCGCAGGATGACAACACCAGGACACCATACACAAAGGCTCTACTTTGCTTTTACCTCGGTTTGTGCTATTGTCTCCTCAGTTACAGTGGGTGTCTCTGTTACACTTTCAGCCTCTTTATATTCTGCTTCCCCATACTCATAGTCATATTCCATTATATCCTCAGGTGCATACTACATTGCAAAGGAAAAAATATCAGGCAATTTTGTTAGTTGCTGGTAATGCTATTAACAAAATAGGAATCATGTTCTTAACTTTTACTGGTAAAGTTAAGAGACAAGGAAATATTGTTATCTAAATATTACTTGTGTTATAAAGAAGTAATATTATCATATACAGAGTATAATAAAATACTGACAAAGCAGATTTTCTAAGAGCAGAACAGTGGTTAGGAGTGTGATGAAATTAAAAGTTTAGAATTTAAACTTTTAATTCTTAATATTAATTCAAACATAGCAGTTACATACTTCGACATAGTTGTTGTCCATAGTTGTTAAATATTCATGTTTTAATAATTTGTAAAAACTACTACACAACCCTCTTTTATTTATAGCAATTTCAATGGGTACTTTTTTTTCCAAAGAACTGCATGTTTAAAAATAGTCTTCCCAAGTATGAAGGAATTTTCATATCAGTTGTGGGATGGAAAAAGGAGAGGAAGGAAAGGGAACAGAAGGAACATGAAATGATTCTATATTCTATTTAGAATAATAGAACCTATGGGAAAAAAACATAAAATCTATTCAGAAATAACTAATTTGTTATAAACTTAAGATCAAAATGAGCACAGTTGTGAACCATTAAAAAATTCAAAATTAGATCTGTTTATATTTAACACACTGTATCAATGTTTACAAATATTGTTTTTTTTTCTATTGAAAAAGAGTATAACACTTGAGTATCTTAAAACATGTAAATGTAACTCAAATTGAAAGATGGAATACTAGATTGTTTTTTATTAAAAAAATTAAGAGAGAAAAATATGTTTCTCAATAAAGGGAAATACTTAATTAATACTTAATTATGAGGAAAACATATCACCTTCAAAGCCAAATATCTCTACTGAAATTTTAATCTTAAACATATATTATTGGTTTTAACCAAAATAACTCTAAATCTATTAAGGTCATATATAACAAAAATATTTGTTAAGCAGCAAATCAATAAGCTAAAATGCTAATATATATGTGTATATTATTTATAATATATCTTTATGTATACATATACATACATTTGTGTATGTATATGTACATATATTATGTTTAGTATATTTATGTATATATATACTTAGGTACATATATACATATGTGTGTGTGTGTGTGTGTATATACACACACACTATGCTAAAAGCAGTCTATTTGGAAATCCCTAAGTATTTGGTAAAATTTCAATTATAACCCAAGTGGACCTCTCATGGCCTTTTAAAATTGCCAATAGTTCCCTTTCAATGCACCAGAAAAATAACTCTTCACACCATTTTTTTTAGAGACTTGTGATCACTGGGCCTTCTAATGGGCACTATTAGCTATAGCAATGCAAATGAAGGCAAATTTGATAAAGACATATAATGAAACGTATTGCAAAACAATCCATTGTAAAACCAAGAAGGATTGTAAAAATAGACAATTTAAAAGCATCTTAAATGCATCTTGAAAGAAGCCTGATATTAAAAATAGCCAATTACCTTTACTATCTTTATATCATGTTTTTCTTTTTTCTTTTCCTTATAGGAGGAAACCTGTTCTAATCTCCGTAATTCTCTCTTCTGTATTAACTTTTTCTACATCACAGACTAGCTGTGATGGTGGAATAATGGTGGAGGTAATGTGCTCACTATCTTAGGCACAAAAGTACATGCTTTTCTTAGAGCCATCCAGAAGTCAGTTAAAAGAATACAGTATTGTAAAGCAAAACAAACTAAAAAATAAAAAATTAATTAAAAAAAAAAAAAGAATCACTGCCTCTGTTCCTATGTCTTTAAACAACATCCCCTCTGGTGGGTATTGACCCATGTGGGAATTTGCTGGTCTACATGAAGCTTCACAACCTGCATTTGAAAGATTCTCCCTTTTTACTGCAGAATTCTGTGATGCCTCAAAGACAGGTAAAGAAGAGAGAACTAGTTATAATTAATCAGATGAATATGAGCAAAAAGATGTGCAGTGATAGAATTTCACCTACGATTTGGGAGTTGCCTAGCCTAAGTTAAAACATTTGAGGAGAAAGGGACTTTTTCTGGAAATTTTGTTAAGTCTTTTCTTATTCAAGTTGTTAGAAAAATAGTGGCATCAGCAAATATCTACGCATCTATGAGAACTAGGATATCTGATAAATATTAAGTGCAAAAAATTAAAGGTAATAAATTTCTTTATAAAACAGTGTTTTCCTCTTGCTGCTTCTTCCTTTTCATTTTTTATACTGATATGAAAAATAAGAATGCTAATTCCCTACTGTACATAGGACATTGCAATCTGTGCTGTATTCAATATATTAAGAAAGAACCATATGCAGATTTAACATCCAATTTTCTAATTAAGATAGAAGGGTTATTTAACCTGGTGGAAAAATTCCCAAACCACCATAATTTTAATATTGGTTACTTCACTATATAAGTGGTATTGCAGAGATTCAAGTTGAATAATAGTTTCATATTAACACTATATTTAAATATATCATTTTACATTTCACTCTGATTATGATGCAATGTTGCATCAAACACATAAAAATTGAATCTTAAGAATGAATTAAAATATGCTCTTTAGAAGATATGAACCATACAAAATCACAAGTTGAAGAAAACATATTTGAGTTAATTTATAAAATAAATTGACATATTTATTAATCCAAATCAGAATGATAGTATATTATTGTCACAAATTTTTAATGGACAATTAAGCAATATAAAGTACAACATGTATGTTGGATGCTCTATTTTGCACTATATGTTCTTTATTCATTGGTAACGTTACATTTGTATTTTGCATAGGCAAAATATCTGTTGTACAATTATTAAAATGCATACTTGTAATATAATGATACATAAATGGCTATAGTTCAAAAGTAATATAAGGGTGACTTACATTCTATTAACCAGGTGTTTTTAATACTAGTATAAAAGATTTTTATCACTGAAGTATCAGTGTAATTTAGCATTGTTGGGAAAAAGTGAGAGCTGATTCTTCAAAAAATTTTTTCAAGATTATTCAAATTATTCAATATAGAAACTAAGAAATGCTATTATTGGATCACTCAACAAAATTTTCATGCAGTCCTTATCATAGCATTACATTCTTTTCCTCATCAGATGCTTCTAGTAAAAACAAATTTGACTAACCAGCAGAATGTTAAATTTATGAATCAACAACTAAAGTAAAAAAGGGAACACCTACTTTTTAATGAATTTAAGATAAAAATTTTTTAAAATATTATTTTGCCTTAAAATAACTCAGCTTACCTGACATAATAGCATTAAAACATGGGAATAAAACAGCTCAAGGTGATATAACAAGAATGCATACCTTCATTCTTCCCAAAATCAGAGCCATATCTGTTGCTAAAAAGAACAAGTCTTATCTTTCTTAAAACAGGAGCAAAATATTAATAAATCTCATCTGTCTTGAACGTATATACTAAATGTTATAAATTTTAATATGGAGTCCCCACATAGTCCCCACTAAACCTGAAGATATTAGAATGTTTTAATAAATCATGAAGGAATTAACAGATTGTTCTAATAAATCATGAGCGAACAAAAAGAATGAAGTACTTGAGAACTGGGAGACAAGCAAACACAAATATCCAAGTAATTTCTCTTTTATTCTCTCATATTTGCTTTCCTTTTAGCTTCTTAAAGCTTTATTCTGTTTCAAAAAAACATTAATATTAAATTATGGAAAAAGTCAAGGCAACAGAATTCACTAACATAACTTAAAAAGAAAAGTAATGTCAAAAATTAATAAAACACAAAGTTAATTCACATGCAGAAATAACAGCAAACTAAAATTAAGAGATAAGATCTTAACCTGCTCTAAATAGTAAAACTCAAAAGATTGTACTTCATAGTATTTTAAAAGTGAAGAAGAAAGCTATTTGAGTTACTTTCAAGATAAGGATAATTTTGATGTTTATAAACCTCCACCCCACCTTCTAAAATTTTAAACTCTTCATCTTAAGAAATAAAGTTTTGCAGCCAACTAAAGACTCAACTCCTTCCAGAATTTGCTTTTTAATTTCCAGAAAATCCACATTAACAAATTTTACCTAAAAATTTGCATAAAAGGTACACTGTGCTATATTTTTTGTTCTTTGGGATATTCAAGTCTGACAAAATGGCTATGGCTAACTTAAATGTACATATTTTTTTATCTGAGAGAGAATAGAGTCAAATTTCATTATGGTGAATTTTCTTGCAAAAACAGCCTGGAAAAATGGTTTTACATCAGAATTTCAAATAAAGTAATGCACTATTAATCAAAGCATATGAACATCTAGTTACTGCAATCAGTTCATACTGCTTTTCATTCCATTGCTCTTTGTATCAAGTCTTGTGCAAGGAAAGGATAACTTACATATCAATGTAGCATAACCTTGTAAGAAATGGAAAAAAAAAAAAAGAGTCTCTAAATATTCAACACAGCCTGAAACTTGAAGATAGCACTAACATCCCTTTTTCATCTACTGCTGCTGCTGCTGCTGCTAAGTTGCTTTAGTCGTGTCCGACTCTGTGTGACCCCATAGATGGCAGCCCACCAGGCTCCGCTGTCCCTGAGATTCTCCAAGCAAGAACACTGGAGTGGGTTACCATTTCCCTCTCCAATGCATGAAAGTGAAAAGTGAAAGTGAAGTCACTCAGTTGTGTTCGACTCTTAGCCACCCCTTGGACTGCAGCCTACCCGGCTCCTCCGTCTGTGGGATTTTCCAGGCAAGAGCACTGGAGTCAGGTGCCATTGCAATCAACAGGAATTGCCAAAGGCTTGAAGATATGGCAAGTACGCTAGAAAATAGTTATCCTTGTCTTGAGGCTGCCTTAATTATAAAAGTAACAAGGGAAAAATAAGTGTTGGAGAAATTATCTCTTTTCTCATCTCTCCCTAAGAAAAATATCCTCCTCTACACACTATATTAGGAACTATCTCTATTTCTAAGAAATTAAGTAAAAAAATACTTAATTGAAGAACCCATCAAAAATCTTCTTCAAATTGCATCTCCTTTGAAATATTAGTGAAAGATTGTTAGTCACTCATTAAAACACTATTAAATAAAAGGTATAGTTTAATTAAAAGTGAATAAACAGAGATACAACTTGAAACTGCAAACTATGTCATTACCACGGGAATGAGAGAACCTGCCCTGATCTTACACTCCTCACCTCGTCAACCTGGGGTTCCTGAGCCTGAGAAGCCTTGGGAGCTGAGGAATCACAGTCTGGACTGTAATGCTCACAGTAGTCATATGCTGCTTTGGGGTCACCTATGATCACCAATTGCTGGATGTCCCCCTGCCAAGAAACAAACATGGTTACTTAGCATATTTGAATATACAGATATCCAGAGCAAGATTTACCCAAGACATAGCGTTTTTCATTTTCAAATATCTGGGAAGAAAAATCACTTACATTTCAATGTTGAGAGCAGTCTTATAGAATTGAGAGAGAAATTCACAACTATTTAACAAATCAGATCTTAATATATTCCAATAAAATTAATGAAAAATAAATTTAAAAAAATTAAAATGTAATAAAATAAAGGTTAGAAATAATAGTACTGTTAGCTAAAGAGCTTTAGTTTCAGGACATTCTGGACAATGTATGAACAAGAGGAAAATCAAATATTTTGCTCTTGAAGTCACCTGAATATTTCCACATGGGTCTAATTCAATATGAAGCTAGTTTGATATAAATCTATGGGTCATGATCATATTAATTCAGAATTAAGCCCAGGCGTGGAAAAATGTCTGGGTTAATATCCATTTGACTTGGTAATTCAAGTTTCTGTAAGTTTGAGAGCATGAGTCTGATTCACAAAACTCCTGATTTCATTTTGAATAATTTCCCAGTTATTACAGCTTTCTATATATCTGACTAGCATAAGTTATTTAGAGCCTGATGAAAATTTTAGAGATCTCTAAAACTGAGTACTAAAAGAATTCCAGCACTTTTATGCCACAGCATTCATTTATTCATCAACTAATGTGGATTGAAAAGGTACAATACACAAGACATTGAACCTAGTATCATGGGGGGTGCAAACACAAGCTTGATATAATCTTTGCCCTTGGAGATTGTAATATAATGGCTAAGATTTAAAACTGTAATAAAATGGAGAGTAAAATTTATAACTTAAAAAGATACAAGCAAACTCATGTGAAAAGTACCCAGAAAAGAATATAAATTATTTAATTCTGGCCCACAAACTTTCATTAAATACCATGGTTACTCTCTGTAGTGTGGTAGTTAATGTGATTTGCATTGCTTTCTTCTGTCTAAAAAGCACTCTATATTCTTACTCTTAAAATTAGCATTTATTTTAATGGCTGATAAATCTATATTTTCATCCCTATCACATTATTGAGATGAAATATATATTCAAAATTTATTCCTTTAAAGTGTACAATTCAGTTTTTTTAGTTCATTCACAGGGTTTTCCAACCATTACTAGTTCTAATGTTAAGAAACTGTCATCACCTCTAAAAGAAACACCACAACCAAGGATAGTCACTGCTTATCTCTTCTTCCCCCAGCCCCTGGTACAACTAGACATTTCATACATCATGAAGCCTTTTGTGACTAGCTTTTTTTATTTATCATGTCTTCAAATAAATGGACTCATTATTATGTCTGTGTTGCTATGATTGATGGTGTCCCACAGGTCTTTTATACTCTGTAAACTTTATTTCAAGTTTACTCTTTCTTTTCTTCATACTGAGGAATCTCCATTGATTTTCAACTCCAGATGCGTTTTATTCTTTTAAAAGAAGTCCAACTGTTATTTATCTCTATTTGACAAAACATCATTTCCATATTGTCATTTAGTTCTTATGCTGTGGTTTCCTTTAGCTGTTTTTTGTGTTTTGTTTTTTAACTGTTTTTAACTGCTTAGAGGCTTTGGTAAGCCCAGTATCTGTCATGTCTTCAAGGACATAGATTTGCTTTTCCTTTGTATGGGACATAATTCCTGATTCTTTGCATATTTTAAATATCACCTTTGGAAACTGTATTCCATTATGCCTTCCCCTCAATGCCTGATATTTCCGTTTGCAGTTATTTTCGCTGCTTGTTTAGTGATCTTTTGAAGTAATTATATATAAGTCAATATTTTTTGTTTTCTGTGTCCACTGATGACTCTGCTCAACTAGGCTAGTGATGGGTAAATGATTGAACAGAGAGCTCCTTGAAAAACTTTCACTATTTGCCAAGAGTCTTTGAGTGTGTATTTGTGTGTGAGTACGCCTTTAATATTTCAACAGTTTACAATTATGCTGTAGATCTCATTTTTTGTTATACAGATCCTAAAGCTTAGTGATATTTGAGATATTAGGGTCTCTTCAGGTCTTTTATGAACATGCACACACGCCTCATAGATACCCAAGATTATATAGAAGCTTTTCAGTGCCCTTCATAGACATCTCATTTCCAATTTTTTTCGTCTTTGTCTGATCCTTGTTTGCTCAACATCCTAACATTTAAGTGAACACTGCCAAGTACTAAGATCTGCATCTAGAATGTCTCATTAGTAACAGAAAAATTACTAAAATTAAAATGTCAAAAACACACATGTGCCAATAAAAATTTCACTAACATGACGTATTACAATGCTTGATAATCATTAAGATGAATTTTGTTGAATTAAGAAATTTCTCCACAGTCAGATTTAGCTATAATTCTTCAGTTACTTAGTCATTTTATTCAATCATTCATTCAGAAAGTTCTTTATAGTGTATGTAATCTCGGTGGCTCAAAGGTAAAGAATCCACCTGCAACAGAGGAGATGCAGAGACGCGAGTTTGATCCCTGAGTTGGGAAGATTTCCCATGGAGTGGGGAAATGGCAACCCACTCTGCTTATTTAATGTATATGCAGAGTATATGATGCAAAAAGCCCGACTGGATGAATCAGAAGCTGGAATCAAGATTGCCAGGAGAAATAACAATAACCTCAGATATGCAGATGATATCACTCTAATGGCAGAACGTGGGAGGAGCTAAAGATCCTCTGGACGAGAGTGAAAGAAGAGAGTGAAAATGCTGGATTAAACCTCAATACTAAAAAGCTAAGATCATGGCATCCAGTCCCATCACTTCATGGAAAATAGAGGGGGAAAAAAGCAGAAGCAATGACAGATTTTATTTTCTTGGGCTCCAAAATCACTGCAGGGCTGATTGCAACCATGGTGACACTTGCTCCTTGGAAGGAAAGCTATGACAAACCAAGACAGTATATTAAAAAGCAGAGACATTACTTTGCCAACAAAGGTGTGTATAGTCAAAGCTACGGTTTTTACAGTAGTCATGTATGGATGTGAGAGTTGGACCATAAAGAAGGCTGAGCACTGAAGAACTGATGTTTTTGAACTGTGGTGCTGGAGAAGACTTCCTGAGAGTCTCTTGGACTGCAACGAGATCAGACCAGTCAGTCCTAAAGGAAATCAACCCTGAATATTCACTGGAAGTACTGATGCTGAAGCTCCACTATTTTGGCCACCTGATGCAAAGAATTGACTCACTGGAAAAGACTCTGATGCTGGGAAAGTTTGAAGGCAAAAGAAGAAGGGTATGGTAGAGGATGAGATGGTTAGATAGCATCACCGACTCAATGGACATGAGTTTGAGCAAACTCTGGGAGATAATGAATGTCAGGGAAGCCTGGCATTCTTCAATTCATGGGGTCAACAAGAGTCTTATATGACCTAGCAACTGAACAACAAATAACTAGTAACAGAGAAATTTGAATTTTCTTCATTCTGCTGTTTAAAAAAGACATCATTCAGTACATCTTGAATACTGTCATCTTAGAGCATCTCAATTAGAAATTCTAATTCTTGAACCCCAACTTTGTCATTAATTACTCAGAATTATGCAAGTCATTTGGACTTCCCAGGTAGTGCAGTGGTAAAGAATATTCCTGCCAATAAAGGAGACTCATGAGACATAGGTTTGACCCCTCAATTGGGAAGATCCCCAGGAATAGGAAATGGCAATCCACTCCAATATTCTTGCTGGAAAATTCCATGAACAGAGAACCCTGGCAGGCTACAGTCCATGGGATCACAAACAGTCTGACACAATGAAACTTCTGACACAATTAAAACTTCAAACTTAACTTACAGATAATACAATAAACTAAATGCAGCTTTTGCTAAAACACAAAAAAGGCATCTGTTGTATGGCATATGGTATTTTTAATAGCATATTTTTTAGAATACTGGATTTCTTAGTACTTAACTATTCTAGTTAAGGCATTCCACTTCATTAAATGGAATCCTGCCATTATTTCCACTATAAATTCTTTATTCAGGTGTTTGATATTCAGCCATAAAATATACTACTGGAAAGTAACTGGAAAATTCAGTTAAAAATCTATAGTGCTCTTTATCCCAGAAGGTATTTTACAATGTTTTATGGTAATCATATGACATGATATGAGACAGTCTGTAGACAAACAAAAGCATCCTGACAGGTTGAATGAACCATAAATATTTAGATTCAATAGTAATAAAAAGTTCCACAACTGGAAAAAGGTGAAGTTACCAAGTAAAATTGGCATATGCTGCACACAACATATGAAAAAGACATCCTCCTCCTCTAATGACACACAAAGCCAAAATTAAAGCAGAGCTGATGCAATTACCTTGCTATCTACAGCTGTGCCAACTAGGTCTGAGACTATGCTATAGCATTTGTCTATAGACAGGATGATCCTGGAAGAGGAAAGCAAAATAAATGTAAGAAAACTGAATAGAAATTATAAAGATATTGTTCCTCTGAATGTAACTCCCATTGCAAAAGGATTCTGACACATTTTTATCATAACAAATTATGTAAGTATTAGCATATCCTCATTTCAAAGCTAAAATATAATGCATATATCCTAATAATTATTGTCTGTTATTTTTGGTTGTATATGCATATACATGTTGTTGTTTAGTGTCTCATTTAATTTCAAAGGTTTCAAAAATTAGAAATTTCATCTCCTCTAAGCCTGGAGTAAAGCACACACTGCAACTGTATTCTATAAAATCGCTAGCCTTCATATTTCCTGAAGCACAGTCTTACTTCCATTACTTCCAACATGTAGGTATCTCAATGGGAATTAATGCATTTATAAAATGCTTTTTGGGAAAATCTTAACTGTATGTTATAAGCAAATAGGAGTTAGAGTGATGAAGAAGATGGAGAGAGAAATAGAATTAAACAGAAAAAGCATCTTAAAACTTGGGATGCATGAAGCTGATGAAGTTAGAAAAGTACATACAGTGCTGTACAGTTGGAGGGATGGCCCTATACAGCGATAGTGAGTAGTGAAGATTGAGGTATAAAAGAGATAAAGACAGAAGGAAAACAAAACAAACAAACGAACAAAAAACTAAGCAAGGAACCAATTTAAGAAGGGTTTTGTGTGTCAACTGAAATCTAAACATTACAGAGTGCTGTTCAAAGACGTTGAACTCTGGAGTAAACTGATCAATGCTGCATTTTAACAAAACTGCTATGACAACATGGGGGAGGATGATTTGAAAGCAGCCAGTTCTAAGCATAAGAATCAATTAGGAATCCATTGCAGTTAAGCACTGAGAAACTAAACTAAGGCAGCAATAGGAGGAATGGAATAAAGGATGGTGGTGGTGTTGGTTTAGTTGCTAAGTTGTGTCCAACTCTTGCGACCCCATGAACGGTAGTCCAACAGGCTCCTCTGCCCATGGGATTTCCCAGACAAGAATACTGGAGAGGGTTGCATTTCCTTCTCCAGAGGATCTTTCTGACCCAGAGATCAAACCCAGTTCTCCTGCACTGCAGGCAGATTCTTTATCAACTGAGCCACCAGAGAAGTCCCTATGGAATAAAATATAGACATAAAAGATAATATAGTTTATTAGAGAAAACATTTGTGAGATTTGGGAACTGACTGGATGCTGATGATGGAGTGGGATGGGATATGCAAGGAGAGAAGGAGAAAGTGCAATTAGAGAGTAATGGAAGGTAGTTTTGCAGTTTCTGATATGTGCAAGAGTAGGGAGGCAAATGCATGTGTTTGGCTGAGAAAACAATAAAGGAGAAAGGTGGAGGATCAACCTTTTAAGTCTATGAAGTGGAATGATAATTAAGGGTTGTTTTTAGAAAAAGGTCAGTCTTCTTTTTAAAAAACTTCTCTTTATTTACTTTTGAATTTTACTCCTCTACATGCCAACTGTCAGGTTATGTAGCTATGGCCAAACTAAGCTATAAGCATCAGTAAGAATCAACAGAAATTTTCCCTTTAACCTGCCAGCACATACTTCTGTAATAATTAATACGCATTTTCTTCCCACTGATAATTACAGACAAAATAACTTGCCTAGATTTAATGTCCCCAAATTCACATGCTTAAATTCTTAGCCTCAGAATCTGACTGTATTTAGAGATAGGACACATAAAGATAGAATTAGGATTAAATGAAATCTTTATGCTGGAGCCTCATCCAATATGACTGGTCCTTCTATAAGAAAAGGAGAATAGGACACAGACACCACAAAACGAAGAGCATGTGAAGACACAGGTAAAAGTTGACTATCTACAAGCCAAAGCGAAAGGTCTCAGAAGAAATCAAACTTGCTGACATCTTGATCTCAGAGTTCAAGCAAACAGAACTGTGAAAGAGTTAATTTCTGTTGTTTTAAAACCCAGCCTGTGGTATTTGGTTGTGGCAGTCCTAGAAAATGAATATAGACTGATAATTACTAGCTGTTTATATTTATATCTTGCAAGTATTATCTATAGTAGAATAAAGAAGAGCACTTCAAAACAAGTATTTTTGTTTGTTTATTATATGAGTAATGTCTAACTATGTCGAGGGACTGGTATTAAGTAGATGTTGTGGAAGTACTGACTGATTTAATATGACAAGTAGCTAGAATTCAGGGTAATCATAGGTTATAATGTACCTGGACATTATCATCATGTGTAAATATCCCTGAGGCACTGGGGGTAACAGAAAGTCAAGAATGATTAAGATAAAAAAAAGAAAAAGAAAAATTATTGTCTCCAAGTATAAATAAAGAATTTGAAAGCATTGAGTTGTTTGTGTGTTGTGTGTGTGTTAAGTTTTATTTAGGGCAAAATTAGGACTGCAGCCTGGGAGGCAGCATCTCAGATAGCTTTGAGAGACTGCTCCAAAACAGCAGTGGGGGAAAGACAATATATAAGGTTTTGGTGAAGGGGGAGTTCAATATCATGAAGCACTTATTTTACAAAAGGTTTTTTGTTACTCATGAGGATCTGATTTAACTATGAAGGGATTTAGTGCTTCTCTAGATATGAGGAGATGCAAGGATTGAGATCATAAAATCTGTTCCTAGAAACATCCAACTATTTAAAGACCTGTCCCACCAGATTCCCTAGAGCAGAGTGCCTCACTCCACCCTGAACTCCCTTGGGTTGTTGAAGGTCAGCAGCTATAGAGGCAGACGGCAAAGGCCTTTGTTGTTCAGTAGTTGACAAAGGAATCTGAAAGCACTGAGTTTTTAAATAAACTTACCAGAGATTTAAACAAATTTATCTAATTAAATTATGCTAGAATTTATACTGGCTTCCCAGGTGACTCTATATAAAGAACCCGCCTTGCCAATGCAAGAGACATAAGAGGCGCGGGTTCAATTCCAGGATTGGGTAGATCTCCTGGAGAAGAAAATGGCAACCCACTCCAGTATTCTTTCCTGGAGAATTACATGGACAGAGGAGCTTGGCGGGCTACAGTCTATTAGGTTGCAAAGAGTCAGACACGACTGAAGCGATTTAGCATACATGCATGCTAGAGTATAAATATCCACTTTATGATTTTTTAAAATACACTTTCATTACACTAGTTAAAAAGTTAAAACAACTCTTAGCTGTATCACTGTTGTTGTTCAGTCACCCAGTCATGTCCAACTCTTTGGGAACCCATGGACTGCAGCATGCCAGGCCTCCAGGTCCCTCACCATCTCCCAGAGTTTGCACAACTTCATGTCCATTGCCATCAGTGATGCCATCCAGCCATCTCATCTAAATGAAATTATATCCTAATTCTATTTCACGTCAACAATGAAAAGAAAAAACTAATAGAAAAAAGTTTATTGTTTTTATATACTATAAAATATATATATACAAAATCATAAAAATATATTTTTGTAGTCTATACCTAATTTTATTTATTCATGTTAATATAAATGAAGAGTAAAACAACATACTTTCTTGAATTAAGAAAACATATGCAAAATTAAATTATAATTCTTAGAAAATAGACATAATCCTTAGATTACAAAAGATTATTCATTTCATATGTTCATTAAATATGAATATTTTAAATATGCATAATCAAAATTTGACCCTCCTCCCAAAATAGAGTTGTCTGATACTTCTTACAAACATCTTTTGTTCAAATAATGTAACTAAAGATAACATTAAAAAACCTAAATAGAGGATTTAAAAACAAAATAGAAATCATTTGAGACTTTACCTTTAAAAATTAAGCTGACAAAAATATTATTTGTATGAAAGGAAACATTATGCATCATTTAATATTTTAAAGTTGTATTTTAGCACAGACTCAAAGAACAAATTCATATTAGTCAGCATAAAGGTCAAATATGGATTGGCAAGCAGGTATGTCTTTCACTGGCTGTCACACAAAGTAAACTGTAGAATTTGAAATTTACTTTACATTTTGTGGCCTTTGACTTGGCAGCAAATTTTGAATTTATTTTAAAGTAATTATCATCTTTTGAATATGGAAAGAAATGGTAGACTGTTTTAATCTTTCACAAAGAGTTCAACAGTTGAACTGGCACATTTACTCTTTAACCCAAACAAATAAACTGTGTATTTGGCTATCATTTTTTTATTATCATTTTCATTGCCTAACTTTAACTCTAGAGAAAAAGGATGAAAAGAAATAATTAGTAGTAACATCTTGATACATTTATTATTCTAGTAATAGTTCTGCATGCAATGACAGTGTCACAGAAGTAATAGGTCCCATAAATAACATTTAAGAATACTTTCTTTTTCTACTCTGTTGCACTGCTCTACTTTTATAGATGATATATTTCTTAAGTGAATTGAAGTTTTATCATATCAAAATTGGCCCTTTTGTAAATATATAAACCTAAAGGATTTTTAAAGTATATATGTATATATATATATACACACACATACATGAGGTGAGGTGAGGTGAAGTCGCTCAGTCGTGTCTGACTCTTTGCGACCCCGTGGATTGTAACCTACTAGGCTTCTCAGTCCATGGGATTCTCCAGGCAAGAATACTGGAGTGGATTGCCATTTCCTTCTCCAGAGGATCTTCCCAACCCAGGGATCGAACCCGGGTCTCCCGCCTTGGAGGCAGACGCTTTAACCTCTGAGCCACCAGGGAAGCCAATATACATACATACATATAATTAATTAATGTACCTTTTACTCTTTTAATTTTAAAAAGCATTTTTTCAGTAATATTGTGAAAACTTATTTGCTCACCACAGAATATAGTCAATCTATACAAATGTCTACTGAAGAATCAAAGATGAGGGTCATGCTGTCAAAGGTGAAAGCCAGAAATACCTGTGGCAGATTCATGTTGATGTATGGCAAAACCAATACAATATTGTAAAGTAATTAGCCTCCAATTAAAATAAATAAATTTATATTAAAAAATAAAAATATTTTATTGTTTGTAAAATGTAACTGTAGTAAAGCTGATATATGAGTAATAATATATATATTGAAGAAAGTATTTCTGGTGTCATAAATTTATATAATACAATAAATAACCTTGATAGTTTGGTCATTAAAAAAAAAAAAGAAATGGGAGTTCTTGGAAAGAACTACATGGTTCTCTTGAAGGAAAAGGCAAACCTGTTATACAGCATTCCTAATTTGAGGAGTACTTCATGCCTTACAACTAGAAGACAAATTTAAGGCTTCTCCCTCCCCAAACTCTTTTCTTAAAAAAAAAAAAAAGCACAAATAACACACAATTTTTTAATAGGCACAGATACCTTATAAGTCAGATAATAAATGTATTTCTTCTAGAACTTTTAGCAGTAACTTACACAGAAATTTGACAGCCAGATAACTTTCAGAATCTTTCATCCTGGTTATCTACCAATCAGTCATCTACCATTTAATCAACACATATTTATTCAGGAAAAGTAACATGCTGACATTATAGACAGGCAAGAGAGAAGTAAAAAGGAAAATCAGATCCAGATCCTACTCTCAGAGATTCTTTGTGACCCCATGAACTACAGTCCACCAAGCTCCTCTGTCCATGGGAATTTCCCAGGCAAGCACAGTGGAGTGGGTTGCCATTTCCTCCTCCAGGGGAGCTTTCCTGACCCAGAGATCAAACCTGCGTCCCCTGCATTTCCTGCATTGGCAGGCAGATTCTTTACCACTGTGCCACCCGGGAGGGTATAACCTGGTAAGGGAAATTACTTAGACATATTTCTTAAGTATTTACTGAATTCCAATTATGAAAAGCAGGCTTCTCTTGTAGCTCAGTTGGTAAAGAATCCTCCTTCAGTGCAGGAATTCACCTGCAATGCAGGAGACCCAGGTTCAAATCCTGGATCCAGAAGATCCCCTGGAGAAGGAAATGGCAACTGACTACAGTATGCTTGCCTGGAGAATCCCATAGACAAAGAAACCTGGTGGGCTACAGTCCATAGGGTCACCAGAGTTGGACATGACTTAGGGACTAAATCAATTATGAAAAAAATAAATTGGGCCAGCAGAGGTAGGGGGATGAGACAACTTTCATCTGGGAAAATCAGAGGAATAATCTAGAAGGACCTGTCATAAATGAGATCATGAGCAAGTGTCTAATTTTACTTTTAAATATAAAGGTACTTAGTATTCTTTGTTGGCTCTCAAATCCTAATTATTCATGCTGCTCTCTCTCAGCCTGTACCTGAAGAGTCTGACCCCACAGCTCACATCATCAGACTGTCTTGCAGGTGATTTCCAGTATACACCATGGAAGTGACCACCAGGAGTTAGGAGTTCGGAAGGTGGGAATAGGGGGTGGAGTAGTTTCACCAGACACTTTCCTGCCTGACACTGCAGTCTGGTACCCTGACAGCTACTGCCACAGTCAGAAAGCGCTTGAGCAGGGCTCTAGCTCTCACTGTACTGCTATCTGTATGGAAAATGGGAAAGGCAATGCTCACCAGGTAACTCTCCCTCCTTATCACACATCCTAAATCACCTAAGTAGAAATTCAGTTTCCTGCTGGAACCACAGTGAACTCACAGGGACTATGAGACATTAGAGAAAGATCATGTGCTTAAAGGCTCTGAAATAACAATAGGTATCTTCCTTTTATGCATATACTGTGTTTAAGGATTCAAATAATCAGTACAGATATGTATCAGTTTCCAGGAAAGTATGCTGTTTCTACTAGATGACACAGTTTATAATCTGGGCTCTTGATTTTTTTTGCCGGGGGGTGTGGGTAGGGTTGGGGCTGAGGGGCTGGGAAGGCACTGTGCAGCTTTTGATATCTCATTTCCCCAACCAGGGACTGAACTCTTGGGTCATGGCAGTGGAAGCTCAGAATCTTAACCACTAGGCCACCAGGGAACTCTCAGGAGCTCCTCTTCATAATAAGCCAATCTATGTTGTTCAGCTAAACTCAATGGAATATAAACATCATGAGAGCGAGGACCTGTCTGTTTCATTCTCCCAGGTTTCCACAAATCCATGGAATAGGCCTGCACATATTAATATTAATAAACGTTTGATAAATAGTGAAAGTGAAAGTCACTCAGTCAGGTCCAACTCTTTGTTACCATGTGCAGTATACAGTACGTGGAATTCTCCAGGCCAGGATACTGAAGTGAGTACTCCAGGGGATCTTCTCAACCCAGGAATTGAACCCAGGTCTCCTACATTGCAGGTGGTTCAATAAATAAATATCCAGGCAATTAATTTTTTCACCATTACAAGATTCAATTTTAACAACTTTAAATTAAAAATATTATTATTTATCTCAAATTTCCTACAGATTCTTTAAAAGTTAGTACCTACTTAAACACTTTTTAAGGTGTAGGTATACACAAATGTTGGGTTTAATTCCTACAGTACTTGAAACCAGTTATAAGAGAATATACTTTTGAGTTCAAACCTCTAAACATATTTACATGTATAAACATGTAAAATTTATCAGAGTGAAGTAAGCCAGAAAGAAAAACACCAATACAGTATACTAATGCATATATATGGAATTTAGAAAGATGGTAATGATAACCCTGTATGTGAGACAGCAAAAAAGACATAGATGCATAGAACAGTCTTTAGGACTCTGTGGGAGAGGGAGAGGGTGGGATGATTTGGGAGAATGGCATTGAAACAGTTATAATATCATATATGAAATGAATCTCCAGTCCAGGTTCGATGCATGATACAGGATGCTTGGGGCTGGTGCACTGGGATGACCCAGAGGGATGGTACAGGCAGGAAGGAGGGAGGGGGTTCAGGATGGGGAACACATGTATACCTGTGGTGGATTCATGTTGATGTATGGCAAAACCAATACAATATTGTAAAGTAATTAACCTCCAATTAAAATAAATAAATTTATATTTAAAAAAGGAAAAAAAAAGAAATGGTGCTGGAGAATCCCTTTGTAATTTTCCAATAAATATACTCCAAAAAAAGCTTGAGTTTCAGAAGACTTAAAGAATAGAAGAGAAAGAAAAACACATTTAGCGAAGCAGTTTCCAGCATGTGACACTGTAAAAGCAATAGCTTAACAAAATTATACAGTGTCTCCATAAGATATTCCCTAGACACTAAAACTTCTGTTCAAATTTGATATTAAATCTTTGCTAAAAAGTATGGTGGATCCTGGTAGAGGTTTAATATTGTATATCCAGGAACAAGACTGACATTAAATCTTTAACATAGCATAACTTTTTTTCTCAAAAAGTAGAGATTATCAGAAGATTAATTGCAAAACTATGCTTCCTGTTACTCAGACTTCTGAATTTGCCAAGGCATTAACTCTCATCACAGTTGTTCTTTTTTTTTTTTCCCCAAACATTCTGTACAGTTAATGATTCTTTCTCAAATATTTTGTGTGGAAAGAAAGACTGCCAAAATGCTTAGAATTTTAGTTTAACTGAAAAATGCATCAGAGATTTCATCTGCACTATAACTCAAAGGAAAAAATGAAGAAATCCCACAAATCACAGACAGAACTGCTACCCACACAGTCTTTATATTTCACTGTCTCAAAATCAGCTTAAGAAATCATTTGTAAGAAAATGAGTAGCATTCCTATGTTACTTGAATGCACTACTAATTCAACAACTATTTACCAAGTATTACAGACAATGCCTAAAGTTATATAAAACACTACCACAAAAGTATACATATTTCTTATATTCTTACTGTATATAAGATAACAAACACTCTTACTAAAAGACATCTATTGATGCAGCTCTTATTATTACTCCACAAATAATAAAAAAAAGAGTAAAAGAAAAAACAATTAGAAAAAATGTAGCAAATCTGGCCTCTTCCTTTCTTGTTTGCCAAGATGATCTATACTCCATGAATTAATAAGTGCTAGAAAGCATATTTATGTCATCCACTTAAAAATATTTTCAGGCACTCTTCTAGACACTATGGATACAGAGCAAAACCTCTGCTCTCTTACATTCCAGAGAAGGAAGGAAGTGAAAGTCCCTCAGTCATGTCTAAATCTTTTTGACCCCACTGACTGTCCATGGAATTCTTCAGGCCAGAATTCTGGAGTGGGTAGCCTTCCTCTCCTCCAGGGGATCTTCCCAACCCAGGGATCAAACCTAAGTCTACCATATTGCAGGCAGATTCTTTACCAGTTGAGCCACAAGGGAAGCCCAAGAAAACTGGAGTGGGTAGAATATCCCTTCTCCAATGGATCTTCCCGACCCAGGAATCAAATGGAGGTCTCCTGCGTTGCAGGTGGATCCTTTATCAACTGAGCTGTGAGGGAAGCCCTACATTCCACAGAAGGAAAGAGAAAATAAAACATAGTATCAGAAAGTAATAGGTGCTGGAAAGAATATAAAGCAGCTAGGAGAGATATTTAGAAGCTTGTTGTTGTTCAGTCGCTGTCATGTCCAGCTCTCTGTAATCCCATAGACTAGCCCGCCAGACTCCTAAGGCAGAGTGCTGTACTATGAAGTATGATCATGAAAGATTTTGCTGATAAGGGGTTGTTGGACCAAGACAACAAGGAACTAAGAAAGTAAGAAATGCATAGAGATAGCTAAGGGAAAGCCTTTCCGGCAAGAGTACGAATAGAAGCTTAGACCCTAAGGCTGGAGCATGATTGATGTGTTCAGAAGTTTTGTCCTATGGATCAGAGGGAGCAAGGCGCCATTGATGAAGTCAGAGAAAAGGGGCAAAAGGTGTGAATGAATCACTTAAGAGCCTACAGAACTTCAACATACTCTAAATGATACGAAAAGCCACTGAATAATTATAAACAAGGAAGTGACATTCTTTGCTGACTCATTCATCCTTTCAGCCAGGTGCTATCAGACAGGAATAGACCTACTAGTTTAGGCTTGATGCTCAGAGAACAGACTAACAGAAAGAGAAATCAATCAAAAGTCTTCTGCACTTTTATTTTCCATACTGTATGTAAGTAATGCAGACCTTCCTTTTTCTTGAGGTACTGGAATTTAATTTCTAATATATCTCAGGTAGAAACAAGAGGGGAAAATTGGAATAAGAACTTAGGCCTTAGCTTCTTTGGTGATTTTAGTTTCTCATACAGTAATAATTGTGATGCTATTTGTCTATGGGATATAAATATAGATATATATGCATGTAATTATAAAAATTGTAATTTCCAACAATTATAAAAAATAGATAACTCTAATTGTTATAATAATAAATAATATTTCACTGGCACTTACTGTATATCTGCCAGTCTTCTAAAAACTTTATATAGTCATATTGTAATAAACTAAGTCATGCCTTTAAAATCTACTTCCTAAAAAACAAATAAAATCATTTGAATAATTTATCACATTGTTATTCTACTTCTTTTGGCTAATAATAATTTCACACTAACTGTTTAGTTCAGTTGCTCAGTCGCGTCCAACTCTTCGTGACCCCATGGACTGTAGCACGCCAGACTTCCCTGCTGCTGCTGCTAAGTCGCTTCAGTCATGTCTGACTCTGTGCGACCCCATAGACGGTAGCCCACCAGGCTCCCCCGTCCCTGGGATTCTCCGGCAAGAACACTGGAGTGGGTTGCCATTTCCTTCTCCAATGCATGAAAGTGAAAAGTGAAAGTGAAGTCGCTCAGTCGTGTCTGACTCTTAGCGACCCCATGGACTGCAGCCTACCAGGCTCCTCCATCCATGGGACTTCCCAGGCAAGAGTACTGGAGTGAGGTGCCATTGCCTTCTCCGATGGAAGACTTTTCATATGGACAGACTTCCCTGTCCATCACCAATTCCCAGAGCTTGCTCAGTCTCATGTCCATTGAGTCAGTGATGCCATCAGTGAGCTAATAATAATTATTATTAGTTGGTGAGCTAATAATAATTTTGCACTAACTGTAGTTTTACTATAAAGCTCAGAAAGTATATAGAAAGATGGGGAGATAAGATTATTTGGTTCAGGGTAATCCTATCACCTTTTAAAATTTCATTAAAAACACATAGTTCATAATCATAAAATAAAATAAGAGAACTAAAGGCTTTTGAATTTAGCTAAAATTCCAAGCATTTCATGTTTTAAGGAAACATTGACTATTTGCTACCCCGTGGGCTTCCCAGGTGGTGTTAGTGGTAAAGAACACGACTGCCAAAGTAGGAGACATAAGAGACTTGAATTTGATCCCTGGATCCAGAAGATCCTCCAGAGATGGACATCGCAACACATTCCAGTGTTCTTGCCTGGAGAATACCATGAAAAGAGGAACAGGCTACCGTGCATGGGGTCTCACAGAGTCAGGCATGACTGAAGTAACTTAGCCTACACAGGCACATCTTGTGTCATGCGTGCTCATTCAACTCTATACACAGACTGTAGCCCTCCAGGCTCCTCTGTCCATGGGATTATCCCAGCAAGAATACTGAGTGGTTTGCCATTTCCTCCTCCTATGGCTCCTGGCTTTGCAGGTGGATTCTTTATCCACTGAGCCATCGGGGAAGTCCCAATTGCTACCTTATGCAAAGCCTAAAGTATTAAGTTTCTCTCTCCCTTAACCCCACTTACCCAATCAGTCCTAAGATCTGTCAATTGTACACACGTTAGCATCCTGAAACAAGACCTTTCTCTCCATTTCTTCTGTGATGACCTTGTCTCTAAGTAACCTTTTATTTGAACTAAATGTTTCAACATAGCAGTTTTTGTTTTGTTTTGTTTTGTTTTCTAACCAGTTTCTTCTGATTCTAGACTAACTCCTTCACTGACAAAAAAGGAATTGGTAAAAAAAAAAAAAAAAACCCTCAATATTTAATTCCTCTACTTAAAGAAACTTCTCATGACCTATGGTTTAAAGTTTAACTATCGCAGGGTGGTATAAAATGCACTTCATAAGCAGGCCCTAAAACATCTCACTAAGTCATCTCTTAAATATCCCCCAAAGCAAACTGGATTCTCAGATCTGCTGAGCTCATTCCAAACTTTCATCTTTTGTACATGCGCCCTCATCTTTAAACATCCTTTTATTTTTTAAATTATTTTGCATACCATATTTTCTCCCTTGTACATTTCTATATCTTTATTAGAGACAGGATTTGTATCTTATTACAACTATTTATTTGTATCTCTATATAGGTTATTTAAGCACAATGTTGTTATATAATATTTATTCTACTTCAACAGAGAATAGTCAACTGCTTAATATACAACTAACTTTCAAAGGACATGTCCTATCCATTAGCTCCTTCTCTACCCAGTCAGTCAGTTCAGTTCAGTTCAGTCACTCAGTCATGTCTGACTCTTTGTGATCCCATGGACTACAACACGCCAGGCTCCCCTGTCCATAAACAACTCCCGAAGCTTGCTCAAACTTAATATGCATCGAGTCGGTGATACCATCCAACCATCTCATCCTCTGTCATCCCCTTCTCCTCCTGCCTTCAATCTTTCCCAGCATCAGGGTCTTTTTCAAATGAGTCAGTTCTTCGCATCAGGTGGCCAAAGTATTGGAACTTCAGCTTCAGCATCAATCCTTCCAATGAATATTCGGCATTGATTTCCTTTAGGATGGACTGGTTGGATCTCCTTGCAGTCCAAGGGACTCTCAAGCGTCTTCTCCAATACACAGTTCCAAAGCATCAATTATTCAGCTCTCATCTTTCTTCACATTCCAACTCTCACATTCATACATGACTACTGGAAAAACCATAGCCTTGACTAGATGGACATTTCTTGGTAAAGTAGTGGCTCTGCTTTTCAATATGCTATCTAGATTAGTCATAGCTTTTCTTCCAAGGAACAAGTATCTTTTAGTTTCATGGCTGCAGTCACAACCTGCAGTGATTCTGGAGCCTAAGAAAACAAAGTTTGTCACTGTTTCCACTGTCTTTCCATCTATTTGTCATGAAGTGATGGGACTAGATACCATGATCTTATTTTTCTGAATGCTGAGCTTTAAGCCAACTTTTTCACTCTCCTCTTTCACTTTCATCAAGGGACTCTTCAGTTCCTCTTCGCCTTCTGCCATAAAGGTGGTGTCATCTACATATCTGAGGTTATTGATATTTCCCCCGGCAATCACGATTCCAGCTTGTTTTTCATTCAGCCTGGCATTTTCCATGATGTACTCAGCATATAAGTTAAATGAGCAGGGTGACAATATACAGCCTTGAGGTACTCCTTTTCCTATTTGGAACCAGTCTGTTCCATGTTCAGTTCTAACAGTTGCTTCCTGACCTGCATACAGGTTTCTCAAGAGGAAGATCAAGGGGTCTTGTATTCCCATCTCTTTCAGAATTTTCCACAGTTTATTGTGATCCACACAGTCAAAGGCTTTGGCATAGCAATAAAGCAGAAATAGATGTTTTCTCTAGAACTCTCTCACTTTTTCGATGATCCAACAGATGTTGGCAATTTGAACTCTGGTTCCTCTACCTTTTCTAAAACCAGCTTGAACATCTGGAAGTTCTGGTTCATGTACTGTTGAAGCCAGGCTCAGAGAATTTTGAGCATTACTTTGCTAGCATGTGAGATGAGTGCAACTGTGCCATAATTTGAACATTCTTTGGCATTGCCTTACTTTGGGATTGGAATGAAAACTGACCTTTTCCAGTCCTCTGGCTACTGATGAGTTTTCCAAATTTGCTGCATATTAAGTACAGCACTTTAACAATATCATCTTTTAGGACTTGAAATAGCTCAGCTTGAATTCTATCAACTCCACTAGCTTTGCTTGTAATCATGCTTTCTAAGGCCCATTTGACTTCGCACTCCAGGATGTCTGTCTCTGGGTGAGTGATCACAGCCTCATGGTTAGCTGGGTCATGAAGATCTTTTTTGTACAGTTCTTCCATGTATTCTTGCCACTTTTTATTTATATCTTCTGCTTCTGTTAGGTCCACACTCTGTTTCTGTCCTTTATTGGGTCCATCTTTGCATGAAATATTCCCTTGGTATCTCTAATTTTCTTGACGAAATCTTCAGTTTTTCCCATTCTATTGTTTTCCTCTATTTCTTTGCACTGATCATTGAGGAAAGCTTCCTTACCTCTCCTTGCTATTCTTTGGAACTATGCATTCAGATGGATATAGCTTTCCTTTTCTCTTTGCCTTTAGCTTCTCTTCTTTTCTCAACTATTTGAAAGGCTTTCTCAGACAACCATTTTGCCTTTTTGCCTCTCTTTTTCTTGGGGATGGTCTTAATCACTGCTTCCTGTACAACGTCATGAACCTCCATCCATAGTTCTTCAGGCACTTTGTGTATCAGATCTAACCCCTTGAATCTATTTGTCACTTCCACTGTATAATCATAAGAGATTGATTTACATCATACCTGAATAGTCTAGCGGTTTTCCCTACTTTCTTCAATTCAAGGCTGAATTTGGCAATAAGGAGTTCATGATCTTAGCCACAATTAGCTCCCATCTTGTTTCTGCTGACTGAATAGAGTTTTTCCATCTTCAGATGCAAATAATATAATCAATCTGATTTCAGTTTTAACCATCTTGTGATGTCCATATGTAGAGTTGTCTCTTGTTTTATTGGAAGAGGGTGTTTGCTATGACCAGTGTGTTCTTTTGGCAAAACTCTGTTAACTTTTGCCCTGCTTCATTTTGTACTCCAAGGCCAAATTTGCCTGTTACTCCAGGTAACTCTTGACTTCCCACTTTTTTTTTTTTGTCTTTCCAGACAGGTGGTTCTAACAAAGCCTTAACCACTAGCAGGCATAACGTTCATTCATATATTTACTAGTCTTCATTGGATATAAGCACTGGGCAGAGTTTGTGTTTGATGCCACTGATTCAGTATCTAAATTAAGTGGATATAAATTCTGCTCTCAATAAATTTACAGCCTAATGAGAAAGAAATGCATTATTAGATAATTACAAAACAACACAGTAATAGACAGTGACAACAAGAATGCAATAAAAGATGGCTTTTTTTTTTTTTTTTGAGAAGTTAATAAAATGCCACAAAGTAATGATAAGCCTTAAAGGAAAAAAGAAAACAAGAAATCAGAGTTAAAACTTACAAAAGGGACAAAACAAAATGTGTGATACTTTATTGTAAACTGTTGGCATCACAAGATAATATAATATTTTGATGCATTAACAAGGAATTGCTCATAATGGAGGACAAACAATATCCTGAACAAGTATTATTTTGGATCTTCTATAGAGCTCTGAAATCTAAATTAACCTCAAATGCTATACAGAGTGTATCAAAAAACAAGGCCCAATTATATACTGTTTACTAGAAACCTACTTTCAATATAGACACATATAGATTAAAAGTATAGGAATGGAAAAGATAGACTATACTACCACTAATCAAAAGAAAGCAAGAGTAACTATATTAATTTCAGACACAGAAGACTTCAGAACAAAGAAAGTTATCAGAGATAGAGAGAGATGCTCTATACTGATAAAGGAGTCAATGGTCCAAGAAGAAACAATAGCCCTTGATGTGTATGTGCCTAATACAGAACATCAAGCTGCAGAAGACAAAAGGTGATATAACTGCAAGAAGAAATGGAGTAATCTATTATAATAACATAGTTGGAAAGTTTAATACCCTTCTATCAGAAATTGAGAGATCTAGCTGCACAAAATTGGTAAGGACATATTTGAACACAACAGTATTATCAATCAAGTAGATTTAATTGACCTCTATATACTATTTTATCAAACACAGATTATACATTCTTCTTGCATGAAATATTCACAAAAACAGACCACCTTCTGGGGCATAAAACATACCTAAACAACTTAGAAGAACAGAATTATAGAATTATACAATATCAGCCCTTAGAACAGAGTTAAATTAAACTAGACATCAATAACAGAAAGATTTCTGTAAAGTTTTTTTTTTTTTTTTAATGGAGAATAAACTACACATTTTCAAATACAATGAGTCTATGGTTCTATCTTGAAGAAAATTATAAAATATTTTTGAACTAAATAAAACACAACTCATCAAAATATGTAGTATGCAGCAAAGCAGTTCTCATAGAGAAATTTTTAAGATTGAATGCAAATATAAGAAAAGGAGAAAAATATAAAATCAAATCATCTAAGATTCTACCTTGGAAAACTAGAAGAGGAAGAGCAATTTAATTATAAAGCAATAAAAAAAAGAAATAATAAAAATGAGAGTCAAAACCAGTGAAATTGAAAACAATAACAAAATATGAACAAGATCTAAATGAGAAAAGCTACAAAATGTTGATGATATATCAAAGTACTAAACGAGAAATATTCCATTTTCACAGGTAGAAAGACTCATTATTGCCAAGAAGTAAGGTTGTCCGAACTTGATCTACAGCTTCAACTTTCCCAGTTAAAAATCCCAGGAAATTACTTTGTGAATATCGTCAAACTGATTTTAAAATTTATAACAAGAGGCAAAAGGCCCAGAATAGCCAACTCAATGTTAAGTGAGTAAAACAAAGTTGAGGAACTGACACCCAGAATTTAAGACTTACTATTAAGCTACAGTAATCAATACAATGTGATTTTTGTGAAAAGACAAATAGATCAATGAAACAGTATAGAGAGCCCTAAAGTAAATCCACTTACGTATAGTCAAGTGCTATTTGACAAAGGAGCAAACAAAGGCAATACAATGGAGTAAAGATAGTATTTTCAACAAATTGTACTAGAACAATAAATCCACATGCAAAAAAAAAAGTGAATCTAAACACAAACCTTACACCTTTATAATAATAAACTCAAAACATATCATTATCTAAATGCAAAACTCTGAAACTTCTAGAAGAGAACATTAAGGAAGAAATTAAGAACATTAAGAAAACATTAACTGGGTAGGGCAATGGCTTTTTAGCTACCACATCAAAAGCATGATGCATGAAAAAAAAATAAATGATAAGCTGGACTTCATTAAAATTAAAAACTTTCACTCCACAAAATACAACGTCAAGGAAATGAGAATACAAACCAAACCAGGAGAAAATATCTGCAGCAGACATATCTAATAAAGAATTATTCTCCAAAAAACATTTGAAACAAAAATAATCTGATTAAAAAATGGGCAAAAGACCTTAACAGATACCTCACCAAAGAAGATAGAGAGGTTGCAAGTAAGCATATATGAAAAGATGCTCAACATATCATCAGGGAAATACATATTGAAACGAGATACTACTACACACCTGTTAAAATGGATAACAGCCAAATAGTGCCAAAACTGTGAAGGAAGAATTTTCATTCATTGCAATGATAATGCAAGATAGCACATTCCTTTTGGAAGATGGTTTATTAGTTTCTTACACAACTAGGCATACTCATACCATATGATCTGTATACATTTCTTGGTATTTACCCTAAGAGGCTGAAAACTTATCAACATCTTAGGTAAATATGATATCATCATGTTATCATATCAACATGAAAACCTGAACCCGGTTGTCTATACAAGTTTATTCATAGTTATCAAAACTAGGAACCAATCATTAGGTCTTTCAGTAGATGAATGGATAAATAAACTGTGATACATTCAAATAATGGAATATTATTCAATACTTAAATGACATAAGCTGTCAAACCATGAAGGACATGGAGGAAATGCAAATGTATAATATGAAGTGAAGGAAGTCAACTTGGAAAGACTAAAAACTGTATAATTCCAACTATATGACATTATGGAAAAAGCAAAACTAAGAAACTAGTGAAAACTTAGTGGTTGCCAGTGTTTAGGGGAAAGGCAGTGATGAATAGGGGAACACAGAGAAATTTTCGGGCATGAAATTACTTCATGAGATATTATTTATACACGTATTGTACACCTTTTAAAGTGAACAATGAAAAGAAATAGAGAAAAATAGTAGAAAAAATGGAAAAGACTAGAGATCTCTTCAAGAAAATTGGAGATACCTATCTTTGATTTCATGAAAAGATAGGCACAATAAAGGACAGAAACAACGTGCAGCTAACAGAAGCAGAAGACATTAAGAAGAGGTGGCAGGAATACACAGAACTATACAAAACAAACAAACAAAAAAATGCTTAATGACCTGGATAACCAAGAGGGTGTGATCACTCACATAGAGCCAGACATCCTGGAATGTGAAGTCAAGTGGGACTTAGGAAGAATTACTTTGAACAAAACTAGTGGTAGTGATGGAATTCTAGCTGAGCTATTTCAAATCCTATAAGAGGAGACTGTTAAAGTGCTGCACTCAATATATCAGCAAATTTGGAAAGCTCAGCAGTGGCCACCAGACTGGGAAAGGGCAGTTTTCATTCCAATCCCAAAGAAAGGCAATGCCAAAGAATGTTCAAACTATCATACAATTGTGCTCATTTCATATGCTAGCAAGGTAATGCTAAAAATCCTTTGAGCTTGGCCTCAACAGTACATGAACCAAGACCTTACATGTGTACAAGTTAGCTTTAGAAAAGACAAAGGAATTAGAGATCAAATTGCGAACACTGGCTAGATCATAGAAAAAGCAAGGGAATTAAAAAAAAAAAATCTGCTTCTGCTTCACTGACTACGCTAAAGTCTTTAACTGTGTGGATCACAACAAACTGTGGAATATTCTTAAAGAGATGGGAATACCAGATAACCTTACCTGTCTGCTGTGAAACCTGTATGCAGGCCAACAAGTAACAGTTAGAACTGGACAGGGAACAATGGACTGGTTCCAAATTGGGAAAGGAGTACGTCAAGGCTGCATATTGTCATTCTGCTTATTTGATTTATATGCAGAGTACATTATGCAAAATGCTAGGCTGGTGACTTATAAGTTGGAATCAAGAATGCAGAGAGAAATATAAATAACCTCAGATATGCAGATGACAGCAACCTTATGGCAGAAAGAAAAGATGAACTAAAAAGCCTCTGGATGAGGGTGAAAGAAGAGCGTGAAAAAGTTGACTTAAAACTCAACAGTCAATAAAGTAAGATCATGGCAGCCAGTCCCATCACTTCATGACAAATAGATGGGGAAAAAGTAGAAACAGTGACAGATTTTATTTTCTTGAGCTCAAAATCACTGTGGATATTGACTGCAACCATGAAATTAAAAGATGCTTGCTCCTTGGAAGAATGGCTATCACAAACCTAGATAACATATTAAAAAAACAGAGATATCAATTTGTCAACAAGGGTCCATGTAGTCAAAGCTATGGTTTTTCTAGTAATCATGTATGGATGTGACTGTTGGACCATAAAGAAGACTGAGCGCCAAAGAGTTGATACTTTTGAACTGTGGTGTTGGAGAAGATTCTTGAGAGTCCGTTGGACAGTAAAGAGATCAAACCAGTCAATTCTAAAGGAAATCAACCCTGTATATTCACTGGAAGGAATGAAGCTGAAACTCAAATATTTTGGCCACCTGATGCAAAGAGCTGATTCATTGGAAAGATTGAAGGCAGTAGAAAGGGGCAACAAAGGATGAGATGGTTGGAATATCACCTACTCAAAGACATGAGTTTTAGCAAACTGTGGGAGATAGTGACGGACAGGGAAGCCTGCTGCACTGCAGTTCATGGGGTCACAAAGATTCTGACACAACTTAGTGACTAAACCACAACAAGACATGCACCTACCAAATAACCCAAGCATTCAACTTCTAGGTACTTAACTAAGACAAATAAAAATAAATTCCCACACAAAATAGGCATGATTGTTCACAAGAGCTTTGTATTCAGTAGCCAAAGTATAGAAACAATCCAAATGCTTTCTAGCAGAATAGGTGGATTAAGAAACTGTGTTTCATTCACACGTCAGAAAACTGTTCAGGAAAAAAAGCAAAAAAAGATACATAAGAAAACATGGATAAGTCTCAAAAATGTTATGCTGAATAACAAGTAGCCAAACTGAAGAGAATGCATACAGTACAATTCCACTTATAAAAATTCCATAACATATAAGTTGTAGTGATAAAACATAAGTTAGAGATTACCTAGGGTTAGGATGGAGAAAGGATGGATGATAAAAATACTGGAGGAAAATTTCTCTAGGTGTGATGACAATAATTTCAGAGGTAATTTCATATATATATATATGAGTGTGTGCTGTGTGTGTGCTGTCACATTCAACTCTTTGCCACTCTATGAACTGTAGCTCACCAGAGACTGATCTGTCTATGGAATTAAACAGGGAAGAACACTGCAGTGGTTTGCCATTTCCTCCTCCAGGAGATCTTCCTGACCCAGGTATTAAACCTGCATCTCTGATATCTGCACTGGCAGGTGGATTCCTTACCACTGAGCCACTTGGGAATCCACGTATATGTATATGTATACACATATATGTATATGTCACAACTGATTAAATAGTACTCTTTTGATATTTTTATATTATTGTTCTTCAATTATACCTCAATAAATAGGAAAAATAGTCTCAAAGACTCTGACAAAAATTCATCTAGACTGGGAAAGATGAATAAATGTGAAAGTTGTTTCCATCTTATCATGCTGTTCTGTAAGAAAACTATGTCTACTAGCATACTATCTTTTTAAGTATGAACCTTGGAAAACATATGCAGTTTAAAGGGACACGAGGACTTCCCTGAGGGTCCAATGCAGAGGAAATGAGTTCAACCCCAGTCTGGGAGGACTGCACATATCATGGACCCCAGAGCCCATCACCACTACTGAGGTTCTGCTCCAGAGCCCATGAGCCACAACAACTGAGTCCATGGGCTGCCATTACTGACCCATGAGGAAGCCCAAGAGACCATGCCTTGCAACAGGAGAAGCCACCAATGAGAAGCCTGCACACCCCAGTGAAGAGTAGCCCTGACTCACCATAACTAGAGAAAGGCCAGGAACATAACAAAGACCCAGTACAGCCAAAAAACAGTTAAAATAAGTACATTTAAGAAAAAATAGTATTCTTAGCAAGGAAAAAAGATATACAGAGGCGTCACAATCTTAGTACTAGTACTTCAAGCACTTTACATGTATAAATTTAATTTTTTAAAAATATGAAAGAGATTATATTACTGTTCTCATCTGAAGGCTAAGAAATTAAAACTTACAACAAGTAATTACACAGAGAAACATGATTAAACTATGTATTAGGATTCAAAATCAGATTTTTCTCATTCCAAAATCAGTTCTTATATTTACTCTGCCATGCTAAAAGTATATAATCTGAATTATGGGTCTACATATTCATTTTGGCATTTTCATATAAAATAATTTCATCATACTTTAAAAAATATTTTTAGTTTTGCTTTTATCTATTTAATGCTGAATTCTTAAAACTGTAGATTGCAATTCAAATATTGCATATTAGACTTTTTTTTCAGATAAACAACTGAAGTTACTTCAAAGTTTAGAATATGGTTTATGCATCAGATTGTTAATGTTTAATCAGAGAAAATAATGATAAATTTTGCTTCCAGTACCTCTGTCTTTGGCAGTTTACTAGATACCTCTTGGCTAGATATATTTGGTTAGTAGTGGTCGAAGACATATGGAAATATTTTAAGGAATCATTTTTATATATTTTAATTGTTGATACTATAATCAGCCTATGAAACAGAGAGGTGCTTATTACATAGTTTTTAATATGTAACATTAGGTTCAATTATTTATTTTGAAAAAAAAAAGAGAAGCTTACTGTGATAGTCTGTAACTACACTTTAAAAACTCTAAACTGGACCCAGTAAGTATGAGTGTAGTATATGGAAAAGAAAGTGGAATATAATCTGGTTTTATATGCATGCTAGGGTAGGGGGAATAAAAAATAAAAATTAAATGACATTCACCTAGAAGTAAGTTCAGGTGAAAATAGAAGTCTCAATGCTATGAAATGGTATGAGAAAGAAATCTAATCAATGTATATATGGTGTGTGTGTGTGTGTGTGTGTGTGTATGTGTTAGTCGCTCAGTGATTTAGTTGCTCAGTGGTGTCTGGCTCTTGCAACCCCATGGACTGTGGAGCCAGCTTCTCTGTCCATGGAATCTCCAGGCAAGAATACTGGAGTGGTTGGCCATTCCCTTCTCCAGGTGATTTTCCTGTCCCAAGTATGAATCCTGGGTCTTCTGCACTGCAGGTGAATTCTTTACAGTCTGAGTCACCAGGGAAGCCCAATCAATGTGTACATATATCAAATACTATCTTTCAGAAACAGTAAATTTTGAGAACTAATTAATAAATATTAATATTATATATTTCCTCTTATATGTTTTAATGATTTATGTCAAAAGCAACCTACTCTTAATGTCTATTGTTTAATTTACACAAGCTTTGTGAATATGTACAGCAATAGATTAAATTAATGTATGAAATGAAACCTTCAACTGATATATTTCTTCCATATTACTCATATGTGCTAGGAAAATAAGGTACTGTGTATTACAAAAATAGATTTAGCTTATGAAACTGATGTTCATAAGCAGTTTAATTTTAAAATAGAATTCTGTAAACCTAAAATTTAAATTATTTATAATATTCATTCATTTAATAAATAAATATTCATTTATCATTTGTGTGCAATCATTTCATGATATTGGAATATCTAAGAGTTTATTATTACATATTGTCTGAATGAGTTTGTCATTAATTTATTGTGATATAATGTGTTAAAACATTTTGTTTGGAGTCAAAGACCCCATGGACCCCATGGACTTGACCCCATGGAGTGCAGAAACTCAGAAACAAATAGAATCCCAAATAATCTGAAATGTCGCAAATAATAGTTCTATTTGAAATTATGCTATTGATTATATAACTAAGCACAGAAATGCAATATTCTACTGGCCCTCTGAATTTCCACTGAGGTTTTTGAAAACACATACTATGTGTGCGTATGTATCTCTATATACGTATCAGCAGAATGCAGCAAATGTATTTCCATGTAAAACTTGCTATTAAACCATAATATATTATACAGCTTTACTTTGTTACACTTTGAAAACTAAGTTATTAAAAAATGGTATAAAAACAATCATCAGAGTACTGACTGAATAGCTCAAGAGTGCACCCCTCCATGGAGTCAAATGTGCTTGTTCCATTAATGATCGACTAAATGAAAATTAAAGCAAAAGTTACCAGATACAATGATGGAAGGGTCAAATAAATAATGTGATTATCATAATTGGCCAATTATAACTGGAAAGGAGCTTTTAACCATTACCTTCACATTGGAATAGTGATTTTTAAAAATATAGTTTGTCTTTTGGAGTATCTCTATTTTACCTTGGAAATACACACACACACACACACACACACACAGATCTGACTTGTACATTTCATTAACTTAATCTCTGAGAGAAGGAAGTGAAGAAAATGTTCTTTTCTCCAAAGAAAACAATGCAAAGTACTAAGAGGAAAGCCATTTGCCTTTCCCAAGAGAATAGCATGCCAGAGTTTAAATCAACCAATCTCTATTAGAGTTTTCCCACTGTCTACTCATTCTCTTACAGAACAATAGAAAACATCACTGCTATACACACAGGGGAAGAAAGTAGGCCACTCTTTAAAGTTTACAACTTTGCTTTATAGCATATATGGATTGTTGCTGTTATTAACTCTACTCATCTGAATTAATAATATTCAGACAAAATGAAGTTTGATTTATTTTACCTCAAAAACTTCTTCATCCAAAATCCTTGTCCCGAAAACCATAATTCCATTGGTGTCAACGATTGCTTTCTCACTTCTGTCAAGTGGTTTTGTAGTTTTCTTTTTACAATCAACAATCATTGTCACAGTTTTCTTCTCCACGCTGATTGCTACCCGGTGCCACCTTAAAAAGCCAAATAATTCTGTAAGTTCCAAAGATGTTGTCAAACCATTATTCATGTGAAAGTACAATGTATTTTAAATTATACAAGTGATCTTAAATTATACAAAATGTAGGCTTATTTGTTAATCAAATCAGTTAACAGTGGCTACTTAGTATCCAGAGCATGGTAAGTACTCAGAAAGTCACACAGCCATGTAAAATGCACAGCAGGTTTGGCTGTCTGTGCTGATAAGGAAGTGCTCATCTTCTGCTTCACCTTGTGTTGAAACAATAGCGTGATCTCACCATATCCTCATGAGGGTATTTGATAGAGATTAGGGGTGGGAAATGGGATAATTAATAGTTTCTATGTATGTAAATACATACATAGAATACATACATACATTCTTCCAATGTGGAATTTCACTTAAAAGAATTCTACTTGAGAGATCCCTTGATATAGGCTCTAAAAGGGTATGTCTACTAATGGAATGAATGCTCCATCTGGAGCAATTGAACGTTTAATTATAAGACACAATGTGCTTCTCTGTCTTTATTCACATTTATTTCAAGTGCTTTCGTTTTCTTTTTCCACTTTAATTTCAAGACAGTTATATTTCACTATTGTGGGCAGGATCCAAGACTGAGACACAATATCTCTCCTTTCCAGAGTTGGCAGGAAGTAGGAACACTGAAAGAAAGCATAGTCAATGCATGTGTGGAGTGAGTCTCAATTCACTCTGAAGCTACTGCTCCAGCTAATTCAGGGCAGTGATGACAGGCTTTGCAGTGGGGGTGGTGATGGGGTGGGATGGGCAGGGGGGTAGGAGTGGAGATGTGGCCAGTCCTTTGGAAATACAAATAGTCTAATCAAAATCGCAAAATGGTGGGTTTTATTAACAGTATCTTGTGCTAACATGAACAACTAAATGAAGCTCACTTGGATTTTGCAAACCACTTTTATTTTTCCAAATGAAAAGTGCTAAATTAATATTCCAGAAGTTTCTAGGACTATATCCATAAAATAAAGTACCCAAAGAGTTGCAAGAGCCTTTCAAAAATCTGTTTCATGTGACTTGGCATGGCTACTGATGAGAACCAAGTATATTTCCATATACACTTAATCTTTGTTCTTTCCATAGCAATTTCAACTAGCATAGGCATCTGCTTGGTTTGAATTGCACAAGATTTATATTAGGAGGCACTTAATACTGTGAGAGTAAAATTTACACATGTTTCTGCCAAGAAGCCTGTGTCTTCAATTAAACCCTCTCCACTACTGCGGGCATGTGCTTTTCATTAACATAAAATAAAAATAATATCTTTCAATTGTTGAAAGTTGATTAGGACTCTAAATGAATTTTGTTGAATTAATTTAAGGTCTGATAATAATATGTCATAATCATGGTGTCACATACAATGTTCAAAATACTAAATTAGCCTTAAATTTTGGAAACATTCTTAATTATCCTCTTTCTGTCATACTACACATTCATATCATTAGGAAATCTGTCAATCCTGTATTCATAGGATATTCAGGATTGAAATCTCACAATTTTGACCAGGTAACCATGTCTCTCTCCTAGACTCCTAACTGGTCCCTGCTCCCACTCTCATGCAACCAGAGTGGCCATTTTAAAATATGAGTCATATCAAGTTTCTCTCTAGCTAAAAGCTAACCTGATACTTCCAGTAAAAGCCGAAGTCCTAACTTTGCCTAACTGTGCGTCTCTTCTATGTCATGTCCACATTTCTGCTTTCTGATTCACAGTACTCCAGCCACACTTCTGCCTCTTTCTTGTTCTTTTCACCTAATTCACTTTGCCAGGAATGTTCTTCCTCCATAACCCCCCATGCTTACTCCCTGGCTTCTAAGGTCTTTGCTCATGGCAACCATGCCAAAGAGGACTGCTGTATCTAAAACAATTTAAAACAGTATACCCTACAGTTCTTACTCTGATGTATTTTCATTCATAGAATTATCATCACTTTTCATATTAAGGATAATGATGTAAATTACTTAGGAAAGTCCAGTTTTTTCCTGGGTTTGAGAGGCAGTTTTTCCATGGTTCTGACAATGGTAATCTGAGTGTGAATTTTTTTTTCCATCTGAACAGCTATTTCTTTATGTCTATAATCAAATGTTATATTTGTGATAAATCTGTTTAGTAGTCTAAACTCAGCAATAAAAAGGCAAGTACATTTACAAACATTTATTTGTCTTTAGCTGCTTCTGAAATGATAGGGAGCAAAACAATATTAAACAATATTCACAATACAGAATTCAGCATGATTTTCTTAAGAGAGTGGCTGTTATTGGACAGTCTGACTACCTGAGTTCAAATCGCACCTTTGCCACTTTACAAATGCGAATTACTTAAACTCCCAGTACCTCACTTCCCTTATCTGTAAAATGGGTTTATTAATATTATTTTCTTCAAAGAGTTGTGAAAAATTAAATGTTAACTTGTATAAGGTGTTCACAACAGTATGCAGCACATATTGAGTATTACATAAAATTTCCTATTATTGTCAATATTAATATTATTGGTGCATGCATGTGTGCTAAGTCGCTTCAGTCATGTCCAACTCTTTGCAATCCTGTGAACTGTAGCCCACCAGGCTCTTCTGTCCATGGAATTCTCCAGGTAAGAATACTGGAGTGGGTTAACAGCCCTCCTCCAGGGGATCTTTCCAATTCAGGGATCGAACCCAAATCTCTTTTGTCTCCAGCATTGGCAGACGGGTTCTTTACTGCTAGCTCCATCTGAGGAAGTCAAATCAGATCATTCTTTAGCTCAAAACATCTACAGTGACTTCGTATTCACCCAGAATAAAATCCAAAATGTTTACAATCACCTATAATCCAACATATTATGGGCTTCCCTGGTGGCTCATTGAAAAAGAATCCTCCTGCCAATGCAGGAGATGTGGGTTTCATCCCTGGGCCAGAAAGACCCCTTAAAGAAGAAAATGGCAACCCACTCCAGTGTTCTTGTCTGGGAAATCCCATGGACAGAGGAGCCTGGCCATCTACATGGGGTTGCAAAAGAGTTTGGTAGGACTTACTGACCAAACAGCAACACAAAGTGTTAGGACCATTTGCCCTCCCACTGCTTCTCCATCCTCAACGAACATTTCACTCTGTTCCTGCCACACTGGCATCTTTGATGTTGCTTAGGCCAAATCAGTCACAGCCAGAATCAGAGGCTGTGCATTTGTTTTTCCTCGTGTGGAATAGTATCCTTTTAATTATTAGCAGTGGCATGCATCCTACCACCTTTGCATGTCACCTTCTTAGTAAGACTATCCTTGACCTCACTCCTTAAAACTGCACTCCCCACCATCATCCCCTAGTCTCTTCATTGCTATATTTCTCCCTGTCACTTATCACCATCTGATAAACTATTCATTAGTAATTTTTTATCATTCACTGCTTGTCTACTCGGATTGCAAACTATGTAAGATTAGGTATTTTATTGTTTTGCTCATTTCTGCATCACCACTCCCTAGAAAAACTGCATCACACTTTATATATATTTGTTGAATGACCAAATGAAGGAACTGCTTTCCACACAGTTAAAACATTGGATTATTGTGTTACTTACTTTCCATCTGCAATGTTAACAGTTCTAAAAAGGGGATAGTCTTCTGGGGCAGGTTTTCCAGTGTGGTCTTCATACAGGAAAACAGGTGATCTCCCAACCTCAACACCAATTTGCTGAATACCATGCTCATTATATATAGATAAAAGGAAAGACTGAATTCCTTTTTTGGGTTTTATTGTAAATAATATTGAAAAATCTTCTGGAAAGGTTCCCCCTGAAAACAGAATGCCAAAGAGTCAGAAATTCCAAACTATTCCTGGATCACCCTATTATTTTTGAGCTTACCAATGTGGTCTTCAGTAACCAAAGTTCAAACAGTAATAAGGATACTGACTTAAAAACCAGTGGGGAAGGGATTCTATTAATCTTTGTCTGCAATAATTGTTGAAGCTGTATTCAAACTTTGCCACCACTCATTTAAAGCACAAGGATTATGTAAAATAGAATGCATAGTTAGGAAACAAGATCTTGGTGCCAATTCAATATCGAACACACAATAAGCACTGTTAGAACACTTAAGATGAAATTCTCATGTACACTTTGTATTTTCTGCCTTTGTCTAATCTGTGCCCTCTATCCTCTCTTTAAAGAGGCATTGTAAGGACACAACATATGATGGTACTCTTTTAGTCATCTCTTCAAAGCTAAAGATTTTCTGAGCAGTTTTTTCTATCACACATGAAGTTTCACTAATAAAAAGCTTATGTCATTAAAATCAGAACTCTTAGATACTTGGCTAATTTGATTCTAAATTTAGGAGGGTTAGTTTTTTTTTCTTTTCCCTTTCATCATCATATCCCAAATATCCAGCATGGAGCCAGACCTACATAAGTTCTTAGTAAGCATTTATTAAATAAATATATAAATTAAATGGTTACCACAATATATCTCAGATATTTAAGCAAAGACTATTGTGTATTTTTTTTTTACTAAAAACACTACATATAAATTTGTGGGTTCTATTTTTCAAAAATAAGTTTACATATATATTTTATTTAATCCTTTTACTACCCTGGGACATAGGTAAAGTAGGTATTGTTATTTGGAGGATGAGATTATTTAAATTTTTACACATGCAAAACTGGTGTATATGTGCATGCATAAGCCAATACCAAGAAATTCCATATTCAGTCCATCCATTGCATACATTATTATGTATGGTAGTATGAAATAATAAAAATACTATAAATATGAATGCCATGAATTCAAATTCAGAAGACTATAGGAGACTTTAAGTTTTAATTCAAAGAATTTATAGAAGTGAGAGGGATATTTATACATAAAGATATTATGTTAAGTCAATTAATTAGAATACTATTTATAATAATAAAACATTAAAATTGCCTGCAATGGTTGGGACTGGTTAAATAAAATTTTAAAATATTAATACAGTGGAATTTTATGCAGCCACTTAAAATAATATAGTGGAAAGATGTCTTTTGAAATGGAATTAATTAAAATGCTATGGAAAGCAAATAAGAATATGTCACAAAGAAGTCAATTAACGTTACCTATTTGGTTCTAATCTACCTAAAATCTAGATACTCTAAAATCTAGATAGATGCCTCCAAACAAATAGTGTCTACTTAAAATTCTTCATTTTAATCTTTAAAATAATTTACCAATACAGCTTCACTGGATCACAAATAGATCATAAAAACCTTCTTTCATTGCAATTTATACACATACACAAATACACACACAGAGTAAGAATTTTGTTTGATTTTGCCACAGAGATATGCAAATTTATATTTAAGAAAATCAATAGAAGAAAAATGATCATGTATATAGAATGGAAAGATAATAAAACACATCAATTAACAAAAGCACCTTTTAGCTTCTTTTACTACAAACAAAAATATAAGTAATACAGCCTAAAATTGAGGAAGCTCAATAACAAAGAAGTTTTTTCTTCATATGATTAACTCAAAATGTTGTTGAGAATTATAGGACTTCTTTCCCTGAATACCTCAATTTTCAAATATGTTCTGCACTCAAAAAAATGATGCCAAAATAGTATGAGTTGGAGAAAATAATTTTTTTTTAATTTTTGCAAAAATTATTTAATAAAAGACATTTACAAAAAGAAGAATTTCAGGAAATAATATATTCATGTAAGACTTAATAAGTTGTAACAAATATTAATCATCCCATGTATATAATACACCTTTTGAAAATTGTCAACTTCTAATTATAGCAAAAATTCTTTCAATTATAGAAGCATTTCTCAATTTAAAATTAAGCAATAATATTTTAATTGTAATCTTTGTTATGACCTTTAAAAAATATATTCTAAAAAATCATGACTCAATGTCAAAATGTCCAGAAATGTCCTAGATACTTATTTAGATTCCTCTCTATAAGATGCTAATCAAATTTGTTTCAACCAACTAAATCTATCGGAGAATTCATTGCAAATTAAATTCAATAACACAAATTCAACCACTTAAGATGTGAAATTTTATCTAAATAGTAGTGATCAGTATATATGATACAGAAAAAAATGTGTAATTTTGCAACTAAATATGTTTTAAAATGTATAAACACAAACTAAGAATAAAGTATCCTCTCTATTAAATGATTGCTGTTAAAGGAAAAAAAAAATGTTACCACCTTTAATAAGTGTGTATACATAAATCCTAGATGTGTAATAATCACTCAGAAGAGTATATCAGATTCAAAAATGTTCCCTAAATCGGCTTTTAACATCAATAGATATTGCATCCATGAATACTTTTGATATTAAAAAAGCACAATAACTATTATTTGGGTTTAATTTTTAACTTGTGGTCCATACATTTCTATGCAGAATATATCTCCCTTTAAATAAAATCTCTTTCTGATGTAACTTAGTGGTTGGTAGGGTTTTTCAAATCATGTGTGAAGGTAATTTTGCATAATGGGAAAAGCCCACTTTAGTCTAAAAAGAGCCCCCAAACTATCTCTCAGCTTTAAACCATCCATGGGTTCTGTGATTGTATTCAAATATTTCACATTTATAACACCTAATCCATTACTTGGGTTGAAATATTCCTCTTTCCAGGTGGTTATGAACATAAAGTTCAATATACACAAAGTTTCTTGTACTGTGTCTGTCCCACAGCAAGTATTCTAAAGAGGCCAGGTAGAATTTGCAAATTACAGCATCTATTCACGTCACAGGAACAGAGTTCTCAGGTATTTAAATTCAAGGTCTCAAATTGGGACTTTGGAGGACACATACCTTAACTCAACAGAACATTACAATGACAATCTGAAAACCCTAATGTTGAAGTTTCCAATAGTACTGCTTACTTCATTCATTAGGAAAGAAGTTGTTACTTTGTGTTTTCATAATGAAAGAAAAAGTATTCCAAATAAATTTCCCAAGATTTTTCAGTATTTTAATAAAGAATACTACTCACATATTCACTTCAGATTTTTAATGGTAAAGGTGTTGTTGGTAATTTTTATTAAATACTCTTTTGTATTAATTGACAGGAAGCTACCCTATCTTCCAGGAAGGTGACCCTATAATCACTTGCATCCGGAAAGAGATATAGATGTCTCTTCCTATCTGAATTACTCATTATTAAAATCACATACCTAAGACACAATATTTTGAAAAGAGGGGGAAATGTTGATTATTCTGTTAACTGACATAGAAGGACCTCCTAAAAGTACACGTTGTGCTCTTTTCCCAAGAATAAACAACAGAAATAATCAAATAATCAAAATAACTACTACACCAGAGGGTGGAAAAACTGATCCTGAGATGATGAGCCAAATATAAAAAAAATATAAACTAACTTCTTGAGTATCTCTAAAGCTTTTCCATTCATCTATTTTACTCTCTGTTTCTCTCTTGAAAATGACCATCCTTTTCCTATTTCAGCATTAGGGTGCAAATAAAGAGAAAAGCAGCTTAATTTTTACTATTTACAACTTTCAATTTGATTTGAAAATTAATTCATGAATTTAATTTTTCATTTTAAGTCAGAAAAAGTGTGCATTTTATTTTTATATTTGTATTTTGTTATTTTTGTCCACTACAAATTTGCATTTTTCAAGACAGGTAATATTTTGGAAGAATCAATGATTTAGCAAAATAAATCTATGTTAAAAAATACTTTAAAATGTACTTTCTTGAAAAATATGCTATTTTGCTTCATAAATTTTTAGTCCCCTGATTTATAATTTTTCTATCAATAGAAAAGAGTTTTATGTAAAAAGAGGGAACTCGAGTTCCTTCACATGAGGACAGTAGAGGATAATATGAAGAATTTAAAGGATAAATTATTTCTGAAAAGATCCTAAAAGACCAAAAAGGAATACTTGATAAGACAATATTGACCTTGGCAATTAAACAAATCCTACATTAAATATTGACCTTCTGTAATATGGATAAGTCAGAGTCTCAGTGAAATTCAGTTTCTTTTTCTGTTAAATAGGAACAAGGCTACTCAACTTAGTGGAGATGTAAGAAAAAAACAATGGATATGTATCCAATAGCAAGCAAGCACTCATAATAAGGTACTTACTAAGAAAATGTGATACTCAGAAATTGTCATTTCATTACTCCTTTTCCCTACATTATCATGACTTCTAGACAGTTAATACCAGGTCATTTAGTGCTTTCAAGGACAGGAAAAAAAAAAATTCACCAAGTATTTTTCAAACCATTATGAAAAACCTCCCCATAATTGTGCATTATGTAGCATGATAAAAAGGAATAATAATGGTTATCAAAGAGCAGTAGTCACAGTAATAAAAAGAACATACCTGAAAATAATTGTTTCGTTGGGGCACTAAGTTGTGCTTGCTTTGAAACTCTGTAAGCAGTATCTGAACCTTTTGAATTCTTTCTGTTTGTGCAAAAGCCCGTTGTTTTTGATATTCCCTCTGGAGAATTGTGAAAATCTAGAGCTTTTAGTACATCAACTGGAGCAGCTGAAAAATACGTTAAAAATAGGAAAAAGTAATTGAACAAATAATCTAATAAAAATGAGTTATTTTTTAAACAGAGGAAATTGTATCCTACTTCTCAAATCTATGTATCACCTGCCACGCTTCCTTAACACTAAGTTGGGGGCTGAGAAGAGGAAGAGCAGGTAAAATATAAACTGTAACATTCTCAAACACAAAATATCTCAATCAGAAACGAAATTACGGAAAAGCAAAACATATTGAAAAAGCCAGCATTTGTACATATCCCATTCATTTCTAATCAACATACTATATTCAACTATTCATAATTTAAACAGAGGTGATGATAAAGATTCAAATTCACAATGAATGTTATATATAAGCATTGTAAAATGTGCGGTTACTAAGCCATACTGAATGCCCAGTGATAACTTAAAAGCTGTTTAAAAGAATAGGTAAGAAAATTTAATGACCTTGTTTTGAATGCTTTCCTATGAAGGTCCCTGGAGATACTAAGGTTTTTTGTTTTTTTTTCTTTTTATGTAGCATCAGAGTGCCTAGAATAGACTCTTTGTTGGCAGAACCATAAATTTCCCACAATCCATCTCAGCTACCTCCTGCTACTAACCTTAAACTTCCCCTTTGTAATTGTAATCCTTTAGATAAACTTTATGTTTCAAATGGCTTCATGGAACATAATTCACATTCCATGAAATTCACCAACTCAAAGTATAAAATCTGTTCATTGTGGTATGTTGCAAAAGCAAGAGAAAAGGAAAGATATACCCATTTGAATGCAGAGTTCCAAAGAATAGCAAGAAGAGATAAGAAAGCCTTCCTTAGGGATAATGCAAAGAAATAGAGGAAAACAATAGAATGGAAAAGACTAGAGATTTCTTCAAGAAAATTAGAGATACCAAAGGCAAATTTCATGCAAAGATGGGTTCAATAAAAGACAGAAATTGTATGGACCTAAGAGAAACGGATTCCCCGTTGGCTCAGAGGGTAAAGCGCCTGGATACAATGTGGGAGACCCGGGTTCGATCCCTGGGTCGGGAAGTTCCCCTGGAGAAGGAAATGGCAACCCACTCCAGTATCCTTGCCTGGAGAATCCCATGGATGGAAGAGCCTGGTTGGCTACAGTAGTCCATGGGCCCACAAAGAGTCGGACACGACTGAGCGAGCTCACTTCACTTCACTTCAAGAGAAACAGAAGATATTAAGAGCAGGTGGCAAGAATACACAGAAGAACTGTACAAAAAAGATCTTCATGACCCAGATAATCACGATGGTGTGATCACTCATCTAGAGCCAGACATCCTGGAATGTGAAGTCAAGTGGGCCTTAGGAAGCATCACTACGAACAAAGCTAGTGGAGGTGATGGAATTCCAGTGAGCTATTACAAACCCCAAAAGATGTTGTGAAAGTGCTACACACAATACGTCAGCAAATATGGAAAACTCAGCAGTGGCCACAGGACTGGAAAAGGTCAGTTTTCATTCCAATTCCAAAGAAAGGCAATGCCAAAGAATGCTCAGACTACCGCACAATTGCACTCATCTCACATGCTAGTAAAGTAATGCTCAAAATTCTCCAAGCCAAGCTTCAGCAATACATGAACCGTGAACTTCCAGATGTTCAAGCTGGTTTTAGAAAAGGCAGAGGAACCAGAAATCAAATTGCCAATATCCACTGGATCATCTAAAAAGCAAGAGAGTTTCAGAAAAGTATCTATTTCTGCTTTATTGACTATGCCAAAGCCTTTGACTGTGTTTAGCTCAGTTCAGTTCAGTCGCTCAGTCGTGTCCGACTCTTTGTGACCCCATGAATCACAGCACACCAGGCTTCCCTGTCCATCACCATCTTCCGGAGTTCACTCAGACTCACATTCATTGAGTCTGTGATGCCATCCAGCCATCTCATCCTCAGTCGTCCCCTTCTCCTCCAGCCCTCAATCCTTCCCAGCATCAGAGTCTTTTCCAATGAGTCAACTCTTTGCATGAGGTGGCCAAAGTACTGGAGTTTCAGCTTTAGCATCCCTCCTTCCAAAGAAATCCCAGGGCTGATCTTCAGAATGGACTGGTTGGATCTCCTTGCAGTCCAAGGGACTCTCAAGAGTCTTCTCCAACACCACAGTTCAAAAGCATCAATTCTTTGGCACTCAGCCTTCTTCACAGTCCAACTCTCACATCCATACATGACTACTGGAAAAACCATAGCCTTGACTAGACGGACCTTAGTCGGCACAGTAATGTCTCTGCTTTTGAATATGCTATCTAGGTTGGTCATAACTTTTCTTCCAAGGAGTAAGCATCTTTTAATTTCATGGCTGCAGTCACCATCTGCAGTGATTTGGGAGCCCAAAAAAATAAAGTCTGACACTGTTTCCACTGTTTCCCTATCATGGATCACTATAAACTGTGGAAAATTCTGAAGGAGATGAGAATACCAGAACACCTGACCTGTCTCTTGAGAAATCTGTATGCAGGTTAGGAAGCAACAGTTAGAACTGGCCATGGAACAACAGACTGGTTCCAAATAGGAAAAGGAGTATGTCAAGACTGTATATTGTCACCTTCCCTATTTAACTTGTATGCAAAGTATATCATGAGAAATGCTGGGCTTCAGGAAGCAGAAGCTGAATCAAGATGGCCAGGAGAAATATCAATAACCTCAGATATGCAGAAGACATCACCCTTATGGCAGAAAGTGAAGAAGAACTAAAAAGCCTCTTGATGAAAGTGAAAGAGGAGAGTAAAAAGTTGGCTTAAAGCTCAACATTCAGAAAACAAAGATCATGGCATCTGGTTCCATCACTTCATGGGAAATAGATGGGGAAATAGTGGAAACAGTGGCTGACTTTATTTTGGGGGACTCCAAAGTCACTGCAGATGGTGATTGCAGCCATGAAATTAAAAGATGCTTACTCCTTGGAAGGAAAGTTATGATCAAGCTAGACAGCATATTGAAAAGCAGAGAGATTACTCTGCCAACAAAGGTCCGTCTAGTCAGGGTTATGGTTTCTCCATTGATCATGTATGGATGTGAGAGTTGGACTGTGAAGAAAGCTGAGCACCGAAGAATTGATGCTTTTGAACTGTGGTGTTGGAGAAGACTCTTCAGAGTCCCTTGGACTGCAAGGAGATCCAACTAGTCCATCCTAAAAGAGATCAGTCCAGGTGTTCATTGGAAGGAGTGATGTTGAAGCTAAAACTCCAATACTTTGGCCACCTGATGAGAAGAGCTGACTCACTGGAAAAGACTCTTATACTGGGAAAGACTGAGTGCAGGAGAAGCAGACAACAGAGGATTAGATGACTGGATGGCATTACTTACTCAATGGACATGAGTTTTGGTCAACCCCGGGAGTTGGTGCTGAACAGGGGGTACTGGCATGCTGCGGTTCATGGGGTCATGATAAGTCAGACACGATTGAGTGACTGAACTGAACTGAACCGTGGTATATTATATTTATAGTAATCTTCCCTGGTGGCTCGTGGTAAAGTATCAGCCTGTCAATGCAGGAGACTTGGGTTTGATCCTTAGGTTGGGGAGATCCTCTGGAGAAGGAAATGGCAACTCCTTCCAGTATTCTTGATTGGGAAATACCATGGACAGAGGACACTGGTGGGCTACAGTCAATGGGGTCACAAAAGAGCTAGATACGACAGTGAATAAACAACTTCTTTTACTATTCATTCTTTAAATTTTTGTAAAATATATACAACATAATTTTTTGCCATTTTAACCATTTTAAAGTGTACAATTTAATAGCATAATTAAATTCACAATGTTATTCAATCATCAATACTATTTCCAAAACTTTTTCATTAACCCAAACTGAAACTATTTAACCATTAAGCAGTAAGTCTCTATTCTCTGCCCAGGCCCTGGTAACTGATAATTTACTCTCCATTTCTATGAAGTTTGCTATTCTAGAAATTTCAAATAAGTGGCTTCATATAATATCTCTAAAAATACTAAACATAGAATTATCCCATGACCAAACAATGCCATTCCTAGGTATATACTTAAGTGAATTAAAATTCAGAATTTAAAACAGACATCTATATGTGAATGTTCATTGCAACATTATTCACAATAGTGAAAAAGCATAATAAACCAAGTTTCCACCAATATGTGGACAGATTCACAAAATGTGATATATACATATAATAGAATGTGATTCAACCAGAAAAGGGATGAAGTTCTAATACATGCTACCACATGGAACCTTTGAAACACAATAGTGCATGAAATAAACCAGATATAAAAGGACTCTTGGATTCCCTGGTCCACAACTAAATATTTACTTAATTCACTAAACAAATCAAAACACGATTTAGGTGGTGTAAGCGTTGTTATAAAAATAGACCTAGGAATCCATATTGCTCAATATACTCATATTCATTGGCTTTCTGTGTTTAATCAAAAATAATCAAAATAAATAATAATAAATAATCAAAAATAAAAATATTCATATAAGATTATGTGTTGGCCAAACTATCACTGAGCATGCTGAGGCTGCAAGTATATAGATTTTACTTAATTAATTAGACTACAAATATTTAGATTCTACTTAAGGAGGCACTAAACATGCTCCAATAATTATGTTGGAGGTAGCATCTATTGGTCTATAGAGATGCATGCAGTATTCTTTCATTCAAAAGGAAAAGAGATCATATTTCGTTGAAAGTGAGACCAATATTACTCATGTGAAAAGTTTCAATTGTTAAAAAAAATAGAATTGTTATCAAATTTCAAATACACTGGATTTTATAAGTACACTGTTTGAGGAGGACTTAAAATGAAAATGGGACTGTTGGTAAACCAGTTAATAACATTACTATGATTTATCACACTACACAAAGTAGAGAGTGACCTGTAACACAGTGGTGCTCTTTGAAAATTACAGTTTCAATTAATTTTTTTTTTATTTTTAGCATTAACTAGTGTCAGTTATAGAATGTACAAATGGAAGACTAAATGAGTGTATGAGAAATGTGCATTTGGTCATTTCCTTAACTAAGTTTTTGGGATATTAACTTCTATATGTACAATCATGTTGAATGAAGCTTTATATAATTTGTCTTTTATGTTATAAGAAATGTACTTCCCTTTAATAATAACGACCACCTATTTCATCAAACTTTTGAATGAAAATAACACATTAACCAATAGAGAACACATTAACCAGTATAGTGCACATTGTTCCAAATTTTTTAAAAGAAAAAAAATATAATGAAAATCAGAATATTGAAGGATCAAATATAGTCCTCTTTAATTCAGCCTTGGAATATTTAAAAGAATAACATCCAATAACAATTTTGGCTAAGTCCTGCTTTAAATGGGCATTTTTTTTTAAGGCCAGTACAATACCTGACTATTTTTACATTCTTTTCTCTTACCATAAAAATAAGAAAATAATAACTATATTAGCTTCCATATCCAAAGAACCTAACATGGGACAGTAACTAGATTAAACTTTTCCTAGGTTAACCTTCACAAATTTTGCAGGCCATGTGTTCTTATCCCTACTAGCAGATGAAGGAACTTAGAACCAGAATACAAATTAAGTTCAGTTAAGTTCAGTTGCTCAGTCGTGTCCGACTCTTTGCGACCCCATGAATCGCAGTACGCCAGGCCTCCCTGTCCGTCACCAACTCCCGGAGTTCACTCAGACTCACGTCTGAGTATATATACAACGTATATATACAACGTTTTCTGTTGTATATATAGTAGTGTATCTGTTCATCCCAAACTCCTAAATTATCTCTCTGGCCCCTTTCCCCCTTCAGTTCAGTCAGTTCAGTCAGTTCAGTTCAGTCCCTCAGTCGTGTCCGACTCCATCACGTCCATTGAGTCCATGATGCCATCCAGCCATCTCATCCTCGGTCGTCCCCTTCTCCTCCTGCCCCCAATCCCTCCCAGCATGAGTCTTTTCCAATGAGTCAACTCTTCGCATAAGGTGGCCAAAGTACTGGAGCTTCAGCTTTAGCATCATTCCTTGAAATCCCAGGGTTGATCTCCTTCAGAATGGACTGGTTGAATCTCCTTGCAGTCCAAGGGACTCTCAAGAGTCTTCTCCAACACCATAGTTCAAAAGCATCAATTCTTCGGCGCTCAGCCTTCTTCACAGTCCAACTCTCACATCCATACATGACCACAGGAAAAACCATAGCCTTGACTAGACAGACCTTAGTCGGCAAAGTAATGTCTCTGCTTTTGAATATACTATCTAGGTTGGTCATAACTTTTCTTCCAAGGAGTAAGCGTCTTTTAATTTCATGGCTGCAGTCACCATCTGCAGTGATTTTGGAGCCCAAAAAACTAAAGTCCGACACTGTTTCTACTGTTTCCCCAGCTATTTGCCAGGAAGTGATGGGGCCAGATGCCATGATCTTCATTTTCTGAATGTTGAGCTTTAAGCCAACACAAATTAAGGATACCCCTAAAGTTTGTGCAAAATCAAACATAGGTTCATTCCACTTCGCTGCTATAGCCCATAAACAAACATACTGTGAAAAGAAACTTAAAACATAAATATATTAAAATCATCTTGGCCAGTCCATTGATTCCTAAGGTTTATATTAGATTTAAATTAAACTCAGTTCATGCTTCAGGGTATAAATTACTCTGAAGGAAACTGTTTCTAAAAACACAGCATCTTATCTGCTTATTTTATCTTATCTTCTTGCCCTAAAGCCATTAGCAAAAGTACATGCCAATAGGGTAAAGACTTCAGGAACACAGCTATGAAGGCTGCAGTTCTTTTCTGGAGAAAAAGGTCCAGCCTCAGAATCACAGTCTCACCTGCACATCAGTAAATAATACATAAAATAGACCACAAGTCTCCTTTTCTCCAAACTATCTCTTAACAGGATGACCTTTTCCAACAGCACAGGTTTTGTCACATTTGTTAGCTCCTACTTTGAAAGCAATAAGGTAAAACACCCTCACTCTACAGGATTCTATCTAAGGGCTCTATTTTTCAAGCTTAAATAGACTTCTATGTAGAGACATATGATATGAAATAATAATTCACTCTAAAAATAGGGATATATAATAAAAAGTGCAAATAATTTTTCCTAAAAAGTCATATAAATTTACATAAATGTAAAATTCAGTTGAAAGTGAAGTTGCTCAGTTGTGTCTGACTCTTTGTGACCCTAAGGACTGTACCCTACCAGCTTCTCTGTTCATGGGAATTTTCAGGCAAGAGTACTGGAGTGGGTTGCCATTTCCTTTTCCAAAAATTCAGTTAATCAAGTCTTAAAGATGTTTCCTCTGAAGTAAACTAAATAATAAATTAAGACACTTATTTGCCTCATTTTATACCATAATTATAACATTTAGCACATTCTAATAACATAGGTTTTATGGAGTTATATATATACACATGCATAGATGGGAGAAACGAGTCCACATGTTATTAACTGAACTTCAAATGTTTAAAGATTAAAAGCACTAGTTTATTATAGCTTAACTTGATACATCTTAAAAAATTATGATTTCAATGTTCAAAGAAATTCTTAAATGTCCCTAATATTTTAATTATTTCTATTTCACCAATTCTCATGGCACGATCATGATTAGCATTTCAGATGTACCCAATCAGCATAATACTTTCTTCAATAATATTTTTCCTGTTTTTTAGTGTATGCTTTTTTCTTTATTAAATGAGAAAATAGGATAGCAGACTCAGTGCATTACTACAATAGTCATTTAACCAGTGTCAATGACTTGTCTCATCTATCTGCATAGCACAACTTGAGTGAGCTTTCAAAATTCCCATGCCTTAAGTCACTTTACTTAAATTTCTTCAGAGAACCCCACCAACTTCCAGGTGGTTTGCACATATCTTGAATATAACATCTTAATGATGTGGACACACCCCCTTACTCTTCCAGTTTGATGCTACTGCATCTCTGCCTTTTATCTCATTCCCCCTTAATGCCTTTCTCACTCAGATTTCTCCCCATACTGAACTCAGACTTCACAGACTATTCACTACATTTTTTCTCCAGTCTTTGAGCTTTTATAAATCCTATTCTAAGGAAAAATTAGTATATAACTGATGTGCAGCCTTTTCCCAAAGGCATTCTCTAGTTGGGTTAGATGTACCTCTATCGTAGTAGTTTCTACACTTGGTTTTAATTATTTGCCTACACTTATATATCTGGAGGAAACACAAGCTGGAATAAAGATTGCCAGGAGAAATATCAATAACCTCAGATATGCAGATGACACCACCCTTATGGCAGAAAGTGAAGAAGAATTAAAGAGCCTCTTGATGAAAGTGAAAGAGGAGAGTGAAAAAGTTGGCTTAACGCTCAACATTCAGAAAACAAAGATCATGGGATCCGGTCCCATCACTTTATGGCAAATAGACGGGGAAACAGTGGAAACAGTGTCAGACTTTACTTTTAGGGGTTCCAAAATTACTGCAGATGGAGACTGCAGCCGTGAAATTAAAATCGCTTACTCCTTGGAAGGAAAGTTATGACCAACCTAGACAGCATATTCATAAGCAGAGACATTGTCAACAAAGGTCCATCTAGTCAAGGCTATGGTTTTTCCAGTGGTCATGTATGAATGTGAGAGTTGACTATAAAGAAAGCTGAGTGACAAAGAATTGATGCTTTTGAACTGTGGTGTTGGAGAAAACTCTTGAGAGTCCCTTGGACTGCAAGGAGATCCAACTAGTCCATCCTAAAAGAGATCAGTCCAGGTGTTCATTGGAAGGACTGATGTTGTATAGACGGGGAAACAGTGGAAACAGTGTCAGACTTTACTTTTAGGGGTTCCAAAATTACTGCAGATGGAGACTGCAGCCGTGAAATTAAAATCGCTTACTCCTTGGAAGGAAAGTTATGACCAACCTAGACAGCATATTCATAAGCAGAGACATTGTCAACAAAGGTCCATCTAGTCAAGGCTATGGTTTTTCCAGTGGTCATGTATGAATGTGAGAGTTGGACTATAAAGAAAGCTGAGTGACAAAGAATTGATGCTTTTGAACTGTGGTGTTGGAGAAAACTCTTGAGAGTCCCTTGGACTGCAAGGAGATCCAACTAGTCCATCCTAAAAGAGATCAGTCCAGGTGTTCATTGGAAGGACTGATGTTGAAGTTAAAACTTCAATACTTTGGCCATCTGATGTGAAGAGCTGACTCATTGAAAAAGACCTTGATGCTGGGAAAGGTTGACTGCAGGAGGAGAAGGGGACGACAGAGGATGAGATGGTTGGATGGCATCACCGACTCAATGGACAGGGTTTGGATGGACTCTGGGAATTGGGGATGGACAGGGAGGCCTGGCGTGCTGTGGTTCATGGGGTCACAACAAGTCAGATACGACTGAATGACCGAACTGAACTGATTTGCCTACTGGGTTTCCCAGGCAGCACTAGTGGTAAAAAATCTGCCTGCCAATGCAGGAAATCTAAGAGACCCGAGTTTGATCCCTGGATTGGGTAGATTCCCCTGGAAAAGGAAATGGCAACCTACTCTACTATTCTTGCCTGGAGAATCCCAGGGACAGAGGAGCCTGGTGAACTACAGTCCATAGGGTCTGACATGACTGAGCAACAGAGGACACACACATTTGCCTATTACTTACTTGCCTGCCCTTTTCCAAAACTAGAAGAGAACAAGTATACATACATATACACACACAAGCACCCATATACTATATAAAATATTGTATAATGTAAAACACATTAAGGTGAAACATATAGAAGCAGCTTCCTCTGAGGCCCACAGGGCTTTCTTGTCTTGAAACAAAAATTTGTGAAGGCCTAGTATGTCTTTCCTCTTGTGGTGTGTTGATCTCTTTAACGCCTCCACTCGTCCATTAGACTATCCCGGGTCTTTATTCCTTCCTCCTTGGTGCCTCCAATGTCTTCTCAGATTACTGTTCTAAGGTCATACAAATGCTTTGACTGTTTAGTCTCTAATCCCTCCTATTTTTTTTTTTTCCCACATGCTCCCTTGAGCAGTAAGTAGTCCATACCAGCATTGCAGTGTTGGAGCACCAGGCTGGTTTGAACCCCACCTCTGGCACTTAGCATCTGTTTTATTTGGACATATTACTTTGCTGCTCTGTACCTCGGTTCAACATCTGTAAAATTAGAATAATAAAAATATCTACCTGAAACAGTTTTTGTGAGAACTGACTTGATAGTTGAAATAATAGTAGGAAAAGTATGCTTCTGTATTAAGACCTCCTTGTTGCCTATTTTTCTCTGGTATGTGAAATAAGAATGCTTTTAGATGGTTGAAAATAAAAGAAGCTTAATATTTTATGACACATGAAAATTACCTGAAATTTAAATATGTGTCCATAAGTAGGGTTTATATTGTATATACAGCTGTAGTTATTCTATTCATTAATTTATTGTCTGTAATTGCTTTTGCACTATAAGGACAAAGCTTTGTAGCTGATAGACACTGGGTGGTCCTCAAAAGCTAAAATATTGGGAGGGGAGGGGCGGGGAGCATCTTGGCTTCTCAGGACTTCTTGAGAAAAATCACATCACCACCATGAAAATGCACAACCACAAACTCCAAGTGAGACATCTACACTAATTCCTACCTGCTTCCTCAACCCCACATTTTATGCTCTGGCTAAAATAGACATCTCTCGTTTCTAAAATTTACTATACTTTGTTTGTTGAAGATTCTTTTTTCAATCTTTCATCAATTGACTAAGGATAGTTAAGTTTTTTTTTTTCTCTTTCAACCCTATCTGTAGAATTTCCTGGAGAGTTTTTAAAACACATAGATATATGGGTCCAACTCCAGAACTAACATCTAGAATGATGAAGCAGGGAGTGGAGAGGGTGCCCAGGCATTTATATGTTTTAAAGTTTCCCAAATGAGTCTAATGTGTAGCTGGGCAGTGAACTTAGACCTAATCAATCTTTTGATATCAACCTAAACATTATTTTCTTCAGGAAATAGTTTCTTATCTACCCTTAGGCTGGGTTATATGACCCTTTCTTAGGATTCCAAGTTCCCTTGGATAGCTCCACACTCTATTTTGTTCTTTTGCTTAAATATTTATTTTCACTCTAGGCTGTGTGCACTCAGTCACAGTGTATGTCTAAATTATGGCCTTGATTTCCTTAATTAGGTGGTCTTGATTGCCACCTAATTTCTCTCTCTCTTTTTGCTAAACTTGTAATTTATTGGTTAATATCTGCCTCCTGGTAGATCATAAATCCCCTGACAGCAAACATCATCACTATGGGTGTTCACTGTAATATTCATAAATAACATAGTACCTGACCCATAGTAAATAAAAAATAGAAATATGGTTAAAAAATGAATGAGTAAATGAGCAGTCACATTCTGCCCCAGAGTTGAAGTTTCTTTCTCATCAGTCTCAGAAGAAACAAGAAGAGGGTTGAAAGTGGCCTTTACTGACAGCATCTTGAAGAGCTTGACAAATCTGGCTGTTTCCATTTGATTAAGGTATGGCAAGAACGCAGGTGTGAATAGTCTTACTAAAGAATGCTAGATGCTTTCCCCAGCCTAGGGAGTCACTTATTCTCACCTTGTCCCTCACATCACAGGCCAGAAATGAAGCATATCCTTATAGAGGAAATAAAAATAAAGTAAGACATAGAAAGTGATTATCAGCCATCTACCACCCAATCATGAATATCTCTGATGCTCTATTAAAAAAAAATAAAACAAGAGAAGAGCTATTTTATGTGGTAGTGGGAGGCAGGACTGGCAAAGAAAAAATAAACGAGAAGTGACTATTCGTTATAATTTAACTATTACCAACATCCTGTTGTTTTTGAAAATCATAAAAGGCCTTATAAAGAATCTAAAGTGTAAGATACAACAAGTGAATGGACAATAGTTAATAACAATCCCCGCAGTTGGGATAGCCCAACTTCCAACCCAAGTTTGATATTTATTATTTGTGTAACTTTGGATAAGCTGCTTACCCTTCTTAGACTTAGTTTCTTCAACTGAACCAAATTCTGATAATTAAATGAGAAATGGAATTTTAAATTCTTGGAGAATAGTGTGTAAGTACTCCATAAAAAGAATACCTAAAAACACTATTTTGTCAAAAATTCAACCTTTCTGAATACCCAATAGTCCCATCGAGTGCCACCAGTGTTTCTGCAGGTCTATAATTCACATGATTCCTCTTATTCATTTCCTCTGACTACCTTGGAAAATCTCTTAACAGTTGAGTATGACTGAACACTTTTTATCTCTAAAGCTGTTTTTTAGCTTTTTAGTGTTTTTTTTTTTTTAATCTCTAAAGATCCATTGGATATCATCCCTGAAAAGTATGCAATGCTTAGTAATCTCTCCAGCATGTTCTTATGTTATTCTAGGGACATACAACCCCAGGAGGCTTAAGCCATCAAGTTCATTGTCCCATTACCAACCTGCAACACAACTTAACATGAAAGCACTGATATCAATGAAATTGTTTCCTTTTCAATAATTTTGTCATTGTATCACATAGACATTAATATAGCTCTAGATTTAACCTAATGTGCTATTAGAAGATTTTAAAAAACTAATATTTTAGTGTCTGACCTCTGATGCTATTACTTCATTTATTTCAAACCCACACATGCCACATACCTATCTTGTATTATAAACTAACATAAAGTATTAGAAAACAAGGCATATCAACCTATATTTTTGTATATTTAAAAAGGTATGAAAGTTTATCTTTAAATGCCTATACGGCACAAGTAGGCTTTCCAGGTGGCACTAGTGGTAAAGCACTCACCTGCCAGTGCAGGAGAAAAAGAGATGAGGGTTCAGCCCCTGCATCAGGAAGATCCCCTGGAGGAGGGAATGGCAACCCAATCCAATATTCTTGCCTGGAGAATCCCATGGACAGAGGAACCTGGCGGGCTACAGTCCATGGGGCCGGGGTTGAAGTGACATGGCATGGCAAAAATAAAGTGAATATAAATCATATACATGCTTTAAGTCTCTACACTATTCTTTTTGGCTTAAACTACCAGACTTTTTGTCTATATTATGCTATTGAATCATTGTGTTCCCCAAAATTTAAAAAGTGCAAATGAGTGAAATAGAAGGCTTGAATACATTGCTGCTGCTGCTGCTAAGTCACTTCAGTCGTGTCCGACTCTGTGCGACCCCATAGACGGAAGCCCACCAGGCTCCCCTGTCCCTGGAATTCTCCAGGCAAGAACACTGGAGTGGGTTGCCGTTTCCTTCTCCAATGCATGAAAGTGAAAAGTGAAAGTGAAGTCGCTCAGTCGTGCCCGACTCTAGCGACCCCATGGACTGCAGCCCACCAGGCTCCCCCGTCCATGGGATTCTCCAGGCAAAAGCACTGGAGTGGGGTGCCATTGCCCTCTCCGTTGAATACATTAGTAAATTGTAAGTACATAAGATTGCAGTTGTGCAGTTTACATTAAATATTCCTAGGTATGGGAAACATACCTAGGTTCATATGTTTGTATTATAGAAACATGGGTTCTATAATAAACTTAAATGTTTTGCCATTTAAGCCTATGTTTACAGAATATATTCCCTATAGGAAAAAAAAAAAAAAAGAATGAATGAAATACAAACATCTCAAGACTCAAGTTCTGGAAAAGCAGTGTCTTATGCTTCTTGGAAAAAACAAGCATTTGATACTCAAACAAAGAATAGCATCAAATCGAGGATGACATAGACAAAGACAATATAAAATAGGAGCCTAGAGTTTTAGGAATTTTATAATTAATTTAAAATTTTCAGATCAAACACCTAACAAACCTATTGGTACCACCATTTCAGAAGATAAAATGTAAATGTACTTTCAACAATTTCATGAAAATACTAGTTTTTTTTTTTTTTTTTTTTAATCAGCTACAGAGTAAAATTCAAAACTGGAAAGGTCAGGGAAAAAATATATAGTAAAGTATTCTGAGTAGAACTAATGGAAAAATATGACTCCCATCAAAATTGATTGCATTCATGTCCCACTGGTCACAATTTATTCTAATTCTGTTCTATTTAGTAGTTAAGAGAAATCCATAAAATACAGAATCCCAGATGTAGTGTTGATTAGGAACAATAAACGGGCTTCCTAGTAGTAAAGAACCCGTTTGCCAATGCAAGAGACATAAGGGACGCTATTTCGATCCCTGGATTGGGAAGATCCCCTGGAGGAGAGCATAGCAACCCACTCCAGTATTCTTGCCTGAAGAATCCCAAAGACAGAGGAGCCTGGTGGGCTAAGTCCTCAGGGTTGCATAGAGTTGGACATGACTGAAGCAACTTAGCACGCACAGGAACAATAATTAAATCTGACTTGAATAGTAACATATATTTACATTTTCTTAATAATTCCTACCCTGTAATTGCTTTCTAGGTCTTCAGTGGAAAACATCTCTCTGCTACTTTCTAGGTAACTACAAGTCCTGCATTGCTCTGTTAAACCAGTAAAACAAAGCACAAACCCCCATTACAATTACTACACAACTACAACTCTCAAGACAACTGGATCAATGTGCACAGTATCTAGCCAATAAGTAAAATGTTCTACTAAGTGGAATTTTATTGCTGATTGACTATATCTAAACAGGTAAAATGAAATGAAAAACATGGGAATTATTTGGATAAATATGGCCTAGAAGCTGTTCAAATAATATTTGTACTGCAAAGTTATCTAACTCTACATTTTATATAAAGCCTTAAAATAAAATCTCAACCCTTAATTTAAATGTCATTACTTCTTTACAAATGACAAATATTTGAGGAGAACTAAGAAGAAAAATCCCTTTCATGGATCACTGCCTTGACATGGCAAAAGGGCTTGCAAAACTTAATAAGCCATGCTTTGTAGGGCCACCCAAGATGGACAAGTCATAGCAGAGAGTTCTGACAAAACATGATCCACTGGAGGATGGAATAAAAACCACCCCATACTTGCCGTAGGAACCTCATAAACTGTATAAAAGGACAAAAAGGTATGACACTGAAAGATGAGTCCCCTAGGTAGGAAGGATTCCAATATGCTACTGGGGAAAAGTGGAGGAGAATTACTAATAGCCCCAGAAAAAATGAAGCGAATGGGCCAAAGCAGAAGTGACACTCAGTTGTGGATGTGTTTGGTTATAAAAGTAAAATCCAATGCTACAAAAAACAGTATTGCATAGAAACCTGGAATGTTAGGTCCATGAATCAAGGTAAACTGGATGTGGTCAAGCAGGAGGTGGTAAGAATAAACATTGACATCTTAGCAGTCAGTGAACTAAAATAGAGAATGGGTAAATTTAATTCAGATGACCATTATATCTACTACTGTGGGCAAGAATTCCATAGAAGAAAGGGAGTAGCTCTCATAATCATCAAAGAGTCCAAAATGTGGTACTAGGGTGCAACCTCAAAAATGACAGATGATCTTGGTTTGTTTCCAAGGCAAATTATTCAGCATCACAGTAATCCAGGCCTATGCCCCTACCACCAATGCTGAAGAAGCTGAGGTTGATCAGTTCTGTGAAGAACTAGACCTCCTAGCACTAACGCACCCAAAAAATGATGTTCTATTCATCACTGGGGATTAGAATGCAAAAGTAGGAAATCAAATATACCTGGAGTAACAGGCAAGTTTGGCCTTGGAAAACAAAATGAAGCAGAGCAAAGAATAACTGAATTCTGCCAAGAGAATCCATTGGTGATAACAGGTATCCTTTTTTGACAACACAAGAGAAGACTTTACACACGAACATCACCAAACAGTCAATACCAAAATCAAATTGATTACATTTTTTTGTAGCCAAAAAAGGAGAAGCTGTATACAGTCAGTAAATCAAGACCTAGAACTGACTGTGGCTCAGATCATCGGCATCTCATAGAAAAATTCAGGCTTAAACTAAAGAAAGTAAGGAAAACCACTAGGCCAGCCAGGTACAACTTAAATCAAATTCCCTACAAATATGCAGTGCAAGTAATGAATAGAATCAAGGGATTAGATCTAGTTAACAGTGTGCCTGAAGAACTATCAACGGAAGTCTGTAATATTGTACTGGAGGCAGTGAACAAAACCAATGCAAAGAAAAAGAAAAGAAGGCAAAGTGGTTTTCTGAGGAGGCTTCACAAGTGGCTGAAGAAAGAAGAGAAGTGAAAAGCAATAGAGAAAGGGAAAGATACATCCAGCGAAATGCTGAGTTCCAAAGAAAAGCACAGAGAGACAAGAAGGACCTCTTCAATGAACAGTGCATAAAACTAGAAGAAAACAACGAAAGGGAAAAGACTAAAGATCGCTTCAGGAAAATTGGAAATACCAAGTGAACAGTTTGCCCAGGGATGGGAACAATAAAGGACAGAAATGGTAGAGGCCTGGGAGACATTGAAGAGATCAAGAGGAGCTGGAAAGCATGCACAGAACTGTACAAAATGGATCTCAACAAACCGTGTCACCACGATGGTGTGGTCACCCAGAGCCAGACATTCTGGGGTGGGAGGTCAAGTTGGTCTTAGAAAGCACTGCTGTTAATAAAGCTAGTGGATGAAATGGAATTCCAATAGAGCTATTCAAAACCCTAAAGGGTGATGCCATCAAGGTGGTGCATTCAATATGTCAGCAAATTTGGAAGATCCAGTAGTGCCACAGAACTGGAAAAGGTCAATCCTCGTCCCAATTCCCAGGAAGGGTAGTACTAAAGAACGCGCTAACCATCAGACAGTTGCACTCATCTCCCATGCTAGTAAGGTCATGCTTAAAATCCTGCACACTAGGCTTCAGAATTATGCAAACCAAGAACTTCCAGATGTCCAAGCTGCTTTTAGAAAAGGAAGAGGAACCAGAGGCCAAATTGCAAGCATTTGCTGGATCACAGAGAAAGCAAGGGAATTCCAGAAAAAAAACATTTGCCTCTGTTTCACCGACTACTCTAAAACCTTTGACTTTGTGTATCATAAAAAAAAAAAAAAAAAAAAAACCTGTGGAAAGCTGTTAAAGAGATGGGAATATCAGACCATCTTATCTTCCCCCTGAGAAACCTGTATGTGGGTCAAGAAGCAACGGTTAGAACCCTGTATGGAACAACTGATTGGTTCAAGATTGAGAATGGAGTACAAGAGGGTTGTGTGCTGTTACCCTGTTTGTCGGAGACATGCCAGGCTGGATGAATTACAAGCCAGAATCAAGATAGACCGAACAAATATCAACAGACTCAGATATGCAGATGATACCACTCTAATGGCAGAAAGCGAAGAGGAAATAAAGAGCCTCTTAATGAGGGTGAAAGAGGAAAGTGAAAAAGCCGACTTAAAACTAAATATTAAAAGAAAACTAAGATCATGGCATCTGACTCCATTACTTCATGGAAAATAGAAGGGGAAAAAGTGGAAGTAGTGACAGATTTCCTCTTCTTGGGCTCTAATATCACTGCAGATGGTGACTGTAGCCATGAGCCCTGAAGACAATTGCTTCTAGGCAGGAAACCTATGGCAAACTAGACAGTGTATTGAAAAGCAGAGACACTATTCTGCTGACAAAGGTCTGTATCGTCAAGACTGATCTTCCCAGTGTCACATACAGTTTTGACAGCTGGATCATAAAGAAGACAGAACATCAAAGAATTGATGCCTTTGAAATGTAGTGCTGGACAAGACTTCTGAAAGTTCTTTCAGACAGCAAGAAGACAGCAAGAAGATCAAACTTGTGAATTTTAAGGGAAATCAACCCTGAATACTCAATGGAAGAACTGATGCTGAAGCTGAAGCTCCAGTATTTTGGTCATCTGATGCAAACAGCCAACTCACTGGAAAAGTTCCTAATGCTGGGAAAGATTGAGGGCAAAAGAAGAGGAGGACATCAGAGGATGAGATGGCTGGATGGCATCACTGATGCAATGGACATGAACTTGGGCAAACTTCGGGAGATGGTGAGAGACAGAGAGGCCTGGCATGCTGCAGTAAATGGCGTCTCAAAGAGTCAGGCACAACTGGGCAACTGAACAACAATAAAGGAGAAAAATAAATCAGTGAATGAATATAAGAAAGGTTACGGTGATACGGATTTTAATATATGTAAGACAGGAAAAGCCTTAATAAGATAAAGTTTGAGTAAATTCAGAAAAGGCATAAGCTCTTCCTCTACCTTAATATTTTTATGTAGTGGCATTGTAAACAAAGGAACTAGTAAGTGCAAAGAACATGAAATAGGAGTTGACGTAAGATGTAAGACACTGAAGGAAATGCAAGGAGACAAATATGCCTCCAGCCAAGGAAATACAGGGATATAAGAGATGAGGTCAGAGGAGTAACAATAAAGGCATGTTGAAGGCAGCTTGTATAGGTCCTGTGGGATATTCAAGGAGTTTAGATTTAATTGCAAATGAAATGGAAAACCACTGAAAGTTAAAGAGAGAGAAAGAACATCAGCTAACTAATTTTTCAGAGGACTGTGACTGCTATGTTAACAGACTCTAGGGGCACTGGAGTAGAATTAGAGTGCAGAGAAGGAGCAATTGCAATCTTCTGGATGTAAAATTTTGTTGATACTGTTTTCTTGGGCTGAGAGATGAAGTACTTTGTGATACTATGCATATATTCTGAAGATAGCAGACGAGAGTGGAGTATAAGAGAAAAGGAGTCAAAGATGACACCAAAGTTTTTAGTTCACACATCATGATTGATTGTATTGCATTAACTGAGACAGGGAAGACTGTGATGAATGGACTTTAGGACTGGAGTTCTGCAATTCAGTTTTAGGCATGCTAATTTTGAGATGACTTAATAAATGCCACTGGAAACAGCTGAATAGGCAGTTGAATGAGTTTAGGAGTCTGAAGTTTACGGGAAATTCAGGGGAAAGGCCTAGAGTAGTAACAATAAAACTTTGGGAGTTGACAGACTATCAATGTCATTTTAAACTATAACTAAATTAATGATATATTTTTAAAACTCTATTTTATATAACTTTCCATGAAAGAACTCATTATAAGTTAAAAATGCTTATAATAAGTTACTTATTCCCAACTAAATAAAACAGAGGTTTTGGTCCAACATATTAATCTTCAGAAACAAAAATCACCATTTACACTTTATGTTCTAAAACATTCTATAATTTGGTTAATAACAAGAACAATCATATTGTAAGGTTTAAAAATATTAGGCTACTTTGTCTCATAATAGACTTTATAAATGTGTACATGGCTGTTTATCATATTCCTTTATAAAATAGGAAGATTATTTATTCATTCATTTTTCAACTTCATCATAACCATTAACTCCATATCAACTGACTCAACTGTACTAATTACCATTGAGAATGTCAAGTCACTTTACAGTGGATTAAATAATACAGAAAAAAGCTGCATTGCTCTAATTCCCTGGTTATTTGTCAGATAATCCAATGGTTGCAATCAATTGGAACCACTTAGTCATGTACACAGAGAAGGCAATGGCACCCCACTCTAGTACTCTTGCCTGGAAAATCCCATGGACAGAGGAGCCTGGTGGGCTGTAGTCCATGGGGTCGCTCAGAGTCAGACACAACTGAGTGACTTCCCTTTCACTTTTCACTTTCATGCATTGGAGAAGGAAATGGAAACCCACTCCAGTACTCTTGCCTGAAGAATTCCAGAGACACTGGAGCCTGGTGAGCTGCCGTCCATGGGGTCGCACCCAGTCAGACACGACTGAAGCGACTTAGCAGCAGCAGCAGAGCAATCATGTACCGATATGAGAGTATGTGCTGACCATGCCAACTTGGCAGCCTCGCTGTATCTCTGAATTAGTCATATCACTCCACTCTATGCCGGAAAGTAGACCTTTATGGTCTTGTGTTACGTGGTCCCTGCCCACACCCTCTACTCCAGCATTCTCCTGGTAACACACATACTCCGTGAGAATGGAGCCTGAACTACCATCTTTGTAGTCCTGACACCTAACACAGTGACTGCACAAGAAGGGGGTCATTTAATTTTCTCAGTTCTGAAACAACTTTAATCCTGAACTTTCTCATATCATAAAAAGCGTTATGTACTGAAAATTCAAAGCAGAAATAAAGTCACAACTTTGAGAATGGTAACAGAAGAATAAACAACAGTTGAAGTGTAATATTTGAAAAAGTATGGCCTTTTTCCTTTTGTTGTTGTTGTTCAGTCTCTAGTTATGTCTGACTCTTTGCAATCCCATGGACTGCAGCATGCTAGACTTCTCTGTCATTCACTATCTCCCAGAGTTTGCTCAAACTCAGGTCCATTGAGTTGATGATGCCATCCAACTATCTCATTCTCTGTCATCCCCTTCTCCTGTCCTCAGTCTTTCCCAGCATCAGGGTCTTTTCCAATGAGTTGGCTCTTCACATCAGGTGGCCAAAGTATTGGAGTTTCAGCTTCAGCATCAGTCCTTCCAATGAATATTCACGACTAAGTTCCTTTAGGATGGACTGGTTGGATCTCCTTGCAGTCCAAGGGACACTCAAGAGTCTTCTCCAATATTACAGTTCAAAAACATCAGTTCTTCGGTGTTCAGCCTTTCTTATGGTCCAACTCTCACATCCATATGTGACTATTGGAAAAACCTTAGGTTTGACTATAGTGAGCTTTGTGGGCAAAGTGATGTCTCTTCTTTTTAATATGTTGTCCAGATTCGTCAGCGTCATTTAATTTCATTGCTGCTGTCACCATCTGCAGTGATTTTGGAGCCCAAGAAAATAAAGTCTGATTTATAAGTGGTCAAATCATTGAAAGTGAAAATCACTCAGTCAGGCCCAACTCTTTGTGACCCCATGGACTGTACCTTGCAGGCTCCTCTGTCCAGTGGGATTCTCCAGGCAAAAATAATGGAGTGGATTGCCATTCCCTTTTCTAGGAGATCTTCCCAAGACCCAAGGATCGAACTTGGGTCTCCTGAATTGCAGGCAGATTCTTTACTAGCTGAGCCACCAAGGAAGCCCAAAGCTATTAAAATATGCTTATTATAAAACTGAAATTATATTTTCATTATAATAATTTGAATTTAAGTTGAGAAGAGAAAGATTTATTTGCATTTAGTTTGTTACATGCTATGAAGAGGAGGATTTTCTTTAAAAAGCATTATCAATATCATGATCAGTTGATCTACTTATATTATTTTATGCAGAACCACTTCTGTTTGAAAATAAGGAATGTATCAGAAGATCTGCCCATAGCAGATAAATAATCTTTCACCTGACTTCCAGTACACTGTTATACAAACTATGCATATCCTCATTTTTATATACATTTATTTCCTATTTCAGAAGGTTCATGAATCCTTGCTTGTGCATCAAAATTATATGTAGAGCCTTATAAAGCAGCTATGCTTGGATTCTGTACAAAATCTACTCAATCAATATCCACAGGGATGGGACTGGAAATGATTGTGATATCAAGCCATAATTGAGTACTTCTATCCTCTTGACTTTAATAAAAATGTCTTAATTATGATCATTAATTCACTCAATGAATGTTTACTAGCTACCTATTATACTCCAGGTATAGTGCTAGACGCCATTCTATGATAAGGTTTCTGTGCTTTACGATGCTACACAAGGTCAATTATCCTAGTCTTCATGGTTAAGAAGAGGTATTCCTAGAGGAGAAAATAACTAAATTCTGTGTAAAAAAAGTAATGGTAAGCAGATTGGGAGAGTATTCATCCTAAAGACCATAGTTTGCTTGGAGGCAAAACAGAGACAGCCATTTCCAAGAAATCATAACAGTATCAGCAAAAATTTGTTTAGTTATTCCACAGACACTGAACACAGCTGATTTACATAATTTATATCTTATCTCAGGTTATTAATTAGGTTATTGAAAAGCAATTCATCTGAGCGGCAATCAGCATCTTTACCTTATTCAACAAATTTTTCCAAATGTTTACTATGTGATAGGTTCCAATCTACATGCTTAGGGCACACTAAATAAAGCAGATAAAGATACCCATCCTGATGATTTTAGTGGAACTAAAATATACAACAGATAGGAATAGAATATTAAAAATATATTTTTATCCAAAACAATCCTACCACTATAGACTATTAATCCTTATATTAAGCACTTGAAATTTTTAGTACTCCTTCTTTAAGATGGTATTTCATAATAACATAATTATATATGCAACATGCAGTTTGCTTTCCAACTTGAAGAGCTAGCTTACTAAAATAATCATAATACAATAAATATAGATAGGCTACTTTTCCTAATAGTCATTAAGCAAAATCAGACAACCCTTAATATCATGCGAAACTGAAAAAGGTTTGAAAAATGATATATGACAGGATTTTCTCAATTATTACTTTTACAGATTGAAATCAAACCTGAATGAAACTTTCCTGTTTACCAATAGACAAGTGAAATGATGATTTATGTTGCTGTCAAAGCAAAAATATGACTTCATATGGCATTTTATCAGTCATATTACTACGTTAAAGCAAACTCCAGTTTTAGAGATAGCATGGTCAACTGAAAGCTTCAAATATATAAAAATATCTTTGGAGAGAATGTGCAAAACTATTTTCCAAATGAGGAAAGCTGGAAAGAAATAGCAATTCATTCACTTTCACAAAGTAAAGAAAAAGAGGGAGGGAGACTCTAATCACTGTTAACAACATGACATGAGGAGGTCACTTTACACCACTCCAAGTTAACTAGATTTTAACCTTGTTCCAGTCTGATGAGCAAAACAAGAAGATAATTAGTAATCTAAATGGTGACTATATCATATCCTGTGTGCATTCTGGCATCTTGGCGGACACTAGGGAAAGAATAAAACTAAATCACAGTCTTTACCCTCCAGCAACTCCTAGAGGAAGGCTAATATATAAATGAAGAGCTTTTAAAATAATTATGTGTCCTTTTTTTTAAATTTTTTTTTTGCAGACCACGTATCTTTCAGTTACATTCTCCCAGCTGATTACATTCAAACAGCTTTTAGATAATCACATCTGACACTTTATACTGAAGGTAATAAGCTTACTCCCATACATCAATCTCCCAAAGTGGAATAGAACTGTTGTTCCTTGTAATAGATCCTGATTAGAACAGGCAGCAATTTGTAAGTGTCCCTGTTACTTAATGAAACCAGGCCACCCCTAAGCTGAACCTTGAACACCAACAGTCAAAGCTGTCAATTTCCCCTTAGTCAAAGGAATAAAGTAACACATGCTAGCTTCCATCCACTCCCCTTTGGTTCTCTGCCATCACTAAGGCTTAGATTTGTCCCTAAAATGGGAAGAATGGCAGGTCCTTCACCACTGAAATTTAGTGCAAGCTGAAGAGTCACCTGAATTATGACATCATCTTTCACCAAAGTCTCTTTATATTTTTCCTTGGTAGCATTTAAGTTATTTGCACGATTTACATGATATTTACAATGGTTACAGCTGCATGATTTGTGCATTATTGCTAGGCCCCAAGGCACCGTAATTATAAGCAAAGTCAGGGAGGCTGTACAAAAGCATTAAAAATATACAATAGGACTTTCCTGGTGGTGCAGTAGATAACATTCTGCCTACCAGTGCAGGGGACAAAGATTTATTTGATCCCTGATCCAGGAAAGATTCCACATGCCACAGAGCAACTAAGCTTGTGTGCCACAACTACTGAGCCTGTGCTCTAGACCCTGTGAGTCACAACTTACTGAGCCTTCATGCTGCAACTACTGAAGCCCACGTGTCTAGAGCCTGTGTTCTGTGACAAGAGAAGCCACTGCAGTGAGAAACCAGGGCACAGAAACAGAGTAGCCCCCGCTCACCTCAAGGAGAAAAAGCCTGTGTACAGCAATCAAACCCAGGGCAACCAAAAAAGAAATCAATAAAATTATTTTAAAAAACTGTTTATACATAAAAAGAATACACAATAAAGTAAACATGGGCAAATGGTCAAAAGCAAGAGCTCTGGAGCAAGATTGTCTGAGTTCAAATCCTGGATCTATCAGAGAGTAGCTGTATGGTCTTAAGTAAGACAATTAACTTATCTGTTTTTCAGTTTCCTTATGGGTAAAATAGAGATGGTAGTATTAGCTTACTTCTAAGACAACTGTCAGAATGAATGAGATTCTATACAAAAATGCTTACAAGGAGACATATGCATTCAGTGTTAAAGCTTGTTACTATATCTGTCTGGAGTATGCAGCTTGAATTAAATCTTGAAGAATGAGAAAGTAACTGTTAGATGGATGAGAAGGAAAAATGCATTCCAGGCAAAAAAGAATAATGCATTCCAAGACAGGGGAAAAGATGGTCAAGAGGTTTAACATGCCTAGTGTGCAGGGTGCATGGTGTTGGAGTGGGAAACCTGAGTCTGAGACGTACAGAAGGGCACCCTACATCATGCTAGGCCATTTGTACAATACGTTTGTCTTCAAAACCAGTGAAGTATTTGAAGGTTCATCAGCATTCAAAGAGTGACAGCAAGTAGAAGGCTGTACTTCACAGTTAGTCTGAAAAGAGAGTTAAGAACAAATACCACAGGTGGCGCTAGTGGTCAAGAATCTGCTTGCCAGTGCAGGAGACATGAGACCTGGGTCCAATGCCTGAGTCAGGAAGATCCCTGGAGGAGGGTACAGCAAAAACCACCCTAATATTGTTGCCTGGAGAATCCCACGGACAAAGGAGTATGGTGGGCTACAGTCCACAGGGTCACAAAGAGTCAGACACAACTGAAGTGACTTAGCACGCACCACTAATACTTACGACTCTCCGCAGTGGTACCTAAGAGCACAAAGGAGGAAAATGTGCTAGAGCTTCCTATTCTGTCAGGAATTGCAACTACTGCTATTCGTAGTAGTTATCCTTTCGGGAAATTGCTGCTAAAGTCTGAGTGAGAAAGGAAAGCCAACTGCCTCATACAGTCTAAGGTTTGCTCCTATAAGCCCGGATGTGAATTTACCAGTCAGACAGAGGAAGGACGCTTCCACTGACATCCTATACGCTCAAGTTCTATGAATAGGGACCTTCATTGGCCTGTACAGTACAGGGCCATTCAAGAGCAATTAAATTTGGTTAAAATAAGAAAGAAATGCTTTTTAAGGAGAGAGAGAAAAAAAAAAGAAGGTTTGAGGGATTGCAAAAGTTGATTGTGCTGAAGCACTTTTACACAGGTTTGTTTTAGTTCTCAATTGTCAAGTCGTATTTAAACTGGTCTCTTACTCTGAAATACGATAACCTTTCTTTTCTCTGAGTTCTTTCTACTAAATTAATAGCACTGTCTCTAATTCCATGAGCAGCAAGCAAAGAGTTTATTTTACCAGATAACAGTAGGTCTGGTGATCAGCCAATGTCTAAAGAACCACTAGCCAAGTCAGTAGTAGGCCAAAGACTGCAACTGATAAATAGATACTGCTCACTAAATCACTTTAAAATTGTTTCATCTTCTCTACCCAAGAGTATTATTCACGTTGAGTTCTGACACAACTGAAAGCAAAAAAAAAAAATCACAATTATCTATAAAAATAAAATCATGTTAGGGTTTTGAAAGGAGAAATAAATAGATGCATTACAATATAGAAGGTAATTTAAAAAAAAAAAAAAGCAAAACCCTTTAGGTTCTGAATTTAATTGCAAAAGAAATCAGTAGAAAAAAGTCCAAATTTAGGAAATTCATTATAGCGTTGTTTTAGTATACATTGAAAACTGCATTTAAAACAGACTCTTCAGGGAGAAAGTTTAAGGAGCACTGTAACGTTTTATAGCACCTGTGTGTACCTCTTTCTTTTTTGTTAAGGGACAAAACTTCAATGCTCAAAAAAAAAAAAAGTTTGATTTCCTCTCACCACTCCCAGCTCAATTTCCCCAGGATTAAATGAGGGAAGTCGAGGAGTAAAAGCAGAATGCAGATCAGCCCTCAGCTCCAACTCTGCAGTTGCCTTGAATTCCTAATGATCACAAACCAACTGCACTTTCTCCAAAGGTGGACAGGAAAGAAAAGTGAATTTAGGATATAATATGATTCTGGCTTTTAAATACCTAAACATCATCACTAAAAATTATATTAAATGATAGGGCTGGGTCAATATGTATAAAACCCTGTATTCATATAAAACAGAGTTAGTCATAAGTAGAATTTCCATAGTATCTTCTTCAGGACCTTAAGGACATGTACTGAATTTCCCAAAAGAGAGCAAAAAGCTTCATGGTTGAAATACTAGCTCTATCTTAGCCATTGCCAGCACCGCATATCATGGTAGTCCCTGAAGAGGAAGTATTTCTCTATACATTAACTATCCATTTATTCCCGAAGTAAAAGGTGGTTATGTACTGTTAGACACTTTGATAATCCAAAAGGAAAAACTTGAATTAGAATTTGCACTACTAAGCGCATCTGTTATTTTTTTACCAAAGCTGACTGCTTCTTTGGAAAAAAGGTTATCTGTTAAACAAATAACCCGTATCAAGTAAAAATCAAATCATTATCTGACTTATTAATAAAAACCACACAATTAGATATAATATATATCACCCAATCAATATAAAATCAACATGAAAAGAGAAATTCAACATTATTTGTCTTATTTGAAATAAATATATAACTTTCTTAGCTTCCTGAAAATTCAAAGTTGTACTGGGTCCTCTATTAGGAACTTTAGAGAGGGAAAAAAAAAACTATGTTCATAATCCAGCAACAAATGTATACAAAAATATTTTATAAACTGTTGCACTTTTTAATTTGATACAGATCTTATAGAATCACATAATTAGGTATATTAACAATACAAATTATCAAAAATTACCTATATCTAAATTTAGAACATTGAAGAATTTTTAAATGCTTTCTATAATCGCCTGTGTTTCTTTGATTTACCATTTTCACTTAATGGATCCTCACTAATCTAAACTCCAGCACATATATTTAACAATATATGGTCATTCTATATTTCATAAATACATGCAAATTAAGTAATAATTGCTTATTCCATTAAGTCTCAGACTACTATTATTTAAAGATACTTTATCATTATTGCAGATTTCACCCTACTCATTTATGGAAAACCTTGACTAGTATATGAATATATTTTTTTGAGAGACAGAATTCAGTTAAGAATTTTTCTGTGCCTTAGTTTCCTCATTAGTAAAGTGAGAAGGTAATATGGAGTTGCCATTTTTATAAGAATTTCTATCTCTAGCATTCTCTTTAAAAGAATCTAAATACCTTTTCTTCTTTTGAAAAATTCAGCTTTTTATTACACACTCTCACTGAAACTTGATTCAAATGCATTCATTATCACTACATAGGTAGTGCCTAAATAAGTTAACCAGAGTGAAGAGAAATTTGTCTCAGAAAAGAAACAAAATTTAAGAATAGAAAGGCAACTACTTATTTTTTGTCAGAAATCCTACCCACAAATTTGAAAAGGGGGCCATGTTTGCCTTGCTATATTTTGGTGATAACTTGAATAATGTGCCCCTTCAATTTTAGTCACAAATCGAAGCAAACATAGAAGCTAAAATTTAATTATATAAATCATAAACAATCATACTATCTAGATATATACATTTCTCATTTTGCAACTTCATAATTTTATTTAAAACTCTGCGTATACCTCTTACAGAATTATTTTTATAAAATAGATTCTAGCAAAGTATTAATTATAAAGTCAATTGTTACATTCAGTTCAGTTCAGTTCAGTCGCTCAGTCATGTCCGACTCTTAAAAATATTAATATACTTAATTTTAAAACTAATAGACAATTTTGTGAAAGTGTCTATAATTAACTGAATATATATGTGCCACTTCAACTAAGGTTATCTCTATAAAAGATTCAGGAAGATGTTTCTCATGAGCTACCTAATTTTCTTTAGTGTTTATTACAGACTTTGTTGATTTTGCTTTAAAAAACAAATGGAAACACAATATTAATAATCATAGAAGATACTTATTTGCTATCAGAAGCATATCTGATCTTTTAACTGATTTCTGATTGAGTAACCTAAGGGACAAGATTGATCTCTTCCCAAAGTTGGATTAGCACATACTCTGGAAGCCAGCACCATTTCACCTGCTGATCCCAGGCACTCAAAACACTTCAGCAGGAATCACTACCAGCTCCTGACAAGCTTCGAAAATTCTTCATAAAATTAATCAACGTTTTACAAGGCACAGTATTGGCTCAACCACCAAAGATAGAATACATTTTAATTAGTAACAAAATGATTCAGATATTATATTTTCTTTTTATTCAATTTAGCTTAACTCCTTTAAAAACTGCTAAAACCATCTATCATAAAGCCATCAATCTGAACACAATCATGAGTTATAGTCACTATGAATTCCAGGTAAATTTCAGATACTATCTTAATAAGTACTGAACTAATTGAATATGAAATCTATAAATTCATGAGATAAAACATTTATATTAACCATAAACAAGTATATGAAATATGATCCTGAAGTTAATACAAATAAATATAAAAGATAATGCTTATTCTTTTCTTCTCACTAAACCATAATAAATACTAACAATTTTTAAAGTAAATTAAAGATTACTAAATTACAGAGTTTGGATTTACAAAGTAAAATAATATGACTGTGTGAATTCACTGACTTTCTTTTCATTCACTCCAAGAAATTTTCTTTGTAAAGTTTTCTCTGTAAGATGCTTCAGGATCCTAACTACATATTTTTAGAGTCCAATTTATTATGAACCCAGAACTTTTTAGGCTTAAGCATTTTTTAATCCAAGAAATACAAATTTTAGATAAAAGTTATCTTTAAATTATCTTTCAGTTTAACAATCAGAGCATACCACTGCATCTCAAAGAAATCAAATTATATAAATATATAGTATAATTCTGGTATACAATACCTTATTTAGAAACTAATTCATTGTCACATCAATTGCAAATATAAAGGCTAGCATGAGAACTGGACACTGAGTTTATTTTTCCTTTGTCTGATGATCAGGCTAGCGTTTCCTTTTTAAGCATTAATATAGTATTTCCTTTTTGAATTTCATTAGGTGGTAAGAATGCCTACAAGAGTAGGTTTAAGTAAATATAGTTTCCTTCTAAACAATAAGCACCTAGCAATTTGGTGAAACGAACACCAAATCTTAAACAATGTGAAGATCCAAACAACCATATAACTTTCAAGATATTTCATCAAAAATAACAAACAGAAACTACACGTGATCCTTAAAGTTTGCTATTTCTTACTTTAGATGGTTTTGTAATAATAGAGAAGTTTCTTTTTCCACCAGTTATTTGATGTGGTACTAAGATGTTTTGTTTAAAAGAGTTTTAGGTATGCAGATAGATTTAAATGAGAAAATTATGCATCATAAGTGTAGCAATTTGACCTTTCGCTCTCCTAAGAGCTTTAAAGAAGCCTCAGTGAGGAACTGAAACATCTTCAGTGAAATAATCCCTGAATACCTATGATGAGTCTCTCGAGTTTACAATGCATCTGTCTTCACTGAAGAAAGTCTTAGTTTCCATATTAAAAACAAAAAGCTGCCATTATGATACTTGTTCCAAGTTTGGACAAAAGAAATAGCTGGAAAAGTTCAAAAGGAAACAATATACCTGTTCTTCCTTAATCAAGTGTCCTTTTTCAGGATCATTGTACTTAGAAGGATTTTAGGAGGCCTTATATCCTGAGGCAGTTGCTTTAATTCCAAATAATAAAGAAAACCAGCAGAGGGCAGACCTGAGGACAGAACCGACCAATCCCGCTGGTGACCAGGTACCAAAGGTAAAGTGCAAACTTTGGATAGATTTCACTTTCAAGACTCTACTGTTTATCTTTTAAAATGTAGAAAGGAATGAATCCACGTAATCAGCATGGCTTATTCAAAAATTCAAAGATAGTCCTAATGAGTCTCTGACTGTACTATTCGCCAGGAAAAGTCACAGAGGAATAACCCATCCCTGCCTGCTCCTCAGGAAGGTGAACAATCACAAAGTGTGGGGAAGAAATACAGCCTGGCTTCGCAGAGTTCGGGCTCCGGGAGCGCTAACTCCCACAAAGAACTCAGATCTTGGCACCCACCAGGGTCAGACTCAGGTTTCTGCTAAAGCCTGAGCCTTTGGGGCTGACAATTTTTTTCTCCCTCAGCCAATCATCGCCGCCCTACTTCTTACTCCTACTTCTCTGCGCACCCCGGCAAAGCTTGCTTTTCTACTATAAGCTGTTTGGGCTCCCTTAACTCCAAAGGAGTCCGTCCTCCCGCCAGCCAGCCGTGTCTACAGCACCTAACGGACCGCTGCAGCCAGATGCCTTTGCTGGAAAGGGCGGGGGAAGGGGAGGGAGGAGGCGGAAGGGAGGAGTGAAGTCGCTCTCCCTCCTCGGGTACTGACAGAGCTGCAGTCTTCCCAGCAGGTCTGGTCATTGAATATTTGGTGGTGCCACGTAGGAACTTTTCCTTACCTCTCTCCTCCCATCCCACCCCACGCCCCCTCCCCTTCCCTCCAATCCCTATTCCTCCGCCCCTACCCCATTTGCTTGGCGAGTTTCATCATTCTCCAAGAGAACTGCACGTCCAACCTGCAAGAAGAAGTTGAGGGTGGGGGGTCACAGAGGGGAGGAAGGTGCAAAATCCCGGGAAGAGTGTTCTTCCTATCTCCATCCATTTCTTTTAATCTTCCATTTTTTCTCTCTTATTATCTCCTCAAAATCACACACACACACACACACACACACACACACACACACACACACAGTATTCTCAGTCTTCAAGACTCATTCCCCCTGGTCTCTCTCAAATCCTTAAAACAGCTTGTTTCTCACTTTGTTCCAGACAAAGAACTTTATCAAGGTTCATTTTATGCCCTTTCTGTATATTCTCTCATCAGTTCACCTTTAAAAAACGACTTCCATTAGTTAGAATCTGGAGAAACTAGATGTGTTCAAAGGTAGTCTAAGGACCTTTCCTCAAACAAAAGCTTTGTACAACTGCCTCTGTGTCCAAGGTAATATTTTTCCTCTTTTCAAAGCCCCTGGAAGTGGTGAAGGGCATTTCAGCAGGCTCTGTGCCTGACAGATCTTTTTTCCTGCTACTTCTTCTCTCATTACTGTCCCGCCTACATCCATCTCTCTCACCAGTCTTCACTTCCAACCTGGTGGCAGCTGCAATCTGGATTTTATTTGAGAGAATTGTTTGCGGGGGAGGGGTTGGAAGAAGGAAGGGGGGAGGGGCACAGAATGAGAAAGACCGACAGCAATCACCCACCTCCCCCAAACCATTTTTTCTTACCTCCTCTGACCTCTCTAGCCTGGAAGAGGAAAGTCAGTGCGAGAGTTGTTATGGTGAAATCCCAGAGCCACCGTTTCGTTTTCCACCTAGAGGACCACCGCTCCATCTCCGAGCCCCGCATTCACGACTGTGAACTCAACCCACGAAATCGCGATTGCAGACCTACTTCGTCCCTTCCAAGGTATCGTCGGGGATGTTTGCTACACAGCCATTGAGGAGGGAGAGGGGGAAAAAGTCAAAGGGCTTTTTCTTGAATTTGATGGTTTGCTTCCTTCCTGTCTCTCGCCCCCTCCTCTCCCTCTCGGTTGGCCCCGCCGGTCGGGACCCTCCGATCTGTCCTCTGCGGGGCCCTGCCTTCAGACTGACGGCAGATGAGGGGCTTCA
>SJXQ01012493.1:0-25074 GCA_006408695.1 Aepyceros melampus | reverse complement strand
CAAGCCCGCTGAAGGTCAGACCCAATCACACGCCTCGCGGGCGGCCCCAAGCCCGCCCCCCTTTCCTTTGCCGGAGAATCAGGTCTCCCCGCAAGCCCAGCCCACCAACCACCCTCCATCTCCCCACTCTTCTCCTCCCTCCTCTCCTACCCAAATCCCAGAGAAGAAATGGGAGGGAGTTACGGGGAACGCGTGCTTGGCTCCAGCACTTTGGGAATGAAAGGAATTGCAGGAGAGCCCCAGAGTCCACAGAGTTTTCAAGGAGCTTCTGTATTCAATAAAAACAGCTACTTGTCTACTTGCACCCGTCTGTGAGTCTCTCCTCGTCGGCGGGGGAGGGGAGGAGCCGAGCGTCTGAACCGCCACCCCGCTGGAGTTTTGGGCTGCCAGCGGTAACCTTATCCCTGTGCAAAAATCTGCTTCTTATAGCAGACGTGGAACCAGCGGACTCACTGCTCTGCCTGCTCCGAAAAGCATTTATTATTATTATTTTTAAACAGAGAATTAAAAGAAAGGGATGAAGGTGAGATGGAGAGACCCCAGAGGTCAAAATCCTTGATCTTTCAGGGAAGCTCTCCTTCGAGGTCTGAAACTGACAGGTTTCTCTCTTGAATGTTTGAATTCTACGCTAGCTTCATTCAGAGGCATGTCTCTTAAAGAACTGAACTGTACTCTGAGGCAGGAGGAGAAAGAAATAATGGGAGCTGACATTAAGGGGGTGAGTAATTTAATTTTCCAACTGATTCCATACTGAACCAAGTTGAGGGGGCAGAGGGAGAGGAGAAAAGTCAGGGAAAGCAACTAGCGGAGATCTCAAAGCGTCTAGGCCCACAGCTCCTATAAAGGGCCTCAGGAGCTGAAAATATGGTCACTCCACATTGAAAGTAATGAGAAGGGACAGATTTCTAAACTCCTTCTGCTTACTCCTCCTCCAAGTAATCCACTTAAACCTGGAGTATAGGTTCTTCAGTCATTTTTTTTCTAAGTTTAAATTATCCCTTCCTATTGGCTCCTTTTTGTTCTTAATATTTCTTAAGATGTTTCTCAAAAATTTTCTGGAACAGAGCCCAACAAGGTGCCAGCATACATTAGGGGTTCAATAGAGATGGGTTGAGTGAATGAATACATTTTCCTGTTGGTAAAAACTGGAAGCTTTGGCCAGGACCTATGCTGAGATTTTAAGGTATTTCAAGGCTTAAGAGTTCTCAGCTAAGTTCATGAGGTGCATATGTCCATTAATTTTTAGGAATCTAATTTTCTACTAGTTATCAAAAAATGGCTCATGACCCATGAGATTAACAAGATATTCTAACCATGTGGTTTAAGAGATGAAAGGAAGGTGTTCAGAAACTATACGAAGTCCAAGATGGAATTAATTGTACAAGGACATGCGTAAGAGGCATATCAACTGAGGAAAGCAACTGAAAAATACTTTCAACATGACTATTCACTCTGTGACAAAGAGCCATTCCCACATCAAGAAATTTACTTCTTAAAGATAATAGGTTAAAAAAATACTTTGCATTGATAATGTTGCTGGCAGAATGTTTGAGATGCCTTGTATCAGCTGCAGAGAAATATTTTCAAGTTGTTAATACAATTTAATAAAATAATTAAATATACAGTGTTTGAATGTGAAACGTAGGATTAAAAATTAAGAATCTTAAGGGGAAAAAAAGAATCTTAAGGGGGCTGAACAACAACAAAGGGGAAAATATACTGAAATTTATCATCTTCATTATCCTTCATCTTCTCTCTCTCTCTCTCTCTCTTTTAGAAATAGTTTATTTTTATCTTCTCAAAATGAAAAGTCTGTTGGAATTTTCAGTTAACAATTTTTTTTGAAACCTGAATTATTTTTGTCCAATTCTTTGTATATTTTTAAACTTATTTCAAGGACTTCTCTTAAATGTAAAATAGCGAAATGAATACAGAGTTTGGAAGTTCATCATTTGTGAAGCTAGCAGAATCGTAAGTCAATGCAAGACCTAGAGAGAGTTCCAGTGCTTGCAGGAACATGTAGAAATGGTGTTCCAAGCTGTTTTCAATAGCTCTCCTGATTTATTGAGAAGTCTATGGTCTGATACTGTTCTGGGAGGTGAGAAATGATGCAGTCAGTCTAGGAAGTCCCACCTTCTGGTCACATCTCAGGCCTGTTCACAGCAGTGAATGGGTCCTTTCAGGCAAAGTGGTTTGGGTGAATAGAGTTATTACTACCTTATGCTGTCTGTACTCTGTGGTCTGAATTCCTCTGGCCACCGCCCAGAGAAGCATAACCTGGGTCTGAATTAATGCTCTGGAAGGAAATATAGTGGATTCATAGTAAGGAATAGTTAATTATGTCTTACCCCTCTAACCTGTAGCTATTAGCCAGGTCTGGAGTCTCCTAGGTACCTGCCCGTGAATTTACAGGAGATGAATTTAGTGGAAGGAAGGGTAATGCTAAAGAGCAAAAGGATAGAGGGAAGCAGAGAGAGAACCACCTCACTACCTTCAGTTTCACAGGGAATGACTTGTTTCCTACACCGTCTTTCAACCAGTCCTTGCCAATTGTTTATATGTAGATTCAAATAGTAATGGATTGTGACAGTTTTCCTAACATATAGGTCTTTTATTTGGAGCACAAGTATCTGTATTACATTTCCCATCTTGTTACATTTTTAAAAAATGGCATTTGAAGATATTTGTTCATTTTTTGTATAATTTGCTCTGATCGCAAGTCTTTCAAAAACAAGGCGAAAACAGTTTAGAGAAAAAATAGTCAAATTCTTTGTAGCAGTATTTTAGATTGCCCATTTGGCCATATTGGCTTGTCTGGGAAACTGAGAGAATAATTTGATAATCGATTAAGGGTATAGTGGTATAGTGCAGTGCTGTGCTTAATCGCTCAGTCATGTCCAACCCTTTGCAACCTCATGGACTGTAGCCCACCAAGCTTCTCTGTCTATGGGGATTCTCCAGGCAAGAATACTGGAGTGGGTTGCCATGCTGTCCTCCTGGGAATTTTCCCAACCCAGGGATCAAACCCAGGTCTCCTGCATTGCAGGCAGATTCTTTACCAGCTGACTACCAGAGAAGCCTCAGTAGCATAGTAGGGGAACATAAATGTTCTAGACAATCTTCAGAGTTCATGGAACATTATTAAACATTGTGTGATGTTGCTAAATCTCCCTTAATATTGTCAAAAATAGTCCCTAACAGAAACAATAATAGAGAACTCGATTGTAAGACTTAAATTACTATGGGTAGAATTAGGTGAAAGAAGTAGATTTTTGAAAAGTTTCATCATCTTTGAAATGATTGGCATTCATGAGAGAGAGAGATGATACATATATGAACAATTTCTCCAAACACACTAAAGCCATTGTATCTACTTAGACTTAGTGAATGAGAAATTATTACGGGGGTGGGAAACTCTTGCACACATCAGAAATACTTAATACATTTAAAAGAAAATCGTTGTTGAATGTAATCCCTCTCTTACTGTGCCTAATGGTTTGTCTTTCTTGCACTTTTCTGAACTTTAGGTCAATTATTTTAAGAAAGAAATGACTAAGCAGTTTGACATTGATTTTACAGTTGTTTTTTTCCTAATACATGAGTGGCTAAAAATTAGTCTCTGTTTAAAAGTGGTGTTGGTTCCTCTTACCTCACAGATGGGCCACTGTATTATAGAAAGTTGGGAGTGAGAGAGGGATAGAAAAATTTATTTTCATAGTCAGTCTAGCTCACACTTACTCCACAGTGATGACTGGATATTTTTCTGCACGTTATGAAATAACATACAGAACTTGAGAGGAATCTAAATTTAGCACAAATCCATGATGAAAGAAAATCTTTATATGAAAAGTTTGGTCTGTTAGAGTGCTGAAGGAGTCAACTCAGAGATGACAGACCCATGCTGTTTAAAAGAAAAGTAAAATCAAATCTAAATGAACCCCAAACCAGCAAGGACAATTGCCTTCTACAATCATGTACATCTGCCTTAAAAATACCCTGTGGTTAGCTATGCTCACAGAAACTGTCATGGTTCTACTCACAGAAAACTATCATGGTTCTTTTTCATAATTATCCAAAGATACAAGAGAGAATAGAGAACAGAATGATTCAGAGTAAAACTTTAAATATCTGTTGGACCTTTGTCAAGATACTTTACTCTCTGTCTTTTTTCTTCTTACTTGAATGGATTTGGCATTTACTAAGCTCCTGTGTCAGCAAAAATTACACAAGACTTTCTACAAAGTGTTGCAGGACAACATCAACATCTCTATCAATAGAAGTTTAAGATAGTACCTTAAACATTTTAGTGAACTACGTACCATAGCCAAAGGAAGTTACAACATCAAGAATATATCCCAATGATATTTCACTGTATATTACTACTCTGTATGTACACTGTATATTACTACTCAACTATCATTTGATTAGTAATTGTCTTGGCTGTTCCTAATTAATTCACATTGGCTGTTCCTAATAAAATAAGGTGGCTGAAGGTAAGGATTTTAGCTTATCTATAGGGATTATTTACTCTTAAAAATCTACACATAGCAATTTCATGAACTTTAAAATTTAATTTTGGTAGTAAAATGAGAATATGTAAATAATTTTCCTTTGATGCTTATTACTTCCTAATGTAAATAATAAAACTGACCACATATATCAGTGCACTTTCCAAAATAAGTAAATCCTTTTTTTCACCTCAATGATGTCTACATAGAGTCATCCATCCCAGTGGCATTTGTCAATATTTTTTATTTAAAATGAATATTATTTCCAGATAACCATGTGTAATCTGTTTTATGCCTCTGCCATATGTACCAATTCATTTAATTCTGAAATCAAATGCATGTGCTTCAAAAATCTGAAGACTCATACCAAACAGATTTCTGAATTATAAACAATATTTTTGTTATTTTTATATGACAGTCTTATACATTTTCTTGTTGCCAAAATGAATACCAAATATAAGATTTAAGGCTGGTGAATGTGGTTAAACGTTGAAATAGATCTGATTTTTTAAACATCTGTGATGAATAACTTCAACTTAATTTGTTTTGCAGATCTCAATGTTTAATAATCCTCCCAATATTATATGTTCTGCCAGTATTAGATGGTCAAATTATTACACATTCAAATGCTGGACAAGCAATAGATCTTATTTCAAAATTCCACAATCTAATCTATAAGTCTGGAAAATCATATATGAATTTAAATGATTGTAAAACAAGCAGCATTTACTATGAAGGAATACTTTTGAAAGCAAAATACTACTGTCACTAAAATACAAACATTTTTATTAAAAATACTTAATGCTTGTTGTTGTTAGTCATCATAACATCTTCATGAGGTAAGAATGTATCAATTTAGATAGTTATAAAGTGCTGCACATAAAATAAAGAAGATATATAAATTATTTAAACAAAGGAAAACATATGCTAGAAAAGAACATTAATTTTTTTCTTTCTGTTTCAAGACTTTGGGAGTTTAAGTGTCGGGCTTTTATTCCAGCTCATGGCATCATTCAAGTTATCTCTCAAAAAATGTGTATAACAAAATTCATTTATTCCATACTCAATGCAATTTCAAAATATATTCACTCTTAAAAGTCGAATATAGATAGCAATTCTGTAAATGATGGCTACTCTCATGAGAGTTTGAACACAAGATATTTACAATTTTTTAAAAATTAGGTTTGACTCCTCACTGTGCCACTTGTTACCCATGTAACTGATTGTTAGTCACATACCATTTTGAATCTTTGTTTCTAAATGTGTAATATATATAGCATCTACAGGCTTGCTATAATGAATTTTTGAGATACTCTGGTGACTGGTACTGAGTAGTCCTCAGTAAAAAAGATATGTTTGAGCCTTCCTTGGTGGCACAGTGGTGAAGAGTCCACTTGCCAATGCTGGAGAGATGGGTTCAATCCCTGGTCCAGGAAGATCCCACATGTCACTAGGCCCGTGTACCACAGCTATTAAACTTGTCTTCTAGAGTCCAGAAATTGAAACTACTAAGTTAACATGCCACAACTAACTATTGCTTCTTCACTAGCTTACAAGTTTCTCAGGAGACAGGTAAGGTGGTCTGAAATCACTTTTAACACCGGTATAAAAGTTAAAAAAACAAATGGTTAAGAATAACTAGCAACAAGAACTAGTTAATGAATACACAATATAAAAATATGTAAGTAGTGACATCAATAACATAAAGTATGTTTGGGAAATAAAAATGTGGAGTTTTATAGGTTCCCTGGTGACTCAGACGGTTAAGAATCTGCCTGCAATGCAGGAGACACAGATGTGATTCCTGAGTTGGGAAGATCCCCTGGAGGAGGAAATGGCAACCCACTCTAGTATTCTTGCCTGGAGAATTCTGTGGACACAAGAGCCTGGTGGGCTACAGCCTATGGGACAGCAAAGAGCTGGACACAACTGAGCGACTAACTAACTTAGCCTAAAGTTAGATTGATATAGGTTTAAAAGAAAAGTTATTCTAAATATAAGATGATTTATGTAACTCATGTAATATCATGATTTAAAACAACAACAACAAAAAATGTATATTTGAATTTCATCTCCATTGCTGGCACAAGACTCCTAAATTCCTTTATCACAAGAGACAAAGATCATTATATAATGATAATAGAGTCAATTCATTAAGAAAGTATTACAGTTATAGATGGCTCAGATGGTAAAGCGTCTGTCTACAATGCAGGAGCCCTGGGTTCAATCCCTGGGTCAGGAAGAATCCCTGGAGAAGGAAGTGGCAACCCACTCCAGTACTCTTCCCTAGAAAATCCCATGGGTGGAGGAGCCTGGTGTCCATGGGGTCACAAAGAGTGAGACACTACTGAGCAACTTCACTTTCACACGCATTCAGCATCGGAGCACCTAAATTATGACTGGTTGGATCTCTTTGCTGTCCAAGGGACTCTCAAGGGTCTTCTCCAGTACCACAGTGCAAAAGCATCAGTTCTTCGTCACTCAACCTTCTTTGTCAATGTATAGTAACACAACTGATTTTGTGTTTGATCAAAGCAGTCAGTCCTAAAGGAAATCAACCCTTAATATTCACTGGAAGTACTGATACTAAAGCTGAAGCTCCAGTATTTTGGCCACCTGATTCAAAGAGCCAACTCATTGGAAAAGCCCTGATGCTGGGAAAAATTGAGGGCAGGAGAAGAAGAGGGTGGCGGGGATGTGATGGTTGGATGGCATCATCAACTCGATGGACATTTGGGCAAACTCTGGGAGACAGTGAAAGACAGGGAAGCCTGGCATGCTGTAGTTCATGTGGTCACAGAGTCAGACACGACTGAGTGACTAAACAACAACAATGAACCATCAGAAAGGAAATTAATAAAACAATCTTATTTAAAATAGCATAAGAATAATCAAATTCTTAGGAATAAACTTGACCAAGAAGACAAAATATTTGTACACTGAAAACTACAATACATTGAGAGAAATTTTAAAAGACACAAATAATGAAAAGGTTCCACATGCAAAGCTGTTAAAATGTCCATACTATCCAAAACAATCTACAAATTTTGGAAGTTTTCAGATTTTTACAGATATTGGAATTTTTTCAAATTCCAATAGCAGTTTAACATAAATAGAAAAAAACAAACCTAAAATTCGTATGGAACAGCAAAATAACTAAAAAAGCTAAATTGATCTTGAAAAAGAACAAAATTAGAGGTAATATATGCTTCCTGTTTTCAAAACATATTATGAATGTTTTATGTAATTAAAATAGTACTGTACTGACATAAAGACAAACACATAGACCAATGATAGAGAGCTCAGAAATAAATGGGTGCATATGTGGAAAACTGTTCTTCCACAAGAATGCATATAATATACAAGGAAAGGATAATCTCTTAAACAAATGTTCTTGAGAAACTGTATATCCCCATGCAAAAGAATGAAATTGTATCCCAATCTTTCACCAACATAAACATCAGCTCAAAATAGAATATGAAAATTTAAATGTAGAAGATTATATATGAAATTTGGAAAGATGGTAATGATAAACCTGTATGCGAGACAGGAAAAGAGACACAGATGTATAGAACAGCCTTTTGGACTCTATGGGAGAGGGAGAGGGTGGGATGATTTGGGATAGTGGCAGTGTAACATGTATGATATCATAAGTGAAACGAATCGCCGTCTAGGTTCGATGCAGGATGCAGGATGCTTGGGACTGATGCACGGGGATAATCCAGAGAGATGGTGTAGGGTGGGAGGGGGGAGGTGAGGGTCGGGATTGGGAGTTCATGTACACTCGTGGTTGATTCATGTCAATGTATACCAAAACGAATACAGTATTGTAAAGCAAAACAAACTAAAAAAATAAAAATTAATTAAAAAAAGATGAAACTATAAAACTCCTAGAAGAAAATGTATGGGAAAACTGCATGACATTGATTTTTACAGTGATTTCATGGATATAACACTAAAAGTACAGGCATCAAAAGCAAAGGTAGACAATGGAACTAAGTTACTAAAAAAGACTTTTGTACAACCAAGGGCACAATCAAGAGAATTTTAGTGTAAGCCCTAACAATTCAATTTTATTTGCTTTAATGAAAATGCCTGACTTAAGCTTTGATTGCAGAGGCATCCACTTCAAAGAGGTACTTCTATGACAGTTATATTGAATAAACACATTTCCAGCCAAACAACTAGTTAAAAAGCCAGGCTGAACACCACTTAAGGTCTTTCCCCGCCCCCCCACCCCCAACATATTGTTTGGTTTAGATAACTAGCCATTTGGGCTATTTTTCTTTTTTCTTCCTGCCCTTTGAATTCTCATTCTTATATTTTAAATTTATCAATAGTAATCCCATGAAAGCCTAGGCCTCCACTCTTAACTGCAAATAGAAGCAGAATCTCAAGCTTATGCATTCTCTCTCCCTTTCTCTTGACCTGTGACCTTGCTGTGTGGCCTAAAGTGTGGCACGTAATTTCCAGAACTTGTAAGTAATAAATGCTTTTTTCCCCAAATCTCTTCAATGTTATTCCTGAGGGTGTCTTGGATTCATGCTAAGAATCACCAAGGCCTACAAAGCAGGAAGAAATATTTTCAAATTGTATGTCTAAAAAGAAATTGATTTCCAGTGCATATATGGAACTCCTACAACCCAAAGGCAAAAAAACAAATATCTTGATTTAAAACTTGACAAAGGCCTGAATGGACATTTCCTCAAAGAATGTATACAATAGCCAGCAGATATATGAAAAGGTGCTCAACATCACTAATAAACTGTTGTTCAGTCACTAAATCGTGTCCAGCTCTTTGCAAACCTGTGAACTGTGGCACCCCAAGCTACTCTATCTATCACTACCTCCCAGAGCTTGCTTAAACTCATGTCCACTGAATCAGTGATACCATCCAACCATCTCATCCTTGTCATCCTCTTTTTCTCTTGCCCTCAATTTTTCCCAGCATCAGGGTCTTTTCCAATGAGCTCTTCATATCAGGTGGACAAAATGTTGGAGCTTGAGCTTCATCATCAGTCCTTCCAATGAATATTCAGGGTTTATTTCCTTTAAGATTGACTGGTTTGATCTCCTTGAAGTCTAAGGGACTCTCAAGATCTTCTCCAGTACTACAGTTCCAAACCGTCAATTCTTTAGAGCTCAGCTTTCTTTATGGTCCAACTCTCACATCCACACATGACTACCGGAAAAATCCTACCTTTGACTAGACAGACCTTTGTCAGCAAAGTGATGTCTATGCTTTTTTAAAACACTGTCTAGGTTTGACATAGCTGTTCTCCCAAGGGGCAAGTGTCTTTTAATTTCATGGTTGCAGTCACCATCTGCATTGATTTTAGAGCCCAACAAAATGAAATATGACACTTGTTTCCACATTTCCCCAAGCTATTTGCCATGAAGTGATATGACTAGATACTGTGTTCATCATTTTTTGAATGTTGAGTTTTAAGTCAAGTTTTCACTCTCCTCTTTCACTTTCATTGAAAGGCTCTTTAGTTCCTCTTCACTTTCTGCCATCAAAGTGGTATTATCTACATATCTATGGTTACTGATATTTCTCCTGGCAATATTGATTCTAGCTTGTGATTCATCCAGTCCAGCATTTCACACGATGTACTCTGCATATAAGTTAAATAAGCAGGGTGACAATATCCTGCCTTGACTATATACTGACAATATATTGCTTCAACAATATATATTCCTTTCCCAATTTGAACCAGTCCATTGTTCCATGTCTGGTTCTAACTATTTCTTCTTCTCTACATACAAGTTTCTCAGGAGGCAGGTAAGGTTGTCTGGTATCCCCATCTGTTTACGAATATTCCACAGTTTGTTGTGATCCATACAGTCAAAGGCTTTGGCATAGTCAAAGAAACATAAGTAGATTTTTTTTTTTTAATTCCCTTGTTTTTCCTGTGATCCAGCATTTGTTAGTCATTTGACCTCTACTAATCAAAGCCACAATGAGATTTCACTTCATACCTGTTAAGATGGTGATTATCAGTTAAAAAAAAAAAGATAAGAAAGGTTGACAAAGATGTAGAGAAAAACTTAAATTATTAGACACTGCTGGTGAGAATGTAAAATGGTTTGGTCACTATAGAAAATAGTATGGAGTTTCCTGCAAAGATTAAAAATAAAACTACCATATGATCTAGCAATTTTTATTCTTAGTCTATATCTGAAGGACTTCAAATCAATATTTCAAAAAGATCCTTGCACTCTCATTTTCATTGCTACATTACTCACAATAGCCTAGATGTAGAAATAACTCAAAAACCCATTGTCAGATGAATGAAGAAAATGTGATATATACATACAACAGAATATGAGTGAACCTAAAAGACATTATGGAAAGTGAAAGAAGTCAGGACAAATTCTGCATGAGTCTACTTATATGAGGTATCTGAAATGATCAGATTTATAGAAGCAGAGAATAGGGTGATGCTTGACAGCAATCGAAGTGACAGGGCAATAGGGATAACATTATAATTATATGAGATAAATAAGTTCTCGAGATCTCCTGGATAACCTACTGCCTTCAGTACACATCGTTATGTGCATCTAAAACCTTGTTAAGAGGGTAGATCTCATGTTGTATTCTTAACACAAAAACAAAAATAAAACAAGAGGACACAAGAATTATTTTGGAGGTTATGGGCACATTAAATATGTGAAATTTTTCTATATTAAGTATACCTCCAATGAAGCTGAAAAAAAATACCATAGGAAGGAATTGATCATTAAATAATAAAATAAGATTTACTCTGCATTTAATTTAGCTCCTCTTTTTTAAATTTAATTTTTACATATTCAATATGTAATATATAAATAGATACAAGATTTATATATGTATAATGTTTACATATGCATATATACTAGTGTGGCTCAGCAAAGTTCAATTTCTAAGGCAATTATTCAGCTGAATACTCTCCACAACTTGGACAGTGGTTCCATCCTAAGTTATACACTATAACACTCCGTCTTATGTTATACACTATAGCATCTTCTACAACCCATCTCTTTAGCAGCTTGAATGTACCTTCTTTACATAAGTTTCAGAAAGAGCTCCTCCGGGATTTTAACCACTATGTTTTAATAGATAAAACTACTGTGCTGCAGTTTGTCTTAGGCTGTAAGTCATATTTTTCTTTCTTTATTACCCATTTGCTAGATTAGATGGTTTACCTGGTGGTGTAATTCACACTCATCCCTGTGGGTTCTAACCCATTAGTACTATTACTTATTAGGCATGGTTGATATGCTTATCTATTTATAACAAAGACAGAGCAAAAGGGTGCCAAGAGTCTGCTGAGTACATCAGTTCAGTTCAGTTCAGTTACTCAGTCATGTCTGACTCGTTGTGACCCCATGAACAGCAGCACGCCAGGCCTCCCTGTCCATCACCTATTCCGGATTTTAACCAAACTCATGTCCATTGAGTCAGTGATGCCATCTAACCATCTCATCCTCTGTCATCCCCTTCTCCTAGTCAAGTAGGCCTAGGAAGCATCACTATGAACAAAGCTAGTGGAGGTGATGGAATTCCAGCTGAGATATTTCAAATCCTAAAAGATGATGCTGTGAAAGTGCTGCACTCAGTATGTCAATGAATTTGGAAAACTCAGCAGTGGACTGGAAAAGGTCAGTTTTCATTCTAATCCCTAAGAAAGGCAATGCCAAAGAATGCTCAAACTGCCGCACAACTGCACTCATCTCACATGCTAGCAAAGTAATGCACAAAATTCTCCAAGTCGGCTTCAACAATATGTGAACCATGAATTTCCAGATGTTCACCTGGTTTTAGAAAAGGCAGAGGAACCAGAGATCAAATTGCCAATATCTGCAGGATAATTGAAAAAGCAAGAGAGTTCCAAAAAAACATCTATTTCTGTTTTATTGATTATGCCAAGGCCTTTGACTGTGTAGATCACTATAAACTGTGGAAAATTCTGAAAGAGAGGGGAATACCAGACCACCTGACCTGCCTCTTGAGAAACCTATATGCAGGTCAGGGAGCAAGAGTTAGAACTGGACATGGAACAACAGACTGGTTCCAAATAGGAAAGGAGTACGTCAAGGCTGTATATTGGTCACCGTGCTTAGTAGATCACCTGATGCCAAATGTATTTCCTTCCCCATTTCATAGCAGCACTGCAACCTTAATAAGCAAAATCAATTTACCTCCGACAAAGTGGTAACCCTTTTCTTGACTTCTGGTATCTTAGAAGGAAGAGACAGAAGTGACAGGGCAGCAGCTGTAGTTTAGTTTATGGGACTTTTGCTGTGACTCTTGTTGGAAGCAGTGCCTATCTGGATATTAGGGTGTCTAATCCTACCGTTCAGGGCCAAGAAGCACAAATTCCCCAGGTTGGTTCCTGTTTAGTAAGTGGTAACTGGAATGTAATGGTAAGTGGAACTACTTCTACTTTTGCCCTTAGTTTCCATTCCATACCCAAGTATTCTATCTACTGATGACACAGAATTATATACTAGTTGTTGACTTAGTGTGTATAATGTATTCTTAAAGATGATGATTAATCCATATGAAATAGCATCTCTAAGTTGGTGCCTTGGTCATTACCTTCAAAAAACTATCCCATCACTCTCTCAAGCCAGCAACTTCTGAATAATGCAACATGATAAAACTCACGAATCCCATTACCATGCATTCATTGCTAAACTTCCTTTACTGATTGAAAGTGAATTTCTTGGTTTGATGTGATGTTATATACACTCTGCTGCCAGATCAAGCATTCCATGAACTGGTCACAGTCAGTAGGTAAGAAAGAGATAATATACCTATGGTCATGATTTAACAAAATCAAGATAAATCACTGCCACTCCCAGAGTGAAATGGGTACAATATTAGCTTGTCACTAAGTGAGTGCTCTAGATGAGTGATCACACCATCATGATTATCTTGGTCATGAAGATCATTTTTGTACAGTTCCTCTGTGTATTCTTGCCACCTCTTATAAATATCTTCTGCTTCTGTTAGGTCCATACCATTTCTGTCCTTTATTGAGCCCATCTTTGCATGAAATATTCCCTTGGTATCTCTAATTTTCTTGAAGAGATCTCTAGTCTTTCCCATTCTGTTCTTTTCCTCTATTTCTTTGCATTGATCACTGAAGAAGGCTTTCTTATCTCTTCTTGCTATTCTTTGGAACTCTGCATTCAGATGCTTGTATCTTTCCTTTTCTCCTTTGCTTTTTGCTTCTCTTCTTTTCACAGCTATGAATGTGAAGTCAAGTATGCCTTAGAAAGCATTACTATGAACAAAGCTAGTGGAGGTGATGGAATTCCAGTTGAGCTATTTCAAATCCTGTGAGATGATGCTGTGAAAGTGCTGCACTCAATTTGCCAGCAAATTTGGGAAACTCAGCAGTGGCCACAGGACTGGAAAAGGTCAGTTTTTATTCCAATCCCAAAGAAAGGCAATGCCAAACAATGCTCAAACTACTGCACAATTGCATTCATCTCACATGCTACTAAAGGAATGCTCAAAATTCTCCAAGCCAGGCTTCAGCAATACATGAACTGTGAACTTCTTCATGTTCAAGCTGGTTTTAGAAAAGGCAGAGGAACCAGAGATCAAATTGCCAACATCCGCTGGATCATGGAAAAAGCAAGAGAGGTCCAGAAAAACATCTATTTCTGTTTTATTGACTATGCCAAAGCCTTTGACTGTGTGGATCACAATAAACTGCAGAAAATTCTGAAAGAGATGGAAATACCAGACCATCTGACTTGCTTCTTGAGAAATCTGTATGCAGGTCAGGAAGCAACAGTTAGAACTGGACATGGAACAACACACTGGTTCCAAATAGGAAAAGTAGTACGTCAGGCTGTATATTGTCACCCTGCTTATTTAACTTATATGCAGAGTACATCATGAGAAACGCTGGACTGGAAGAAACACAAGCTGGAATCAAGATTGCTGGGAGAAATATCAATAACCTCAGATATGCAGATGACACCATTCTTATGGCATAAAGTGAAGAAGAACTAAAAAGCCTCTTGTTGAAAGTGAAAGAGGAGAGTGCAAAAGTTGGCTTAAAGCTCAACATTCAGAAAACTAAGATCATGGGATCTGGTCCCATCACTTCATGGCAAATAGATGGGGAAACAGTGGAAACCATGTCAGATTTTATTTTGGGGGGGCTCCAAAATCACTACAGATGGTGTCTGCAGCCATGAAATTAAAAGACGCTTACTCCTTGGAAGAAAAGTTATGACCAACCTAGATAGTATATTCAAACACAGAGGCATTACTTTCTCGACTAAGGTCCGTCTAGTCAAGGCTATGGTTTTTCCAGTGGTCATGTATGGATGTGAGATTTGGACTGTGAAGAAGGCTGAGTGTCAAAGAATTGATGCTTTTGAACTGTGGTGTTGGAGAAGACGCTTGAGAATCCCTTGGACTGCAAGGAGATCCAAGTGGTCCATTCTGAAGGAGATCAGCCCTGGGTGTTCTTTGGAAGGAATAATGCTAAAGCTGAAGTTCCAGTACTTTGGCCACCTCATGAGAAGAGTTGACTTATTGGAAAAGACTCTGATGCTGTTTGAACTGTGGTGTTGGAGAAGACGCTTGAGAATCCCTTGGACTGCAAGGAGATCCAAGTGGTCCATTCTGAAGGAGATCAGCCCTGGGTGTTCTTTGGAAGGAATAATGCTAAAGCTGAAGTTCCAGTACTTTGGCCACCTCATGAGAAGAGTTGACTTATTGGAAAAGACTCTGATGCTGGGAGGGATTGGGGGCAGGAGGAGAAGGGGACGACAGAAGATGAGATGGCTGGATGGCATCATTGACTTGATGGATGTGAGTCTGAGTGAACTCCGGGAGTTGGTGATGGACCGGGAGGCCTAGTATGCTTCGATTCATGGGGTCACAAAGAGTCAGACACGACTGAGTGACTGAACTGAACTGATGTGAGCGCTTGGTGGCTCAACGTTGACCATGCTTTTTGTTGTGGTCTGTGTGGACTTCCCTGGTGGCTCAGATGGTACGTCTGCCTGTAATGCAGCTGACCTGAGTTCAATCCCTGGGTAGGGAAGATCCCCTGGAAAAGGAAATGGCAAATCATTTCAGTACTTTTGCCTGGAAAACTCCATAGATGGAAGAGCCTGGTAGCCTGGAAGGCTACAGTCCATGAGGTCGCAAAGAGTCGGACATGACTGAGCAACTTCACTGGTGCATGGGTTGGAAAGGAATTTCCAGACATGAGACAGAATGAGAGGAGAATAAAGTTTATTAGACTGAGAGACACTGTTAGAACAGCAGGCCAGCTGCAGAGAGCCAAGCCCTTTCACAGTCTAGCAACCAATTTTTATAGCCTCAAGACAGAGAAAATTTCTATTGGAATGCTGGCATTTGGTGATTGATTAGGATGCTGTAGGGTAATATATTAGGTATTTGACCTAGTATGGAGGTCAGAGAACTGGCTAGCTTAGATCTGGAGGCTCATGGTGACAATTGCTGTGGGGCTTGGTCAGTGCCAGAGATTTTTATCCTATGACCTTGGTATAGTGCTCCAGAATTTTGATTGGATATCATCAGTGGCAATTATTTTATCTGCACTTGTGGATAAGGGCTATTATAATAGGAAAAGCTAAGTCAAAGGCTCTAAAGCTAACCCTCTCCCAATCACGACTGTAAAATAAAAACATTACATCACAGCAACAGAAGTGATGTGGTGGCAGATATTTGAGCCATCCTTAAAGACATGAAGGATGTAATCAGATCCTGGAGGAGGATATAAATTCGCCCTTTCCTACAGCTCCTCTTTCAGATGTGACATTTTTATGACAGCAGATTAACATGGTCTCAGGTCTATGGTATGCAGTCCCTGCTCTGATGAATCCATTCTTTCCATTCCTATCAGGAAAGAGGATTAGACACTTCAAATTTATTTGGGACAAAAGTAGTATATATTTATGGCTTAGCTCCAGGATATAACTCTCCTGCCTTCTGTCATAATATAGACAGAGAATCTTTTACCATCTGGCTATTCCGCAGAATATCATCCTCGTCCTATTGATGACATCATGTTAAACTGAGTGACCCAGTGTGTTACCCATGCTGGAGGTCATGGAAAGTCACTGATGCTACAGAAGATAGAAGATAAAACATATCAAGATTCAGGATCTGTCCTTTCAGTGAAGAGTTTTGAGATCCTGTTGGCTGTTGCATGTCTAGACAAGTTATTCAAAGTAACCATATAGATAAAATTATATGTGTATGATACCATATACGTTCCACCACTAAGAAAAGAAGGATGACATTTGGTAGAAGACCTCTTAAAATTTCAGAGGTAGCGTATTTCATACTCATAAATGTTACTCTGCTTACTGGATGATACAAACGACTGCTAGTTTTGGATAGGGTGGAGAATAGGAAAGGCATCCTCAGTAGATCCAGGCTGTACAGCAAGCAGCACAAGTGCCCTGGAGTCCTTATGGTTTTAGAATATCAGTAGTGAGAAAAAAATGCTGTGTGTGAGTTTTACAGAAAGCCCCAGTTGAAGAATTTGGAGCTACATGTATAAGAATGAAGTTTAAAGAATTTCACACTATATGTTACTGTGCCCGAGAGAGTATTCAGAATGAAGGAGCACCGAATTAGAGAAAATGACCAGCTGACAAAAGCCAACATCTATGATTGGCTACCCCAGTGTTGGCACAAAGAATACAATAATGGAAGTGCTATGATGACAGAAATGGAGACCATGCATAGGTCCAATTAACGGACCAGCTGGAGCTGGACGAGGAACTAGGACCTGAAGATGACAGAGCAGCTGCTGCAGAAGATCTGGTGAAGAAGCCAAATGACCACTGCCAAAGTCAGCAGTTGGGCTGTGATGAATGTCCAAGAGCTGGACATTCCTGGAGCCTGAAGACCCAAACATCAAAACCTGAACCTCCCCTTACTTCTTATAAGAAAATAAAGAAGAAAAAAATACAGATAACATTACCATCACTGATGATATACAATCAAAGTCTGGTCAAAGTTGAGCATCCAATACAAAATTATCTTTCAAGGAAACTAACCAGCTATTTTGTGACAAGTTGATTACACTGTACTCTTTCACTATGGGAACTCCTGATTGTACAAGATCCTACAGTCATTTCAAAGAGGGTTTAACTCTTTCCTCTTTCAGCAGGGCCAGTGCTTCCTGCCTGGGTCATTAAGAGTTATATTGTGGTGCACAGCAGTGTGCATGTTTCTTGAAAGAAGAGATCTCTGAATCATCTTCAAGAAAAGAGGTGTGCTAGAGCAGAACATAATAGAGTGAGAAAATTCTGCACACCCAAAGGATTCAGAGGAATCTGAAGATTCAAGATTTTCTGAAACATTGAGTCAGAAATACTCATCTGATATCACTGAACATCACATTTCTCTAATCAGGGCTCAGGGTGGTGTGCCAGACTTTCCCAGGTTGAGCATTCAACCTCCTGTAGAAATCAATTACAATACTGGACCTGAAGCTCTGTTTTTTCTGCAATACACTTAAAAATAAAAGAACTTCATTGACTGCTGAAGGGGCGTCTTGGATTTTGTACATAGATGATCAGTTTAGTTCAGTTCAGTTCAGTCGCTCAGTTATGTCCGACTCTGCGACCCCATGGAAGCAGCACGTCAGGCTTCCCTGTCCATCACCAGCTCCTGGAGTTTGCTCACTCATGTCCATTGAATCAGTGATGCCTTCCCACCGTTTTATCCTCTGTCGCCCCTTTCTTCTCCTGCCTTCAGTCTTTCCCAGCATAAAGGTCTTTTCTAGTGAGTCAGTACTTCATATCAGGTGGCCAAAGTATTCGAGCTTCAGCTTCAGCATTAGTTCTTCCAATGAATATTCAGGACTGATTTCCTGTAGAATTGATTGGTTTGATCTCCTTGCAGTCCAAAGGACTCTCAAGAGTCTCCTCCAACACCACAGCTCAAAAGCATCAATTCAGATGTTCAGCCACTCAGTCGTGTTCAACGCTTTGAAACCCCATGGAATGCAGAACACCAGGCTTCCCTGTCCATCACCAACTCCCAGAGTTTACACAAACTCATGTCCATTGAGTTGGTGATGCCATCCAACCACCTCATCCTCTATCGTCCTCTTCTTTTCCCACCCTCAATCTTTCTGAGCATCAGAGTCTTTTCAAATGAGTCAGCTCTTTGTATCAGGTGGCCAAAGTATTGGAGTTCAGCTTCAGCATCAGTCCTTCCAATGAATATTGAGGACTGTTTTCCTTTTGGATGAACTGGTTGGATCTCCTTGCAGTCCAAGGGACTCTCAAGAGTCTTTTCCAACACTGCAATTCAAAAGTTGGTAAGTAATCACCTCATGCTTAAAATTTCCTTTTATTTCTCTCATGTCAATTACCTCTAGCAGCAGTCATCCCTTTAATAGTTTTTCTTTTGCTTGAACTTCTGATGTGCCTGAGATATTGCATCCGCTAAGGGGAATGTATCATATTCATTATTACTATTATATTCCTATTATTATCATTATTTTAGAAATTTTAAAGGCAAAATTTAAAAATCAGGTCTCAAGTGATAGCATTTCTTATCACATATTGGCATTTATTTTTCCAGCTCCCATGAAAACATTAGCTTATCACAGCTTCCCCAAATGTATATATCATAATTCTTTTTGGAGAACATAAAACCATTCATTGATAATTCAGATGCAGATTCAGACTTGAGCTATGCAAAAATATTTTATATTGAGAAATGTTACAAGTTTCTAAATGTTCGTTTCTCTGTGACTTCTTTCTACATAGAAGAAAATGAACTTCAAGGTGGCAGGCAGAGAATCTGAATGGGAGTGTTCATAAAGGAACCCAGATTTCCTGCTTTCTGCCTACGTGTTTCAATGACTGGATTTCTTTGGTTTCCACTGTCTCTTTATAAGCATTAAATTTTGTTAAAAAATAAAAATTTCTCCAAGATTTTAAGTTAAGCACACTGAATCATTCTGACAATATTTGAAATTAAAGTCACTGGGTTTTAGGTCTGTAAGTCTACTCTTTTATATTATTTTAAATAGAATAATTTTAAATGTGTGTAATGAACAAAATCAAATGACTCCTGCTTATTACTGTATTGCCAATAAGAATAAATTGTATATAAAGTGGCTATATTTTCTGTTGGTGTCTATTCATTTTTAGTGAATTTTCAGGCATTATTAAAAGTTTTTCAACATTTATTGAATATTTACAGTATTTCTGGCATTGTTTTATATACTTGACAAAAAATAACTCATTTTCTTAACACATTTATAAGGTATATACTATAAAGTCCCCATTTTTCAGATAAAGAATAGGACAGAGAAATTAAAGAACTTGCTTGAGTTATGTAGCTTGAACCAGGAATATTGTTCCCTCACCTGTGCAAAAACAGGGCTGGCTGATTCACATCTTGGAGTTTCTGCTCAAATGTCACTTCCTCAAAATGACATTTCCTGGTCATTCTATTTGGGGGTTCTACAGTATACTTCACAGAAATTATAATCAGGAATTATCATCCACTTATGTGTTGACTAGTCTGTTTTTGATATTGTCAATCAGATCGCAAGCTTCATGAAGGGAGAAAGTTTACCTGTCTGCTGCTGTGTGATGAATGTCCATCATTGAGTAAGAAACTCATTAAATATTTCACAAATGAATGAATAATCACTTCTTGAAATAGCACATGAAGTACGTCTCCATCATAATTCCTCAATTAAAACAACTCTTCTCTTCTTTAGGATAAATTTCAGGATCATTTTGTTTAAGTTTGATCAAAATTGTAGGAAATCTTTAATTTAGCATGTATGAAGTTTTTTGAAAAATTCATTTTTTACAATCCAAGAATATAGTATATCTTTAACTGAGGTTTTATTTTCTTGACTTTCAGGTATTGTTTTGTTTTCTTTGCAGAGCCCTCTCCTATTTATCAGTGTATCAGTAAACCCTTGGGGTTTGTTATTGCCATGGTCTAATAGTAAGAGAAGTCCTAGGACAGATACTAGTAGCACTAGTACCGCACCGTCTCTTGGTGGCAGGGTTAAGAGAAGAAGTAGGAGTAGAAACAGAGCAGTAAGGATAAGAATAACTGTCCTAAGCAAATCAGTGTAGGAGTGGTAGGAGTTATCGCCATGTGAGTAAGGTTTTCTCTCAATTCTTTTTTTCCAATTACTATTGGTTAATGGAAGCTGTTAACTTCTGTCAAACAGAACTGCTTTATGAATTCTAACATTTATTCATCTAGTTTCTTAGGTTTTCTTAAGATATAAAATGCATAGCTTATTCTTATCTGGAAGATAGAAAAACTACCAGCAACATTAGATAAACAATAGTGGTAGTAAATGTAGGCAGGTTTGTGATGCAGGCAGGAAACACCACATGAGATACACATCGAGGGGAAAATACACATAATCTGAGCATCTCTTATGGAAAAATAAGCCTAGATTTTCCAATTAGGAACAAAAATTATGCAACCAAAAAGCAAGTGATGTATACTAATAATGAAGTAAGTGAAGGAAAATTTAAAAACACAAGGAAAATAATACCTTTTTTCTTAGGGCTTTATATACTAAATAAATATGTTATAACTAGATTGTTATTTTGTTTTCTCAAAAATTTGAAGATGTTTCTGAGGTGCAGAGTAATAGTTGATCCCAAGTTTACTTCCCTGGTGAAGAGACCACTCTAGCAATTGTCACGTGATTTTCTAGAGTTGAAGTTGCAAAACACAGACATTGCAAACTTGGAGAAAGTTTCACACTATAGAGAACATGGATAAATTTGGGGTACAATAAATCCACAAACATTAAGACTCATTTAGATATTTATAAGGAATAGATAGGGAGAGTTGAGAAGAGAACTTTGACTGGCTAGGAAAAGGACTTCTTGAAAAATATTTAACAAGATCGTTCAAATTGTATGCCTAAATGAACACTGAAGTTAAGGAGAATGAAAATTTTATTTAAATACATAATATCAGTGTAAAGGATAGTATACTATAAAGATAATAAAAATAAAAAAGAATAGTCTGCAAAAGAGTTAAAAGTCTGCATAAGCAAGGTCATTGACACTTAGCTTATAATTTTGTATAAGTTTCATTTTCCATAATATTATATTTCATTATTTAACACATACTTTATCTGTAGATATTTCTATAATGAAATTCTGTTTACTTCAAAAAAAGCTGGGCATACACACTGAGGAAACCAGAATTGAAAGAGACACGTGTACCCCAATGTTCATTGCGGCACTGTTTATAGTAGCCAGGACATGGAAGCAACCTAGATGTCCATCAGCAGATGAATGGATAAGAAAGCTGTGGTACATATACACAATGGCATATTACTCAGCTATTAAAAAGAATACATTTGAATCAGTTCTAATGAGGTGGATGACGCTGGAGCCGATTATACAGAGTAAAGTAAGCCAGAAAGTAAAACACCAATACAGTATACTTACACATATATATGGAATTTAGAATGATGGTAATGATAAATCTGTACGCAAGACAGCAAAAGAGACACAGATGTATAGAACGGCCTTTTGGACTCTGTGGGAGAGGGAGAGGGTGGAATGAGTTGGCAGAGTGGCAGTGTAACATGTATGATATCATAAGTGAAACGAATTGCCAGTCTAGGTTTGATGCAGGATGCAGGATGCTTGGGACTGATGCACAGGAATAATCCAGAGAGAAAGTGTGGGGTGGGAGGGGGGAGGTGGGGTCGAGATTGGGAGTTCATGTATACTCGTGGCTGATTCATGCCAATGTTTAGCAAAATGAATACAGTATTGTAAAGCAAAACAAATTAAAAAATAAAAATTAATTAAAAAAAGAAGAAAGAAATATAATGTTTTTACAAAACCTCTCATGAAGAAAGAATATGTTTAGCTTACATGTTCAAAGCAAAAATGTTGTTTTACTTATCTATGTATTAGAAAACCATCAATAAAATCAACTCTTCTCTCTTTCTCTTAGACACAGACACAGAGAAATAGTGAGCATCATGAAAATTATAGATTTAAAAATCAAGTTGTTCACATGAGATTATTTAGAGATTATAAAGATAATTATTTTCTCAAAAATAATGTCTACATTTTGGATAGTCTCAACAAAAGTGTTTGTTTTTTAAATTTGCCCATGAAATGTCCTTAGGTGTGATAATACTAAATATTGTAGCATATGGAAAAAGAACAATTTGTGCTGCATTTCTTGGAAGTGAAAATGATCTTTCCACTGGAATAGCCAAGTACTGTCTTTCCAAATTTTTGACAAGTTTCTTCAGAGACTTTTATAATAGAACAGAATCCAGGTACTCAGGAGACCTTTCTGCTGAAATGGACTGCAATATCAGCTTGTGTTGTCCATGCAGTCGTATTGGCATTCAAATATATAGCTCAGAATATATCTAAAAGAATTTACTTAATGAGTGCATATAATTTGTTTTTGTTGTTGTTGATTTGTTAAGTCGTGTCCAACTCTTTGGGACCCTAGGGAATGTGTAGCCCCCCAGGCTCCTCTGTCCATGAGATTTCTCAGGCAAGAATTCTGGAATGGGTTGTCATTTCCTTCTCCAGGGGATCATCCCCACCCAGGGAATCAAATCCACGTTGCATGTGGATTCTTTGCTGCTGAGCCACCAGGTAAGTCAATATATACATCCATATTTATGTTCATGTTGTTCCCCTATCATAAATGCTCCCTAATTGCAAGAAATGCACGGAAACCAAAAAGTGATTATAAGTATTTTTGTTTTATTATGTGAAGTTTTTTCTATAATAAATAAATATTTATTTTGTTTTCAGTAAAAATGCCATTTTAAATGAGTTTTAGAATAATTGCAGGAGCAACTGAATATGAATAACAAAGATCAAGTTTAGTTTTGAAAGGCAGGGCCCCCTGGACATAATTTAGATCGAAGGAGATTAAACACAGCATTAATTTATTCTCCTTAATAAAGTCACAGAAATGAAGCAGGAAGTCCTCCATGTCTGTCTGTTGGGTACAAAGTAGGGCTGGTGTTGACACCTGAAATAAGAACTTGTGGAGGGCTCAGCAACATTATGGCAGGCAGATACTGGTTCCAGAACTTTAAAACAACAAGGATGTCTATTGTGCACCTTTGATTTGCAAAACTCAGTATTTCATAGAACATAGCAGGCAAGCAGATGGTCTCAAGTGTAGGAAAATAAGCTAGATAAAAGGAAAGTCACAGGTCTGAGAATATAAGAAACTTTAGAAGAGATTAAGGCTGGATTGACTAGATTAAGAAAGTATCCCACCCACCATCTACCCTAACCACTCCAAAGATACTGTACAGTGGTTTTAGCTTTCCATTGTACTTGCAAGGAAAAGGGTAGTACTTGTGCTTGTTTCTGAATGTGTGTGTGTGCTCAGTCATATCCGACTCTTTGCAACCCCATGGACTGTAGACCACCAGGCTCTTCTGTCCATGGGATTTCCCAGGTAAGAATACTGAAGTGGGTTGCCATGTCCTCCTCCAGGGGATCTTCTTGACCCAGGATACAACCCACATCTCCTGAGTCTCCTGCATTGGTAGATGGATCTTTACCACTGAGCAGTCTAAGGAGCCCCAAGGTCAAAATATATATGCAGGTTAGTAACTGATATCAGTACTTCCTAACTTTGTTGTTGTTTAGTCGCTAAGTCATGTTTGACTCTGCAATGCCTTGGGCTGCAGCATGCCAAGGTCCTCTGTCCTCCACTGACTTCCAGAGTTTGCTCAAATTTATGTCCATTGAGTCGGGATGCTATCTAACCATCTCATCTTCTGCCACCCCATTCTCCTTTTGCCTTCCTATTTAGGGGAAATCTTAACCTATGTTAAGTGATATTATAGATTTCTCCCATCCCTTTTGCTAATATTTGATGAAGAAATGGAAAGCAAGCTGTAATCTGTGCTGGAGACCAGTAACAGGATATGCTGTGTACTCATGCATGTGTAGTACATCTATAGCTGGACCCACCAACATCAAAATTAACTTTTTTTGTGTGTATTTAAATTTATTTATTTTATATTAAAAGATAACTGCTTTACAGAATTTTGCTGTTTTCTGTCAAACTTCAACATGAACCAGCCATAGGTATACCTATATCCCCTCCCTTTTGAACCTCCCTCCCATCTTCCTCCCCATCCCACCCCTCTAGGTTGATACAGAGCCCCTGTTTGAGTTTCCTGAGCCATACAGCAAATTCCCACTGGCTATCTATTTTACATCTGGTAATATAAGTTTTAATGAGAGTAAAGAATAAAGGTGCTTTCTTTCATATTTACTTTGTCAAGTTTGATTTATAGACATGAGGGAAATGTAATATAATTAAAAGTACCTATATTTTTTTTGAAGTTTTTGTTCTCATACAGTCAGTAGGAAACTGCAATTTAATTGAGGAATTTATTTTCTTATAAATGTGTGTGTGTCCTAAATAATTTTATATTTGCTTTGCTAGATTGTATGAAAGGGAATAATTTTTTCCATTTTTGACAGTTCAGTTCAGTTCAGTTCAGTTCAGTCGCTCAGTCGTGTCCAACTCTTTGTGACCCTATGA
>SJXQ01012492.1:338190-356431 GCA_006408695.1 Aepyceros melampus | reverse complement strand
TCTCCCCGCCACCCCAGACCTCAGACACGGGGTGTCTCCTCCCAGCTGCCACTGACCTCGGATGCGGGGTAGCTCCTCTCCGCTGCCGCCCCTGACCTTCCTACTATCATCTGAAAAAGTATCATGGTCTTAGTAAGTTATTTCCAAGACAAAATAAGGAGGACTTTTCCTAATGCTTATAGATATCTAAACTCTTCTTCCTCTTTATTTCAATTTTGTTTGAATCTGTCCTAATTTTGTTTTTAACCTTGTCTGCCCACAATGAACCTGTTCACTCTTATTACTGAGGAGAACAGAGGAAGAAAATGAACTAGCAGTAATAAATCCGAACCTTTGACATGAGAAACATACTTAGAGGAAGAGATGCCGTGATTTCTAGAATCTAGCTTCCTAGATTATCTGACAGGTGTTACTCTCTGACTGGTCTTTTCCCTTGTCTCTGAGAACCTGTGAGCATGAATCAGCTATCCTTACTTCTCTGTGATCTTGACCTTGGCTGATAAAACCCAGTCTTGCTTTCCTAATCATTTCATAAGACTGTAGTGAAGATTAAATAAGAAATGCTTATAAACCCTTAACACAATGCCTAGGGCATTAGTAAATACTCAACAAACAGAGGCTTTTATTATTTTTTTTCCTGACCTTTGTTTTATAATCTCTTACTTCCTGCTTTTATCTTGGTTTAATGGGATTTTTGTTTGTTTTGGTTTGCAGTTTCACCCTGAACACTTTACTTCCTGACCTCCCTTCCTACTTGGTTACATCCATGGTTTTGTATCACAGCTTAAGTCCAGGAATTTGAACTTATTTCCTGATTTTTTCCATTGCTCATCAATTCAATCCAAGTCCCTTACTCAGTGACTATAGGGATTCTAGATTGAAAATGCCTTTAGAACTTCCTAAAGAATCTAGAAAACATACCTGAATAGCTCCTTTTAAAAAAGAGGAGGAGGAAAAGGAGGAGATATTCTTTGAGTAATATATTAAACTTCATGTCGAATTCTGAAATGCAATCAGGTTATGGATTCGCATTCACAAACACAGAAATACATGAACTGTTCTTTATACACATTTGCTTATTCAGTCAACAGTGTTGAAGAAATTACTGTGATATAAATTATTTTATGTTCTTCAGTTACAGATGTATGTTACATATTGAAGTCTATCTAAATATATAGAGCCCATATACTGAATAAATGTCTATATTTTATCTCAATAAATTTTCTGTAACACCAGCACATCAAAATCTCATCTCAAAATAATATACTAAAAAAAAAAGGAGAAAAATATGTGTTTCTTTTCTGCTCCTTAAAATGTCCTCCTGATAATTTAAGCCTAAGAATTCTGGAAAACTGGATAAAGAATTTCAGATTTGAGAAGGCCGCTATTGTTTTTGAAAGACTCAATTCCTTCTCTATCAAATTGTAAATCTTACTGTATATTCAATAAATGAGTTATGATTTTAAAATAATCTCCAGTGGTGATTAACAGGTTACTGGGCATAAATGGCATTTTAGAGCTTTACAATGCATTTTAGACCTGGCTCTCTTACTATGATTAAAGCTGATTGAATATGCATTAGCTTTTCTAACCTTGTGGAAGTAATGACACACATATGCATAAAGCCTAGTTTAAGACCCAATCTCAGAAATTCCAGAGGTAATTAAAAGCTTCGCTTGGAGATTCATTTTACTTTTGATTTCTGTTGACAACTGCTGCTTACCTTTTGAACTTAAATGCTTGTGGGATTAGTAAAATGGGTGCAGTTTTCCTCAGAACCACTGATTGATTGAATACCTGAAAAATGGGGTTGATAATAGCCCTAGAATTTATATAGTGGTTTTATGTAGTGGCTTAGACCCTACTATAATTATTTTAAAACATTAAAAGCTAATACATCACTGCAGAGTGGCAGGCCTGACTCAACTGCCATCTAACTTCATGCTCTTTGACAAATGACTCGTTATCCAGACAATGTTGCCTGTCTAAGCGCCTGTCCCAGTCCTCATTTCATTACCAAGACTGAAATCAGTAGGTGACAAAAAAAAGTAATCATTTTTGAGACCTCCACAAAATGGTGTTTGGTGTATACTTTAAAATGAATTATTCAAAGAATTATGATATATTCCTTGTTCAAAGCATGCCCTATGTTCCTGGTTGTTTTTTGTTTTTTGTTTTTTTTTGGTTGGCAGGGATGTTTTTCCCTTTTGTTGAGCAGATAGGCAATTGATACATACTGATATATTAAAAATAGGAACAAAGCATCTAAAATATCAATCAAATAATTTGGTAAGCAAAAATAAACTAGAAGTATACAAAGCCAAATATGGTAGATATGAGAAAAACTAAGAGGTGATATATAAATTGATTTTAAAATTATTAGTTCATCCCTGAGCCAAACTACTTAAAAGCTTCCTGAAGATTTTGATGGTTTTCTTTCACCCTTTTTATATTGAATTACTAAAATCTCACTTTACTTTTATAATATCAGATTTAAAAATCTCATGTACTATATGTACACTTAAATCTTTTATCAAAATCTTGGACTTATGTTCTTGAGTCTTATAAACAAAACATACTAGCATATCTAAAAACAAACCAGAAGTTGAATTACTAAAATCTCACTTTACTTTTATAATATCAGATTTAAAAATCTCATGTACTATATGTACACTTAAATCTTTTATCAAAATCTTGGACTTATGTTCTTGAGTCTTATAAACAAAACATACTAGCATATCTAAAAACAAACCAGAAGAGAAAAGATGAGACTATTTGGTTTCTCCTCTTTTTATATATATGTATGTATGTGTGTATATATATATATATATATATATTTAATAAGACTACTAAAATATCACAATGAAACAGATAATAAAAGCATGACTAAAGAGGCTGAAGACACTTCTAGGAGCACCTCTTAAAGTGTGTGTATGTGTGTGTTTTGTAAAATATAAAAAGCATACAAGTTTTGGGAATTCTGAAAGTCAATGAGGATTTGAGATTGTTTCTCCACAGTTGTTGAAATTTAGTTTTGATATCAATGTTCTGAAGATGCAAAGTCTTATTGGTATCATTAAGATTCACAAGGTCCTTATGGCAGATATTGAGAAAGGAAAAAGAAAAAGAGATAAGTGAACATATTTTTCTGTTATATGTAAAAACGGCAGGAAATTCAAGGAAAATGTGTGTCTGCTGATCCATTGTGGTTTATGCTAAAACTTATTAACCATTAGTACCATAAAATGCAAATCTATGAGTTAGTGGAAAGCTCAACAAACACCCGTATATACTACCAAAACTTCCAACTAAACTGGTCAATTTCAAATTTATAGAAGCTCCTTTAGAAAAAGAACTTCTAATTTCAGTGTCATTTCAGAATCATTGAACAATTTACTGCAATTTATATGTGCTGTAATCGTTTTTTCCAATATAATTGAGTACCAAGCAACTGGTGCAGGGCAGAGGGAAAGAGTGTTGATGAAATGAGACCTAGAGAAAAGAACTGCAGCAGGTGTTTCTGTGTATCATCACTTGCCACTGTCCGTGGAGAAATGAAAGTAAACCAGTTTGTGGTGGGGACTCATGGTAGACACTGTATGTATTGCTCATCCATGTTCTTATGTTGCATTTGAGGGAGCTCGTATTTCAGGGAAGCCCTTAACCTCAATTTCCTTGACTATTACTTGAGTGATAACTTGTGTAAAACTATAATGTAGTCTGCCTTGCAAACTAAGAACCTGAAATCCTCTTTTAATTGAAATACTAACATCTCAAATGTTTTAATTTTGTAGTATTGAATAGGAAATTGGCTTTCAGTTGGCTGCTTTTTATTCCCTAGCTCATTAGAAATAGTGAAAATTGTATAGGAGCTGGAATGGTGAAAACATTATGAAAGTAAAAAGATGCTAAATATTACTTTTTAAGTGTAATGTAATTCAATTAATTCTATAAGTCATAGGAATCAGTATTTTGAACTTAAGTTAAAATCAGGATATAAGGTTTATGTGATATAACCAGCAACCATTTAATTTGATTATAATTAATTTTTAATTTAACACTTTTCTAATGTGTTCATCAGAAATATTTTGCAGTATTGAGTTCCATAAACCCTAAGTTTCAAACACTATAAAGAGTATCTCCTATTGGAAGTTCTAATCTTGAAATCAAATTTTTTTTTATTTGATCAGAAGAACATTCTTATTTTGGGTTAGTATGTATAGGTGGCATTTGTCTGTATAAAAGCAATTTATTAATTAAGAAAATATGGAATATGTTAAAATCTATTATTCAGTTTATATAGAACTCTTTAAAACAGAAGTGTATAGATAACGTTAAAGATTTGGAAAGAAGGAACTACTATTTATAAGCAGCTTTACATGTATTATAATTACTGTGAAAATGTAAATAATAAGTCAGAGAAGTCTTCCTATGTATTGAAAATTGACATTTTGATTACATGGTCTCATGCCTTCTAGCTTACTTTCGTTTAGCTGCAAATGGACTTATCTGCCAGTCCAGAACAGTATTTTGTCATTCAACTGAAATGTCAACACTTCAGAAAGACATTAACGGTAGAGGAGGAACACTATCTATCATTATTTGTTCAATAAATATTGTTATAAAAATGTGTTTGAAAAAATTAACATTTGTATAAGACATAACAAAATTCATTTTTTCACCAAATAACTTGTCTTCATGGATTCTATCCAAAGAAGATGTTTATTACAGTGTGGTATATGATGATGTAAAATCCCTACATTGACAAAAATAGGATACTAAAGTAAGCTATAGTGCAATGACTGGGAAAATGTTCAGCCAGTAAAAATATAATAAGTAAATTACAAAAATATGTGTGGCATGACTATTAGCATTAAAAAATTACTTGAGAAAAATTTCCAAAAATATCAAAAATTGCTAAGCTGGTATCCTCTTCAATATTGGGTTTTTTCCCTGGTGGCTCAGAGATTAAAGCGTCTGCCTCCAATGCAGGAGACCTGGGTGTGATCCCTGGGTCGGGAAGATCCCCTGGAGAAGGAAATGGCAACCCACTCCAGTATTCTTGCTTGGAGAATCTCATGGACAGAGGAGCCTGGTGAGCTGCAGTCCATGGGGTCACAAAGAGTCGGACACGACTGAGTGACTTTACTTACTTACTTAAATTAGACAAGTTCTAAGAACTCGTTCAGTTCAGTTCAGTTCAGTCGCTCAGTCGTGTCTAACTCTTTGCGATCCCATGAATCGCAGCACGCCAGGCCTCTCTGTCCATCACCAACTCCCAGAGTTCACTCAGACTCACGTCCATCGAGTCGGTGATGCCATCCAGCCATCTCATCCTCTGTCGTCCCCTTCTCCTCCTGCCCCCAATCCCTCCCAGCAGCAGAATCTTTCCCAGTGAGTCAACTCTTCTCATGAGGTGGCCACAGTACTGGAGTTTCAGCTTTAGCATCATCCCTTCCAAAGAACACCCAGGACTGATCTCCTTTAGAATGAACTAGTTAAGTGGCTCCAAATTCCCAGTCAGCAATTTAGACCAGGTTTTCTGCTTTCAGATCTAGAATTGTTTTGTCCATACATATCAAGAAGTACCTTAGTTGGCTGCCTAGTCCACATTTTGGAACCCTGGGATAAGCTAACACTATGGGATTCTGAAAGTCAATACACATAATTACCATTTGCAACATACCTTATCAGATTATGGTCATTTCACCTTGTCTCGATAGCTGAACAGATATCTACAATCAATACTTAGCATGTATCAACCTGTTCTCATTCTGATACCAAGAAATCCAGTTTCACTGCAGTATTCCAGTGTTATCTCAGGCCAACAGAGGACAAGCACACAGAACTCTTCAGTAATGCTTGGGTTCCACCCCATCCTCTGCATTTCTTAATGTCTTTGTGTAGAGAGTGTTCCTCTCACTAATAACCAAGGAGGTAAACAGGTTGTCCAGAACAGATTCATTTTAACATTTCCACCTCCCTGTATCTCTACAGTATAACAGATGTTGTGTGCAGGTTACTACAAAATCCTTTCTTTATTGCTTCATCCTTCAATTAGCCAGTCCAATAAACTGTTCTCACCATTCCCCAAGTCAACATATTAAATACCAAATTGCAGATCATTACCATCCATGACAATATATCTGCCCCAATCAATTCTTACATTTATCCTATGTGGTATAAAGCTATTATTAGCAGGCTTTATATGTCTCTGACTTAGTTATGTTGGAATCTAAGTTGTAGCCTGGAGACAATAAGGGGTGATGTCGATGAGGAAAGAACTATGATTCCCTGGGTCCAGTCACTAAGAGGCATTTATGCTAGAGAAAGCTGATTGCCTCAGAAGGGGTGGTTGCTTCCAATACTAAGAAGTTTCAGGGAGATTCGGAAGCTCAAATTTCTTATCAGTGCCCTTGCCTTACCATGAGAGACCACACTGGGCAGAAGATTCAATTAGTATTTGAAGCACAACTCAGCAACTGAGTACACCATTTTAGTCAAGCCTTAATCTTATCCTCAGTCATATCTACCCTGAGACTATATGATTTAAGAGAGCGCTTCAAAGCTGCCATCAACCTCTCAAATTTTCCATTATTTCTGAATTGAGTATTTATTGCCTTCAATTTCTCCTATAACATTTATATTATTTGAAGACTCCAGAGCAGCTTCTGAAACCACAATCTTTAAATCACAGTTATTGCCATAGCCACTTCATCTCCCAGGACCTTGCATTCCACATGTACTCCATCCTATGCCAACACTGGTACTAACTGAATAATGATAATGTAAACACAAGCTGTGGAGAAGGCAATGGCAACCCACTCCAGTACTCTTGCCTGGAAAATCCCATGGACAGAGGAGCCTGGTAGGCTACAGTCCCTGGGGTCACTAAGAGTCGGACACAACTGAGGGACTTCACTTTCACTTTTCACTTCCATGCATTGGAGAAGGAAATGGCAACCCACTCCAGTGTTCTTGCCTGGAGAATCCCAGGGACGGGGGAAACCCCAGTGGGCTGCCGTCTATGCGGTTGCACAGAGTCGGACACAACTGAAGCGACTTAGCAGCAGCAGCAGCAAACATAAGCTGTGGGTTGCCAGTGTTCCATTTCCCACAAATATACACTACCTAGATAAATGAGCAATTCAATCCCAAAATCCCATTTTTGCACTTGTGCTTCATGGGACCTTACATGATACCAGATAGGACATAGATGGTACATTCTGTTTGGGACATTGATGAAAGGTTACTAAAGGAACTCTCTACAGCGATGTAGATGGAGTTTTGAGAAAGTACCAAGAGTTGGTACGGTACTTACTAGTTACAGAGGGAGCTATTATCACTCTTATGTTTAAAGGGGCAAAGAAAGGGAATAGTGACTAAAACTAGAAGAGAGAGTTATCTGAGAAAGCTGTCCAAAAGGACTGTAGTCTTCAGTAATGGGAAGCAGTCATTGCATTTTTGCCTTTACAGTTATGTCACTAATTTGATATTCTTTCAAGTTCAATTTTACCATTGTTCACATTATTGTTGTTTGCTCTTTTTAAAATTTAATGTTCTTTTTAATTGTGTGAAACAGATAACAGCTCCATATTTAAAATTAAATAACAAATCAGTCACAGAGATTGTAATTCAATTCTTGTTTCTTTCATTCTGCTACCCCTGCTCTCCATATGTATATACTTTTTGTTATTTTCCAGTTGCTTTTTCCGAAAATATAAGCACATTTTCCCCTCTTTTTTTTTACCCTAAAGTACACTCTGAAAACTGTTTTGGATGGTGCTTTTCTCTGGAAGTTTCTTGAAATTGCTTTAATTTTTTAAACCAGATATATTTCATGATCATCTTCTGAGACTGAGAATGGGAATATGGAATTTGTGGTAATTGAAGAGAGAAACTGGAATTCTTATCAAAGAGAGTGAAGAAGAGAAAAAATTAGAGATACCAAGGGAACATTTCATGAAAAGACGGGCACAATAAAGGACAGAAATGGTATGGACCTAACAGAAGCAGAAGATACTAAGAACAGGTGGCAAGATACACAGAAGAACTGTACAAAAAAGATCTTCATGATCAAGATAATCACAATGGTGTGATCATTCACCTAGAGCCAAACATCCTGGAATGAAAAGTCAAGTAAGCCTTAGGAAGCATAACTATGAACAAAACTAGTGGAAGTGATGGAATTCCAGTTGAGCTATTTCAAATCCTGAAAGATGATGCTGTGAAAGTGCTGCACTCAATATGCGAGCAAATTTGGAAAACTCAGCAGTGGCCACAGGACTGGAAATGGTCAGTTTTCATTCCAATCCCAAAGAAAGGCAATGCCAAAGAAAGTTCAAACTACTGCACAATTGCACTCATCTTACACATTAGCAAAGTAATGCTAGAAATTCTCCAAGCCAGGCTTCAACAGTACGTGAACTGTGAACTTCCAAATGTTCAAGTTGGATTTAGAAAATGCAGAGGAGCCAGAGATGAGATTGCCAACATCTGTTTGATCATTGAAAAAGCAAGAGAGTTCCAGAAAAATATCTACTTTTGCTTTATTGACTATACCAAAGCCTTTGACTGTGTGGATCACAACACACTGTGGAAAATTCTTCGAGAGGGGAATACCAGACCACCTTGGCCTGCCTCCTGTGAAATCCGTATGCAGGTCAGGAAGCAAAAGTTAGAACTGGACATGGAACAATAGACTGGTTCCAAATTAGGAAAGGAGTACATCAGGCTGTATATTGTCACCCTGTTTATTTAATTTATATGCAGAGTACATCATGAGAAATGCTGACCGGATGAAGCTCAAGCTGGAATCAGGATTGCCAGAAGAAATAACAATAATATGCAGATGACATCACCCTTATGGCAGAAAGGGAAGAAGAAACCAAGAGTCTCTTGATGAAAGTGAAGGAGGAAAGTGGAAAAAAGTTGGCTTAAAACTTAACATTCAAAAACCTAAGATCATGGTGTCTGGTCCCATCACTTCATGGCAAATAGATGGGGAAGCAATGGAAACAATAACAGACTTTATTTTGGGAGGCTCCAAAATCAGTGTAGATTGCAACTACAGCCATGAAATTGAAAGATACTTGCACCTTGGAAGGAAATTTATGACCATCTTAGACAGGATTTTAAAAAGCAGAGACATTACTTTGCTGACAAAGGTCCATCTAGTCAAAGCTGTGGTTTTTCCAGTAGTTATGTATGGATATGAGGTTAGGACTATAAAAGAAAGCTAAGTGCTGAAGAACTGATGCTTTTGAACTGTGGAGTTGGAGAAGACTCTTGAGAGTCCCTTGAACTGCAAGGAGACCCAACCAGTCAATCCTAAAGGAAATCAATCCTGAATATTCATTGGAAGGACTGATGCTGAAGCTGAAACTCCAGTACTTTGGCCATCTGATGGGAAGAACTGACTCATTTGAAAAGACCCTGATGCTGGGAAAGATTGAAGGTGGGAGGAGAAGGGGACCACAGAGGATGAGATGGTTGGATGGCATCACTGACTCAATGGGCATGAGTTTGAGTAAACTCCAGGAGTTGATGATGGACAGGGAGTCCTGGCATGCTGCAGTTCATGGGGTCACAAAGAGTCAGACATGACTGAGCAACTGAACTGACATCAATATGACTGTGAGGCTGCATTAAAGACTCACTTAGAGTTTATAGACATGAATTTAGAATGAGTTGTTTAAGACAGAGCAAAGAAAGAGTTGGATTTGACTGATATTTGGGCTCTGCTGAAAGGATTCCCAGGTTGGGCAGTGGTAAAAGAATCTGCCTGCCAGTGCAGGAAGCACAGATTTGATCCCTGGGTTGGGAAGATCCTCTGGAGTAGTAGGAAATGGCAACCCCCTCCAGTATTCTTGCAGGGAAGATGCAACTAAGCATGAGAAGGTTTCAAAGGAATGGAGGAAAAATGCAATGTTGATCTTATCAAATCACTGGATTTAAGCTGGGTAAGAGGGAACTACATATAATAGGATTAGGGTCTCATAGTGAAAACATGGTAGAATAGAATAGATCTTAGATGGAATGGGAATGTCAACTTGATGAGGGGAGGAAACTCAAAAGATAGAAGATGGCATAGGACCATGGATTGCTTGAAATTGAGATTGTAAAGAGGTCAGAGTTATTGTTAACAAAGGTGTTTCTACTAAAATAAATATAAAAAGAGTACATTTGCATTAAGTAGAAAATAATCATACAAATAATAAAACTGAAATACCATTAAATTCTAATTAGACTCTGTTGCCTGCCAAAGGTATTTTGAGATTTTAATTCCCTTTATGAAAACAGATTTGAAATTTTAAACAGAATTATTATCACCAAGCTGAGGCTTTGTGCTTGCCATAATAAAAAAAATACTGAAAGATAATTGTAAATAGAATAATTTCCTTGCCATAACACACTGTAATTTTCTGCTATCCTTCTCTCCCACCTCAAACCATATATTGTAAAGCCTGCACTGCCTTCAGATAGTGGACATAGTAACCTCATTAACTCCGAACCTTGTGGGTAGCTCACATGCTCCTCCTTATTACCTCTATTTCCTCCACCAAAAGAAAAAATTATTAAAGCATTTACAAATCTAGTCACAGGTAAACTCTTAAATCTATTTATGAATGCACTTCAAGGAACAGATTAATACATAAATATGATTGACATAGCTTATGCATTTAGGAGATATGTACATCATCACCAATCCTTCAATGTAAGACATTGCCTTGACATGGCTCATTGCCAATATATCCTTATTCATATTTTCTAAATGTGATTTTGCATGTATAAAAGATTCTAATATTTACCGACACATCAATTGACCAACTTATTTGAACATATTCAATCATCCCTAATATTGGAAAATTTTCTATTTGCTATAAGGGTTTTTAGCCATTTTGCTAGTAACCTAATTTCAATAAGGATCCGATTTTGGAAAAAAAAAGTTTATAAGGAAAAATAATAATGAATTTTCTTCTTCTTTTTCTTGATCATATTTCATAAAAAAAAAGAATCACAGTCCCAGATTATATAATAAACACTTGAGAGGTTTTTTGTTTTCTTTCGGGTTTTTTTTTTTACTTTGTGTGTTTTTAAACCTTCAAGAAGCTGATTTACCAAGCAATGCAATTGGAAAATCTTCAGCAATTACTTTTCTGTATTTTCAGGCAAACACAAAAATGCATATATACTCTCACAGAACAACATTTTTTTGCCTTACTCAGGTAAAATTATCAAGTTCCACAATCTTGCCGAAGGAAAAAACATTATTTTACTTCTTTAGCAACCTTTATAAGTAAGATAAGATATAAAGTGGTAAGGTTGATGTACTTTTTGAGGTGGGAAACCAGTCACATCAATATGCAAATCTGTGTAAAGAACATTTCTCTTACTTCAGAAGGGTCACTTTGGAAAATACGAATTCTACACACTTCTGCAGAGTGACACTGTAGGGAGTACCTCAAACTCACCAAGGGGTTATAGGATCAAAATGCCAAACTCTGGAGTCGGACCCTTTTACGCCGTAATGTGTTGGGAATGTTCGGCCTAATTTCTGCCGTGCTTCAGCAATGTAAGGTTGTTTTTTTAATTTAACAGGTAATTTTTTTGTTTTTTACCTGTCTTCTAGCCTTCAGACTCTATGAAAATATTTTCTTTTTTCAAATTGTGGACAAAAAAAAACAGAATAAAGGAAAAAAATAGTTTTTATTAAACTCACCATTCTCTCTTTTTACTCTTTTACTTCTTCTATTTAGTTTTTTTCTTTAATTATGAAATACTGTGTAAGTACAGAAGTACAAAACTTAAAAGTGCAGCTCAGTGAATTACCAGCAATGGAATCCCAATATAACTGCCGCCTAGGAAAAGATAGAACATTACCTGTAACACAACCCTGATTTCCCCATCTCAACCATTATTCTACAGTTTACCACTCATGAGATTATCAGCACTACCATTCATGATGTGTAGTTTTGAGTGATTATCATACAGTGTGCATTCTTTTACTCAATATTTAGTTTGTGAAATCCATTCATGGTGTTATAAATGAAATCTGTTCATTTTCATTTCTATATAGTATTATTTCATTGTTCTCTGTATGTGTGTGTGAGAGAGAAAAATGTATCTTTATAATACCGAGTCTTTGATCAATAAACACGATGTATCTGTCCATTTATTTAACCTTCTTTTATTGCACTAAAGAAACTTTTATAGATTTTCACGTAGAGATCTTCCACATCTTTATTTCTAGATATTTTATATTTTTAGTATTATTGCAAATAGTGCATATTTTTAAATTTCATGTCTTAAAGTGTTACTGGTATATCCATGTCTGATTATTCTTGAACGTTGACTCTGTACCATAGTAAACTGATAGCTGATAGTAATTTTAGTAAGTCATTTCATATTCTCTTAGGTTTTCTATATACATATTCACATCATCTCTAACCCTTAACTTTTATTTCATTCTCTCTAATTCTTTAGTATTTTTTCTTTCTTTGTTTTCTTGACATATTGTACTATGCTGTTTAGTGCCTACAATTAAATGTTGAATAGAAGTGGTAACAACCCACAGCCTTTAAGATAGGCTTTAAAAATGCTTTCTTTGTTAGTAAGTATGACATTTTCTGTTGGCTTCCTGAAAATACTCTTTGTGAGACTAAGAATTATTTCCAGTTTGCTGGAGTATTTCTAGGTTTTCAGTATTTTTATGATTAGATGTTAAATTTTATCTGTGCTTTTTATATTTCTACCAAGATGATTATAGGGTTTTTCTCCTTTATAATGCTAATGTAGTGAATTTTAATGATTTACTTTTGATGCCAAACAACCTTTGCTTTCATTTAATAAACTCATCATGCCTATTTATTTTTGCAATTTTCAGTTTACTAATTTATGTAAGTCTTTTTTATCTACAATTATATGGAAGATTAGCATGTCATTCTCTTTACTTAGAATAACCTTTTCAGATTTTGTTTATAAAAGTTATGTCTTCTTTATAAAATATATGGACTAGTATCTTGCTTTTTTTCTAATCTTAGAGTTTATGTAAAATTAGACTTAATTATTGCTAAAACATTTGGTAGATTTTTTTCTAGAAAGTCTGAAAACAATCTACTAATCTTGAGTATTTTGATGAGTAGGTTTTATTGTGGATGCAAAGTCTTTAATACTTGTAAGATCACTGAAATGTACTGTTTCTTTTTGTAGAAATTTTTATGCAAATTTGTCCATGTCATCTCAATTTTCATATTAATTGGCATTGAACTGTGCATATGATCCTCCTCTTTTATCCTAATATCTGCAACATTTGTAACAATATACCCTTTTAACTCCTATTTTTGTGCCTTTATTTATTTTCTTGATCAATCTTAGGAGCTTTTTTTTTTGCTATATTTTAATATTTATTTATTTTTATTGAAGGATAATTTCTTTACAACATTGTGTTGGTTTCTGCCATACATCGACAGCTTTTTATAAATATTTCCAAAGGACCAAACTTCTGTTGGATCATCCCTCTCTATTGTGTTTATCTAGTTTTATCTAGTTTACTCATTTCTGCTCCTATATTTATTATATCCCTCCTTATGTGTTCTTTAGGTTTAACTTGCTTTTCTTTTAACTTCTTGAAATTGATGAGTAGCTCATTGATTTTCAGACTTCTTTTCTTATAGAAGTTGTGAATTTCCCTTCAAAACAAGTTTAGTTGCATCCTGTTGGTTTAGTTGCATCCTGTTGGGTATCAAAATGTGGAGTTTTGGTTTGGAGTATTTTTATTATCACTAACTTCAAAATATTTTTTCACCTCTCTTGTGATTTTTCTCCAACGTATGGCATAATGAATTGTAATTGTTGATTTCCAAGCATATGAGGGTTTTCTGTTTTTCTTAGTTTCACCCCTATTTGGCAATGCCTGGGCTTAATTTTTATAGCCACCTGATTTTAAAGGCTTTCAAAAGCATTGCTCAGCATCTCAATTTCTTATCTTCTTGTTAAATTGGCATTTATCCCTTAGTAGAAAACAGGCCTAACTACCAGGTCACATTTCTGAACTTCTTTAGAATCTTCGTCTTCTAATTTTTTACTGCTTCTTTAGCTTTCAAATGCAATATTTGTTCTTTTTTTTTTTTTTTTCCTAGTTGCAATCAGTAGGAGGATTTTTTTTTGAATTTTTCTTAATTACAAATGTTAGGAGTCAAGATTACCATTACTTTTAGTATGTGACTTCTAAGTACAGATATCAAATAAAATCTCATTTTATGTGGACTCCCCAAGAAATTTGAATTTCCAAATTTCAGACTTTATGCCACAGATGAGGAAGGCTCAACAAGTATTCTTTCTTATGTGTGATAACAAATCGAGGGTGAAGTCTTCATGGACACAAACCTTCAATTAGCCTTTTCAGTCATGGATTTATTGTTCTACTTTTGTTACATTTGCAACTTCCAGTCTTTAGCAATCATCTTGCTCATATTTTATTATTATTTTTTCAATTAGTCATTTTTCTAGGAAGTCCCCATTTGGTTTAAAAATGAGCATTTTATTCTTTCATCTTTTAAAAGACAAGTGAATATTTCCGTTGCTTTGGAGAGGAAAGAATCCAAAATGCATCATAACTGCTTTTGAAAAAAATGTGTTCCAGATATCAGAGGTTAGCTGATTCTGAGTATATTACATCAGGAAAATAGCTCAGGTCATACCCACAGGGTATGTTTGTACTACACTGAAAGTTTAAAGGTATTAATATCACACAGTCAGAATTAGTGGTTGGCATAAAAATCTGCCTCATATGATAATTAATTAAATCTTGTTAAGCAACTCACATATTGATGTACCTAGACAAATGTAGTATTATATCTCTTAATTTATTTTTACACTTAGCAGAAAACTAATTTATTTTATAAAGATTATTAACTTCATATAAAACATGTATTCATTTAGCAAATATTTACCCACCTAATATGAGGCAGAAACTGTTATGTTAGAAACCATATAATGAGGAAGAAGAGAAAATAAAAATATATAAAATATATGAAATTTTTGATTTAAAAAAATAGGGTGGCTGAAAGAATGGGGTTGTGGGAATTATTTTAGATAGAATGACAATAAAGTGTTTGTGAAGAAGTATCATCTGAGCAGAAACTTAAATATTTTAAAAGGAGTCATTTTTAAGTTAAAGAACAGAGAATTCCAGGCATACAAATTGCAATTACAAAGGCCCTAGGACAGAAATCATTGTGGCCCCTTATAAGAAACTAAAGGAAGGACATTCAGAGAGTGGGAAAAGGTAAGTCAGAAAGTGGATCTGAGATTAGTTCATGTAGGACCTGGTAAACTTTAATAGAGATTTCAGATTTCCTTTTTTTTTTTTTTAATTTGCAAGTGATAGGAATCCACTGGAAATTTGGATCAGGAGAATATGATGATTTTGTTTTCACTTTTAAAAAGCATCACGATGATAGACTTCAGAGTGGTAGCTCCTGGAATGCAAACAAGTAAACTGGCTAAGTGGCTCAGTAGTGGCACTGATATATATACAGTACTGTGTGTCAAATAGATAGCTGGTGGGAATCTGCTGTATGTCGCAAGGAGCTCAGCTTGGTGCTCTGTGATGACCTAGAAGGGCAGGATGGAAGTGAGAAATGGGAGGGAGGTTCAGGAGGGAGGAGATATATGTATACATATAGCTAATTCACTTCATTGTATAGCGGAAACCAACACAACATTGTAAAGCAATTATCTTCCAATTAAAAAAATAAATAAACAGCTATAAAAATTGGGGGTGGGGGGAGTACACCTAGCTATGCTTTTTCTGGATCCTTGAGATTCTTTGTTTATAAGAATTACTTGATCATTAAAAATTACCAAAAAAAAAAAAATTGGTAACATAAGCAAAATACAGAGATCTACACTGATGTTATGTAGAAAGATTGTCATTACTTAAAAGTTACTTATATTGACTGTGTATGACCTCAAAGCCTCAATAAATACTTGTTGATGTTCTTTTATTCTCTGCTTCCTTCCACAGGTGGAGAAGTCCCATACACAACTCTGGCCACCCGAATGATGATGGGGGCTTGGTGGCTGTTTGCGTTGATTGTCATCTCATCTTACACCGCAAATCTTGCAGCTTTCCTCACCATCACCCGCATTGAAAGCTCCATCCAGTAAGTAGACAAAGATTCCACTAGATGCAAAATATGGGAAGTGACAGAAGAGGCCAGAGCTAAATAAATATGTGGTGTCTGATAATAAATTTACAACTTCCTTTTGAGTAAAGGCTTAATTTTCTGATGTTCAGACATCATAAATAGTCAAATTCCTGAAAGTACAGTTTTGGTGGAGCACTTTTCATAAAATAAAATTTTGGATATAATTTAAACGTTGCTTACAACATTTACTTGGAAGAATAAGACATATTCAGATTTTTAACCTCTGTAAAATATGACTATGTCTCAGCAGTATTATAAAAAAGAAGTAAAAAAGATTCATACTAAAATATGTATGTTTATGTGTGTGTGTGTGTATGTGTGTGTGTGTGTGTGTGTGTGTGTGTGTGTGTATATGAAGTTTGACGCTCATAGCCTTGAATCTATCCCATTATGCATTGTCTGAGTAGAGAGGTAGGTAGACACTAGGAAATTGAGAGATAAAAGACAAGTAGGGAGGGAGGGAAAGAGAGAGAGTGCTAAGCAAGAAGTAAAACCACATTCTGTCTCTTCATTGCATTATAGCTAATATGAATATTATTGCTGCTGTTTTTCTAGTTGCAATGGTGGTAAATTGCCGTTAACTATGATGTACTTTAGAATCCTGAAAGCTTCCTGAGTCAATGCTACATTTCACAAATGGTGTTCCTGTGAGCCCCAAGAATCCACAGGCCTTTAATTTACTGTGGCCAGTCTTCTCTGTGATTTCATGCCATAAGGTCTGGTCAGTGCCATAGTTCAACTTGTGCCTCATAATGCTCTAGATCTGGTTTTAAGAAAATGTTTTCTGAAAATGTTTTATTAATCCAAAAACAAAGTAGTTTGAACTTTTCTACAGTTAAAAAACATTTATTTCTCAACAAAGCTGACAGTTTGAAGATTAGAATAATTAGCTTTGTCAAGGAATTCATTAGAGATTTAATTCATCCTTAAGAGTCAGTATGAGTTCTTCTTGCCTTTAAAAAATATGTAAATGAATTCCATTAGTAGGTACAAAATTATTATAGCACAAAACTAACTATAAAATCAAGAATTAATGATCTAAAAGAAATAGGGTATTTTTTAAATTGCTTATGGTATGTAAATGGAAAACCCCCAAATCAAATCCATGAGTCAATTATTTAATCCATTTATGAAAATGATGTTTCCAACTTCTCTCATAAAATCTTGGTCTTCAACTCATTTTCCAAGTTATTTCTTCGGTGCAGAACCTCCATATCCTTTCAACTTACTACCTTGGTATCGTAGCCAGTTCTGTGTGTGACATATGTTATAGGTGCTGTGAGTGAAGCTCATGGAAAATTTAAACCGGTGACCCCATCATATTCCTATTTGAAGCAATAATGAAAATGATTATAATGTTCCAGCCCAAGAAATCAATGAGTTAGTAAAATTATGCAAGTAAAAAACATTTATTGAGCACTCAAAAGATGACAAACTTTTTGCTGGATGTTTGACATGCATTGGCTCATTTAATGCTTTAATGGTTAGAAGCATTAAATACATATGCTTATTAATAGTCCAAGTTTCAACTGAAGTTGAAAAGATGAATAACTTTCCTAAAATTGTAAATGTAACAAGTGATTGATTAAAGATCAGACCTTACATCTGCCTCATTCCTGAATCTATGTTCTAACGGTACCACAGTTCAGTTCAGTTCAGTTCAGTCGCTCAGTCGTGTCCGACTCTTTGCGACCCCATGAATCGCAGCACGCCAGGCCTCCCTGTCCATCACCAACTCCCGGAGTTCACTCAGACTCACGTCCCTCGAGTCAGTGATGGCATCCAGCCATCTCATCCTCTGTCGTCCCCTTCTCCTCCTGCCCTCAATCCCTCCTAGCATCAGAGTCTTTTCCAGTGAGTCAAGAGGACTCACATGAGGTGGCCAAAGTACTGGAGTTTCAGCTTTAGCATCATTCCTTCCAAAGAAATCCCAGGGCCGATCTCCTTCAGAATAGACCGGTTGGATTTCCTTGCAGTCCAAGGGACTCTCAAGAGTCTTCTCCAACACCACAGTTCAAAAGCATCAA
>SJXQ01012492.1:170144-331860 GCA_006408695.1 Aepyceros melampus | reverse complement strand
GTAAATAATCACATTTGGCCAGACAAACCTATACAGGCAGGCTAGATAACCTTCAGAGGAGTCCGTAAGCTGAAACACTCTTGTCACGCCCAGGAATTTTATCAACTGGAGCTGCAAGTTAACTCCTTCTCCGAGAGAAATGGTTATGGGGGAGAGCCCCCGTAAAGTCAGAGGTGTAGGTGAGAGCATAAAACAGACTCTTGGTTTTGGGGGTAGATGCTCGGGAACAGGGGGTTTCCTGAGGCTTGATCACACCTTTGCGTATGCCAAGCCTCCTTCCTCATGACCTTTGCCATGGGCGGAGTTCCTCACGCTGGCCCCCGGCAATCATTAAATATATTAAGAAATTTAAACATTTTTTGCTTACAGCCAAAAATCAATGTTAACTTTTTTTATTTTTAAATTTATTTACTTTAATTGGAGACTAATTACTTTACAATGTTGTTCTAATGAGGTGGATGAAACTGGAGCCTACCATACAGAGTGAAGTAAGCCAGAAAAAAAGACACCAATACAGTATACTAATGCATATATATGGAATTTAGAAAGATGGCAACAACAACCCTGTATGTGAGACAGCAAAAGCTGCTACTTTTAAACAGGTGGTTGACAGAAACCTTGATATTTTGGTAGGAGAAATCCAATAGATTTATTCTTAGGAAACTGAATACATTTTATAAAATGTACCTGTTTTTCAAAATTAGATATTTATTGTCATCTAACCTTCCAGTTGGCACTTGCCATTAATAAAAATATTGAAAGAGAATTTTCTCTGGAGAAGACAACTGACAAGTTAATTTCATATCCCTTCAGTGATGGAACAGACCAACATAGCTATGTTCTGATATGATGTAATATGACGGATTGTGACACAGTTGATGTATACAGTTCAATTGCTAAAGAGAAAATTATATGCAATTTCTCTAAGACTCTAATGACATCTAGGCCTTTGTCATTGAACAGTAATAACAAATAACTAAATTATTTGCGAATACGTAAAAATTTAAAGATACATTTTTCTGTCAGGCTAAAACGTTGTTGTTTTAGCCGTTGGTTGGGTTTGACTCTTTTTGTGATCCCATGAACTGTAGCACACCAGGCTCCTCAGTCCATGGGATTTTCCAAGCAAGAATACTGGAATGGATTGCCACACCCTCCTCCAGGGGATCTTTCCAACCCATGGATAAAACCTGAGTCTCTTGAGTCTCCTGCATTGGCAGACAGAGACTTTACCACTGAGCCACCAGGGAAGCCCTAGGCTAAAAGTGAAATGATAGATGGAGCATGTGAAGCTTTGAAGGTATTTTCAGAGTAAATATTGGGTAATAATATCAACATTAACTATATTAGTCTTTGCATGCATGCTAAGTCGTTTCAGTTGTATCTGACTCTTTCTGACCCTGTGGACCATAGCCTGCCAGGCTCCTTTGTCCATGGGATTCTCTGGGCAAGAATATAGGTGTGAGTTGCTACTTCCTCCTCCAGGGGATCTTCCTGACCAAGGGATTGAACCCATGTCTCTTAAAGTTTCCTACACTGGCAGGCAGGTTCTTTAACACTACTGCCACCTGGGAAGTCCATATTAATCCTTACTGTGATGCAATTTTCAAAAACCAACTTATTTCACTTATAAAAATGAAAATAGCTATGGGGGAATCATAGTTGTATGGTTCTAGTCATCAGCAACTTTAGAGCCAGATTGATCTGTGGTGATAAAACCTGAGGACTTTCATTTCCTGGAGCTAAAAGTAAGCTTGAGGCTATTCAAATGAACCCCAACATCCCACCATATTTTTATGTTTAATGCATTCATTTTTCATAGTGGTTGAGGTGGGCAACACACTCCAGTACTCTTGCCTGGAAAACCCCATGGACAGAGGAGCCTGGTGGGCTGTAGTCCAGGAGTCGCAAAGAGTCGGACATGACTGAGTGACTTCACTTTCACTTTTCACTTCCATGCATTGGAGAACGAAATGGCAATCCACTCCAGTGTTCTTACCTGGAGAATCCCAGGGATCGGGGAGCCTGTGGGCTGCCGTCTATGGGGTCGAACAGAGTCGGACACGACTGAAGTGACTTAGCAAAAAAAATGTTTTCATTTCTCTGGCATGAAAGTCCATGAATGTGATTAGGTAATCTGGTAAGTGTACGATTAGTTTTTAAGAAACTGCCAAATTGTTTTACAGAGTAGTTGCACTGTTTTACATCTCCACCAACAATTAATGAGGTATCCAGTTTGTTTGCATTTTTGCCACCTTTGGGTGCTGTCACTATTTTTTTTTTAAATTTTATCCATTCGATAGAAATGTAGTAATACCTTACTGTGATCTTAATTTGCATTTCCCTAGTGATTAGTGACATTGAACATCTTCTCATGTACTTTTTGCCATCATTATATCCTCTTACGTGAAAGGTTCCTTTGTGTCTTTTGTCCATTTCCTAATTAGATTGTTTGCTTTTTTTTTTTTTTAAAACCATTGAGAGTTCTTTAGGGTTTTCCAGGTGGGGCTTCTGATTAAGAAGCAGCCTACCAATTCAGGAGACTAAGAGACACGAGTTTGATCCCTAGGTCCAGAAGACCTCTTGGAGGAGGACACGGCAACCCATTCCAGTATTCTTGACTGAAGAATCCTATGAACACAGAGCAGAGTGCGCTATAGTCCATAGGGTTGCAAAGAGTCAGACACAGCTGAAGTGACTCAGCATGCATTGCAGGCACATGAAAGATTCTTTTGTGTCTTTGTCCATTTTCTAATTGGATCCTTTGCTTTCTTACCACTGAGAGTTCTTTACATATTCTAGATACAACTTCTTTGTCTGATATGTGGTTGGCAAATGTTTTTCATCTTTACAGGGTCTCACATAGAACAAAAGTTTTTAATTTTGGTGAAGTCAAATTTACCAATTATTTTCTGTGTGTTAACCTTTCATGTCATGTCAAGACTCCAAGCAAGTTCTAGATCTCTAAAATACTCAACTGTTTTATGCTTAAAGCTCTATAGCTTTATATTTCCAATTTAAATCTATAATCCATTTTGAGTTTAGTTTTGTACTAGGTGTAAAGTTATGACCAACCTAGATAGCATATTGAAAAGCAGAGACATTACTTTGCCAGCAAAGGTCCATCTAGTCAAGGCTATGGTTTTTCCAGTGGTCATGTATGGATGTGAGAGTTGGACTGTGAAGAAAGCTGAGTGCCGAAGAATTGATGCTTTTGGACTGTGGTGTTGGAGAAGACTCTTGAGAGTCCCGTGGACTGCAAGGAGATCCAACCACTCCATTCTGAAGGAAATCAGCCCTTGGATTTCTTTGGAAGGAATATGCTGAAGCTGAAACTCCAGTACTTTGACTACCTCATGCAAAGCATTGACTCATTGGAAAAGACTCTGATGGTGGGAGGGATTGGGGGCAGGAGGAGAAGGGGACAACCAAGGATGAGATGGCTGGATGGCATCAGTGACTTAATGGACATGGGTCTGAGTGAACTCTGGGAGTTGGTGATGGACAGGGAGGCCTGGCCTGCTGCGATTCACGGGGTCACAAAGAGTTGGACACGACTGAGCGACTGAACTGAACTGAACTGATTGAAAGTTTACATTGAGGTTCACTTTTTGCCTATGGATATTCATAATTCCAGGAGCTTTTGCTGGAAAAAAAAAACAACAACAACTATCTTTCCTTTGTTGAAGTGCTTGTGCACCTTTGTAAAGAATAATCAGTTGGCCTTCTGTGTGAATCTCTTTCTGGGTTCCCTATCCTGTCCCATTGATCTATGTATCTATCCCTCTGCCAATAACATAGACTTGATTACTGTAGCTTGAAATTAAGAATAGGAATTCCTCTCACTTATTCTTTGTTTCTTTTTGTGGGGGGAATTATTTTACCTATTCTACTTCCTTTGCCTTTCTGTATGGATTTTAGAATAATTTTGTCTACATCAGCAGAAAAAGTAATGCTAGAATTTTAATAGGAATTGTAGTAAGCCTGTATATCAGTTTGGGAACATATTCACATCTTTACTATGTTGAGTCTTCCAATTTATTAATAAAGTATATCTTTCTGCTTATTTAAATATTTTATTTCTTCTATCAGTATTTTGCAGTTTATAGGACATCAGTCTTATATATGATAGAGTTAAATCTAACTATTTCTTTTTATCCCAGCAATTATAAATGGTATTGGATTTTTAATTTCAGTTTTCACATATTTATTGCTAGTATAAAAATACAATTTTTACATGCTGATTTTATCTTGTGATCTTGCTGTTAGTTCCAGCAGTTCTAGGAGTTTTGGTAGAGTCTTTGAGATTTTCCTTGTAATCCTTCATGCCATTTATAAAACTAACAGTTATGTCTTTTTCTTTCTCTTCTGTATGCCTTTTATTTCCTCTCGTTGCCTTTTCTGTGCTGATTACAACTTTGGATACTAAGTCAAATAATAGTGATGACAGCGGACATTTCTAGATTGTTCTCCATCTTGTGAAAAGCATTGAGTCTTTCTTTCACTAATAGATATAAGGTTAACTGGAGGGTTTTTGTAGCTATTCTTTATTGAGTTGAAAATATTCTTTTCTATCTCTAGTTTACTATGTATTTTTTTATCATGTATGAGTGTTAGATTTTGTCAAATGCTTTGTTTCCCATCAACTGATAGATGATTTTTTCTTCTTTAGCCTGTTTGGCAGGTTATATCATTTGATTAGCAATCTATTTTCAAAATGAGGTAGAGGCCAACTCTGTTTCCTTCTATTTCTTCTCCACCTTTTTTCCCCTTAATCTTGCTTTTTTCCTTAATTTTCTTCCCTCTATCAATAATGAGGCAGTAAAAGATCCTGACTTTCCTTGCCTGCAGCTTCATATCTTACTCTCTTTTCTTCTACCTCAACTATTGCTTCCCTCTATCCATTATCTTCTCATTCAAGTTTACCCTCCAGAGTGAAACATCCAGAAAGTGACCTTCTTCAATCCTTAAAATTGGCTCTAAGCCTCCATTGTTACCTAAAGCTATCAAAATAAGGTCCAGTTCCATCAGCAGAGCTTATTAAATTCTTCAAAAAGCTAATCAATTTCTTTTTTGTCCACGGGCACCAATTGGGTTTCCCTGGTGGTTCAGACGATAAAGAATCCACCTGCAATGTGGGAGAACTGGGTTCAATCCCAGGAAGATCCCCTGGAAAAGGGCCTGGCAACCCACTCCAGTATTATTGCCTGGAGAATCCCCATGGCAGAGGAGCCTGGTGGGCTACAGTCCATGGAGTCGCAAAGAGTCAGACATAGCTGAGTGACTAAGCACACACAGCACATCAATTAATCCTTTCTCACACTTGTTTATGCCCCATTCAAGCCATAGCCCTGGAGGACATGTATGTTTCTCTGGAGTTTCCGTGCTGTTCCAACCTCCTGAAATGACCCAGAATTCTGTTCTCCTCTGGCATCTCTTGTTTGCTCAGGCAAAATTAGACATGTGTCTTCTCTTTGAAAGTGTACTTTCTTCAAATGCAAGAACGTGTTATGTTCCTATTTATGCCGTTAATGCCTCATAGAGTCCCTGGCACAGAGTATTAATAAGAGTAGCTAACACTGATTGAGTCATTTCTATGTGACACACTTTCCTAATGCTTCACGTAGATTTTCTCATTTAATCCTCATAACAGTCGCATAAGAGATATATTCTTTTCATCTCTTTTTGAGGATGACAAAACTAAAACCTGGGGTAGCAAACCCAGGCAATTGGCGCTAGAACCTCTGTCTTCACCAATGGGTCATATCCTCTGCAATTAGCAAATGCACTAAATTTGTACTGAATGAAATAAATAAATAATAGATTCATGAATACTTGAATGAATGAAAATCATCAGGATCATTATAAGTTTCTTTGAAAAATAAAGAGTTTTTCAGAAAAGAATTAATGGCTGAATTATATTTAGCCAAGTTAATTCCAGATATTTCTGAGTTACATGGTATCCTAGAAACAGGCACCAGAGACATCGATTTAAGTAAATTTGCATTTAAAATCTCTCCCACTTAGTAGCTGAATGATCTTGTCATTTTCCATAATAATTTTAAGCCTTATTTTCCCTAAGGGTAAGGAAAGAATGGGTTCAACTTCATAACTTCAGTATCAAGAATAAATGGGGGTAAAAAAAAAAAAGATATGAATAACAATATGATTCTCAGACACACACCTAGGATTTGCTTCCATTTTTCTACTTGTTCCCCAGAAGTTCATGTAGATTTCTTGGACTGTTCTTCCCTCCACTCCCATTTTTGGGAGTACTAATAACTATTCTTTTTACCATTCTGTCCCCCAGTTTCATACCCTGAATTATTTATTTTACCTGGTTCAACTAAACCTCAATGTTTCCCTTGTTGATACTGTTATTTCTCGACACAGCTACCAACACCCTACCTATGAGTGTTGTCTTCCTGCCCTGCCCCCTGGTCTTCCAAGCTCACAGAGGTAATAATAAACGAAACAAACAAACCAAGAAAAAACCATTATAAACAAGCCTCATCTGATCTTAAGCATAGATAAGTACTTAGCCAAATGATTAGCTCTATTGTCTGATTGTAGACCTGGGTTCAATCCCTTGGTCAGGAAGATCCCCTGGAGAAGGAAATGGCAACCCACTCCAGTATTCTTGCCTGGAGAATCCCATGGACAGAGGAGCCTGGTGGGCTACAGGCCACGGGTCGCAAACAGACAGGACTGAGCGAGCGACTTAACTTAATTGTCTGATTAATAATCACTTTAGCCTGATTAAGAATCAAGATTAAGCTGCTAATGATAGTGACTAACACTAAACCTGGGTCAGGATATCTACTTATCAAGCAAGTTTTCTTTTTTCAATCAATTCAGTTCCTTTGCTATGGTGTGTCCGACTCTTTGCAACCCATGGACTTTTTTCTTTTTTAACTCATCTGTAATGACCCCTTCTTGTAACCTGTAGCTTGTATACCACTTCTTCTGTGTAGATTTCCACAGAGTTTTCATAACTAAATTTAGTGGCTCCCTTTTTTGAATGCCTTTACACTCCGAAAAATATCTAGTCTTGTATTGGAGTATTATTCGATTTGTTTTACCTTCCTTATTATGATATATGTTCTCAAGGATGGTTTTATCACCTTTGTATTAATGCAGTGCTTTATGTAGTACCTTATTGAGTACACAGTTGGCTATAAGTAAATATTCATTGAATGAATGAACCAGAAAGGAATTTCTCAGACTCTGGCCTGAGACTATAGAACTCCATGACTTGTTTATATACCTCATAAAAAGTCAGAAAGAAATATGAAAGTCATTTTTTGTCTTGTTATTCCAAGATAAAATAGGGAGCCTAGAATGTATGTTCCCTCCATTTCCATTGTCTCTCACCCACTTCAGTCTTCCTGTAGGAGGCTATTTCTTACTCTCAGCAGGGAATTGCACACTTTATTAGGAACAACCAAATTCAAGGTGGCTGGAGTGAGCTGGGCCTGATTCACACTGCTTTTTATGTTTTGGTTTAGTACAGAATTGTATAGGCTTAGCTCTAAAGTGCACAGGCACTGCAGACAGAGGAAGACATTCATCTCCTGACTCTATATTGTTCAGTGTTGAAATGGCTTACTTGTCAAAGAACTTAAGTACTACAGTGATGGATGTGTTATAAACACATAGCCATCTAGGTGTTATAGACAGAGTGTTGTCTTTCTTTTTGGAAAACAAAAACAGAAACTCTCAGAAGTACACTATTCTTCTAAAGCCACTGAAAGCACATGTTTAATTAAAAGTTGTCTCCCAATTTACTATTTGTGACTCTCAGGAACAGGGCCCTTTTAGCATTGTCTAGACTGTTTACAGTGAGCTCACTAAGATGAGAACTTTGCCTCACTAATAAGCTCCCATAACCTCTAAAGACGATCCCCTCCTTCTGGACAAGCTGAATCATTCTAAGCAAGTCAAATCCTTCTCTTGTTCTCTCACTCCAACATTAGTCACCTAAAAACCATTAAGTACTTAAGAATATAAATTCCTGTCTCTCCTCTATTTCTTGTTATTTTCCTTCCTTATATGAAGTCAGCCTAATAAATAAGTTATATTTACCACAAGTATGAGAATATGTTAGAACATTTATACTTGAGAGCAATGTGTTTAGTCATTTTAGAGAAGCCAGTGTGCATGGGGCAGGCTTTTTTGAAGTTAGTGTAGAAAAGTTAGTGATGGAGAAAAGTGACAGTGGGCTATGCAGAGAGTTGTTCGTTCAGCAGAAGCACTGCTGAAGAGAACTGGAGACCTACCTTTGAGTGTTCAAGTCTCTTTCCTGCTTTAGGTAGGAAGGTAAGTTTGTAAACCACTTTGTACCTTAGTTTTCCATCTTTGAAAATGTGATCCATTCTTTCTCTCACTCCCCAAATACATGTCCTACAGTTTGAATTGTTATTTGCAGGGCCTTTCAACTATAAATTTCTATATCAACTATAAAATTGAGCTATACTATTAAAGAAGGTCTGAGGAAAATCATTTTAAAATGTGTTTGCATAGATTACTAAAAAGAAATAAAGAAATCCTAGATTTATTTATTTATTTATTTATTATTTATTTATTCATTCTTTATTTTTTCAATAAAAAGAAATCCTAGATTGAAAGGCAGAACTGAAAGGAAACTTTTGTTTTTAACACCTTTTTTCTCATCCTGTTTTTCTTGACCCACCTTTCTTTCCCATCATGCCAGCAATCCTGGTGTGCTGACCTCCACCCTCCACCAATTATCTGTTTGACCCCATTAGTTCTCTGATCCTCTTAGCTCCTTCACAAGCTCTTGTCATCTAAAGATAGTCAATTTATTTTTAATGGCTTTCTCCTCCACCCCTACACACACACACACACACACACACACACACACACACACCACACACACATCCACACACTCACTACACATACCCCTATTATAGGCCCTATTTCTCCAACCCTGATCTTTTAGCCTAAGGACAAGGTTGGAAATCACCAGATGCCCCAGATCATGGCAAGTTTCCGAGACGGCAAAGAACAAGATCTGCAGCCAGCTGGCTTGGCTGCTTTCTTGGGTGTGTTTTTTTTAATGACAATTGTCATTTTCTGAGAGGGGTGCAGAGCTCTCCACATTTGCTACTGAGGATGGAGAGAAAAATTTAAAAATAATTTGGATATTTGTAATCTGAGTGACTGTCAATAAGACCTGACTCTGAGCGTTAGGACATGCATTTTATATATGCTTTTAGTTGACATTTTTCAAAAAGGATATATACCTAATTGGGAATACAGGATAGTTTCTCTGGACAATTCCCCCAAAAATCTTTTTTGGAAAAATCCACAGACCTACTGTACTGAAAAAGAAGGAAAACATCTTTGATATTTAGGAAATTTTAAGTTATCAATAGAAACGTGGTTCCCTGCTCTGTATTATGAAGAGCCAGGATTTTTGTTTGAGTAAGTTCATCAGACTCTTCACTGAAACAGTGACCTTTCACCTTATTTTGACAGTAGCATATCATTGGGTCTTCAAATAGGCTGTTAAAGTAGCCCTACTGTTATATCTGATAAATTCTTCCTCTCTAGTTATTTCTTTCACTATGAATAATTTGATACTGTGATTAATGTTTTGAGCTCCTTAAAAAACCTTATAGGGAAAAAAATAGCAAGTTACTATTGATTCCTCATTTGAATCCACACTTTATTTGGGTCATTGTTGTAATATTGTGTATTATTGTATCATAGCTTGTTAGTAGCCCAATTGTGAGGAACTGATCAATAGTTCAATGTCATCCTTGGAGGGTATATTGAATAAAGTTTTTTCCATAACTCAGTGCTGGCCCTGATTCCAATTAACATCTTTAGTGTTGATTTGAAGTATGGAATAGGGAGTAAACTTATTAAATATGCAGATTACTTTATATTGAGTAGGGGTGATTATTGCCTACAACCACACTATAGGAATTCATAAGGACCTTGACAAATTAAACAAGGTGATTAGATGTGAGATAAAGTTTAATAGGGACAAATATATGATAATTCACACAGAGATGGAAAGAAAAAACAGTGTGTATCTACAATAGTTCAGAATTGTGGGATATAGGCAGTTTCAGATTATATCATCTATCAATTATAAATTTGAAATGTAGCATCGATGTTTATAAGGAAAATGACCAAGGTCACCTAGCAGTGTAAAAGTTGTTCAGGACTTTTAAACTACCATAATCTATTTATAAGATCCATAAATTATGCAAAATTGCAATAGAGAAGGAAGAGATGGCTTAGTTAATTACAAAGCCAAAAAAAAGGGGCGGGGGAGAGTAATAGATCCTGGGAATAAAACAAAAGGAACTTAGTATTTAATTCAGCAAAGAGAAGGCTGGAGGTGAAAATGAAAAGGAAATGTTTTATTAAATAAAGAAATAAAGATATCCTAGAGATGGTGACTAACTATTGCCCATGAGACTGAGAACAAAATAAGAGGTTATTTGAATAGGAGGAGTTTAGGTTAGGCATGAGTAAGGACTGCCTGGTGTTAAATTTTCAAAGTCATAAAAATGCCTTAGGAAGAAAAATATAGTCAGTTTTGGAGGCTGGCTTATGTGCCTTAAAGAATGTAATTGAATTATGTGATACCTCCAGGAATTCTCTCAACTCTCTGATGTTATGATTGTATAAGGATTCTTTCTTAACATCATTTAGAAATTTGTTGATCCTCAGGGAAATTCTTGGGAATTAGTCAAGTCCTTCCTGTATTCTCAATGATAGAAGAACATAAAAATCTACTGTTCTAATACTGAAGTCTATTGGTTTATTTGAGGATATTGTCCTAATGAATTTTATAATTAGCTGACCTTCAGTAGTAAATATAATGAAATGTTGTCTGTACAAATTTAGGATAATTCCATATTTGTTCATATTGTCCTGTGTAAACAAATATTGCATCTTTTTCAATAATGTATAAGAAAGTACACAGGAAAATTGCAGAGTAATTGAATTCACAGGATATTGAGCCTTTTGCAATAGAGTTTTGCTTAATTAGTGTGTATATATGCATAGATGTGTGTGTGTATAATAAAAGACTACTTTAACTAATAGGCCATTTAAAATAGAGAACAGGGTCATAAATGATCATTCCGTCAACATGTGGAAAAATATAATGTCTGCCACATATCAGGATTCATGACATGACAAAATTAATTCCTAGCTTATAATGTGGGACAAGTCAGGCAAGACAGTCAAATTTTCAGATGACTGTCTTCTCACATTTATATAGCATTGTCATTTTGGAGAGAGTTTCACCATCATCGTCATTAATTATTGCTTAACAACAGCCAGAAGGACAGAGTGTTTCCTCCTCCCTCTGGGTTCTCTAAAATGACCTATCATATCCCAGTCCAAATCACCCTCAAAAGTGTACAGGAAAATGCGTCTCTCGAGTGCAGGAAGATGTTCCATACCTAGTTGGTGACATCCCTCTACCTCAAATGCATCTTAAAATAGAATTCTAGTATTACCTGTGACCATCCTGTCTATACCGTGTGGCAGATGGGGTGCTCCTGACTACTCTTTGGAGGGAAACATTCCTAAATCTCTCAGGAAAGACTTGAAAGGCATCTCCTGGGATATAGCCCTCCATGCCTAGTAATCCACATTGGAGGGACAGTGTTTGGAAGGGAGCAATGTGCTCTGTGTGACTACCTTTATTTTTTTCTAGACCAAGCACATTTGGAATTCTGATGGGTGTTTAAGTAGTTTTTTTTTTTTTTAAATAAAGATCAAATAAGTATTCTAAAGAAGCTCAGAGCACAAAAATCTGAAGCTGTCTTTTATGTCATATGTTCTGCTGTACCACAGAAAGCTGGCTGCGTGGGCATGTGAAGGGTACAGGACAGGACTGGGGAGGAGGACAGATCAGTGGGACTGGGGAAGGAGGCACCACTCCAGCCTTATCTGAGCATCCCCCATAGGGAGCCATACTCATCTGTTGATCCTCTTCTCTACATCCTCAGTCCTTTTTGGTCCTCTTAGGGCTCCTCTTATAAAGCACCCTCTCCATCCAGGGGACATCCCCTGGGTCCACCCTCCAAGGATCCTTCAAACCTGTTGGCCTCAGACTTTAGTCTTTCGCTTCTGTCTTGAGAAGGAAGAAGTGTTGGCACCATGAGAAGAAGAAAGGCACAAACACATTCTCTCCACTAGAGACAACTGTGGCTGGGTTCCTCCTAATTTAACTGTTCCCAGAAATTATACTTTCTTAGGCTATATAGTCTTACCTTCTATGAGAGAACTGTATTTCCACCACTAGTATGACTTTGACCTTAATCTTTTAAAATAAGAAACCTAGCATCTGGTGGAGAAGGCAATGGCGACCCACTCCAGTACTCTTGCCTGGAAAATCCCAGGGACAGAGGAGCCTGGTGGGCTGCAGTCCATGGGGTCACTAAGAGTCAGACACGACTGAGCAACTTCATTTTCACTTTTCACTTTCATGCACTGGAGAAGGAAATGGCAACCCACTCCAGTACCTTGCCTGGAAAATCCCAGGGACAGAGGAGCCTGGTAGGCTGCAGTCCATGAGGTCGCAAAGAGTTGGACACGACTGAGTGACTTCACTTTCACTTTTCACTTTCATGCATTGGAGAAGGAAATGGAAACCCACTCCAATGTTCTTGCCTGGAGAATCCCAGGGACGGGGAAGCCTGGTGGGCTGCCTTCTATGGGGTCATACAGAGTCGGACACGACTGAAGTGACTTAGCAGCAGCAGCAGCAGCATCATTGGGCTAAAGAACATTCAACTCTTTCCTGAGCTTGCTTTCATTAAATAGTAGTTTCCTTAATTCACTTAAAATAGCTCATCAGTATGGATTGAGCCATCTGCAAACCAAATTTTCTGACATCAGAGAGTGTGAGAGTCCTGCTTACCTCAACATTTACCCTTGATACCCTTATGTTTCATCAGACTTCCTTTCCAAACTTGTATCTGAGGAGTTGGGAGAAATTCACTGAGAAGAAGGAGCTACTAAGATACAGAATGTGGTTTCTCAAGTGACAATTGGCAGATAGAACCCTGGAAAGCTTTTTCATATGCTTTTTCTGCTCTCCTATAAGTAGAGCATTCCTCTTCTCGAGACTTCTTCCTCTTTATGTAAATACTTAACCTTTGACAGAAAGAAAAAATAAAACTCCAGTATCACCAAAGGGTTTCCCAGGTGGTGCTAGTGGTAAAGAACCTGCCTGCCAATGCAGGAGACATAAGAGAAGCAGGTTCCATCCCTGGGTCGGGAAAATCCCCTGGAGTAGGAAATGGCAACCCACTTCAGTATTCTTGCCCAGAAAATCCCATGGACAGAGGAGCCTGGAGGGCTGCAATCCACAGGGTCGCAAAGAGTCAGACACGACAGAGTGGCTGAGCATGAGCACACATTACCAAAGGTGACTGTTCTTGGTTCTGGTTTGTATCTTTTCTTTAGCTCCTAAAACCATAGATTCTTTTATATAATTTCTTTATTATTTCCTTTAGCAGAGTTAGTTGAGCAATTTTCTTCACATTTCAGTTTCTTTCTGATATTTTAATCAGAAATAATTCATCACATCTACCACTAAATTGTCAGATCTGTTTCCACACTGCTTAAATTAGTATCTATCTCAGGAATAGACATCCCAGCTTGTACTGGACCCCATGTCCCACCATAACCTTTTATCTCAGCTTTTTCCAATATTTTGTTTCAGTACTATTTGTTTAAATTTCCTTTTTATTTGTCTTGCCTCTTAATTCATTTATGGCAAAACATCTTGTCACACAACTCACTGGTGGGTCAATAAAGCTTTTGCAACTGATTGTAATACAGAAAGCCTTTCTAAAGTTCCCTTTTATAAAGTTTTGTTTTCTAAAAAAAATTTCTTTTAACTACACAATACTTCTGGCCACTATTAATCACCCACAGAATGGCTAGTAATATATAGTAAAAATTCCATTTTTATGCAACACTGGTTTAATGGGAATGCTGGTTTTCCAAGATGAAAGCATTTTCCTAGTAAAGAAGTACAGCCAAAACAAATGAACCTCATTAATTGCTGTTTTCCAGACCCTGGGCTAGGTTCTGAGTTTCAAGATAAATAAAAAACAAATAAATAACATTTAAAAAAAAAATCTCATGAGAATCAGTAACATGTATTCTGATGAGGTAAAAGAAAGAAGTAAAATTTCAAAACACAATGCTAAGATGTGAACATATATTTTAAGTATTAGAAGAGCACAGAAGAGACATCAGAATTTGATCTTGAAAGGAAGAAATTCACCAAGAAGATAAGCAAACATGCTGGGAAAATACCTACCAAGCAAGGAATGATGAAATAGTCTGTGTGCCCTGTAGTGTGAATATGAATGAGGCAAAAGGTTATTTCTGAAAATGGGAGGAAAAGTTTATAGGGCAAATTTTTGAAGGATCTTGAATGCTATAGAGTTTGAACCATTTTCTAAGGGCATTGGGTTATACAGGAAGTATTTAAATAAGGCAGAGGTAGGATCAGATTTGCACATCAGAAAGAACACTGTTAGCTGTGATGGTGGATTAGAGGTAGGTGGGAGTAGAGATAGGGGAAAAGCTTAGAGATAATTTTCAAGGTAGAAATGATGAGGGTACTGGCAATGGGAAGGCAAAGGTAGTGATAGATTTGCAAGATTTAGGAGGTAAAATTTACAAAACTTGATGAAAAGTTAGAGTGAGGCATTAGAAAGAGAGGTGAGGAAGAGCTTTAGCTGAGAATGAGTCTATTGGTGGGCAAAATAAAAACATGGCAATTCTTGAAATCATAATAGAGGACAAAGTAACAGTAATAATAGTAATAATAACTGCAAGGATCGGTAATTGAGTACTTAAAGAGTACGTTTTAAGGTAAATGTCTTATATCAAAATCTACTACAAACCTCCAGATATTTTATTATAAAAATATTATTTCTCCTATTTAACAGGGAAAGGAATTGACATTTGGAGGATTTTAATTTGCTCAAGGATTGACACTTCAATCTTTATATCTTCAAAACTTGTGTTTTTAGAAGCTGAGAGGTTGCCTGGTGCAGAGGCTGGCAGTGCCTCTCCGTGGTAGGCCTGCCTTCCCTGACCACCTCAGTCTAATTTCCAGCTCTTTTTTCTGTTTCTTGTGTCTCAACATCGCTAATGTTCTCTCTGCTGGCCCTCTATTATGACGTGTAGTTGTTCTTTAAGCTGTTAAATTTTGGAGCACTTTTCCTGCTTGGAAAACCTGCCTCTGTACCCTGCCAACGACAGTGCTCAGCCACTGCAACAAATGAACCACAGTAGGCACCAGTGGGCTCCGTGTGGTTGCTATACTGGGCCCTTGGAGCTACAGTAAAATGTGTCCTTTGGCAGATGCTGAAATTACCATCCAGAGGAGGAAACTGGGGAGAGAGTGTGGGAGGAAAAGCCTGAACTGAGTTGGAGGACACTTTTAATGTATCCCTGCTTGTTTGTCTCTCTTCCACTGTCAGCCCCTTTGCCTGAAGCATCCAGTGCCTATCCTATCAACCGTTTTTCTCTCCCTGAAGAAAAATCCTTCTGATGGGATAACTGAGTCAAGTGTTCCATTCTATTAAAAATGGGATTAGACTTAAAATTCCCCAGAAATAGAGCTGGCAGCTCACTCTTGTCATTTGTTGGTGAACATTCCACACAACAAGCCTCAAATGTGAAACAAAAAAGAGAGAGAAAGAGAGGGAGGGAGGAAGAAGGAAGGAGAGAGAGAGAGAAAGGGAGAGGAGATGTAAAAGAAAGGCCTATGAGAGTTATTTTAAAGTTTAAATGGATAGGAGCTATTCACCTATTGAAAGAAAATAGGTAAAAATATGAGTGAAAGTTCACGGCAGTGAGGATGGACATTAGATTTTTAACTGACAGTTTTAAAAATCTAAGCAGCAACACATTCATTATAATTACACTAATAAAGCCATGTAAATGTCATAAAGAATTTGCTATGAAGAAAATTATGACCACTTAGTATCTTAAGTTTATACATTCTTGTACTTGGAAAGGTGATGAGGCTTTAACTCAACTCCAATTCATGAATCTCTTTGTTAGTAGTATAAGGGGTCCTCCTGCCATACACACCAAAAAAATAGTCCATTACAAATCATTAAATAGTGCATTATAAGGTGAGAAACTATTATAATAATAATCTTTGTATGAAAACAATAGATAGCTTGATCAAATACTGATGTAATGTGTCCTAAAATCATCACTTTTTTAAGGACACTGTTACTCTCCCCATTTACAGATGAGGAAAGTAAAGTTAACATGGGTACCTAACATCACACGACTTACAAATAAGAGACCTGCCTGACTTTAAAATCTAACCTACCCAGTATCAAAGCTATTGTTATCAGATATAGCTAATATCAGACTATCACATGTATCAAAATTAATTTTCAATGCTTGAAGGGTGTTAAGTATTTTTCTTCTCATGGAAAGAGTTTGTAATCAGCCTATATCCACCCTAAAATTTAATTTCACAGAAGTGCCCTAAATTACAAGTTCTTAATATTTGTAATGTTCATGTAAATAACTAAATACCACTTACCTATCAGACAGTACTATTAGTATAGAACTCAGGTATAATAAATAAAAGAAGAATTTCTGTAAGATGTAAGATGTTGAGAAAATAAGGCTGATTAGATTGGAAAAACATTTGCTTTCTTTTATACGTATAGCTATGGACATTCATTTTTACTGTGTGTATGAGTTGGGATGTGGGGTTGGGAGAGGAGGGCTCAGAGCTCACGGATTCTCAGAGTGATTATTTGCTGAGTTTTGTATGTGTTTGGGCTTCCCAGGTGGCTCAGCAGTAAAGCATCCACCTGCAATGCAGGAGACCTGGGTTGGATTCCTGGGTTGGAAAGATCCTCTGGAGGAGGAAATGGCAACCCACTCCAGTATTCTTGCCTGGAGAATCCCATGGATGGAGGAGTCTCATGGTCCACAGTCCACGGGGACACGACCGAGCACCCACAGCACAGCGTGTGCATGTGTATGGGTTTCATGTGGTTAGTTGGAAAGACAGAATATATGAGTATATTCACAGCTAACTCTTCTCTAAAATGTTCTAGATTTTCCTGTTTCTTCTGTGTCCTGGGTAAATGTTGCCAATTGTTAGAAAAGAAATGTCAATTTTTGCCAAGGTAAATTAATCTATGTATTAGGTGCTTGTGGACTATTTTATAATTGTGTAGCATTTTAAAACAATGATTTGGCATGTCTAAATAATATCTACTCAGATGTTGACCATAAGATATAATGGCTTTGAGGATTACCACTTTTCAAATAACCTACTTGATTTGTTTGCTGCTGCTGCTGCTAAGTTGCTTCAGTTGTGTCCAACTCTGTGCGACTCCATAGGCGGCAGCCCACCAGGCTCCCCCGTCCCTGGGATTCTCCAGGCAAGAATACTGGAGTGGGTTGCCATTGCTTTCTCCACTTGATTTGTTTAGGGCCTCATAATATAGACCATAGCTTTTCTGCTGATCTAAAATCTTATGAGCATGAAAATAACAAAATTACTACTTATAATAGGTCCTTTCTTTCTCTGTTGGGCTCCTAAAACAGCTTTCTTTTTCTGTAATAGCTATTTGTGTTCACTTCATTTTGCTTCATTTTATTTTTGTCACCTTTGGTGTGCTATCTTGGTGTACTATGATGGAACGACACTGATTCAGACAAGCTGTAATTTTTATTGCAAGCATATCTCACGGCACATTTATAAGCTGAAATTGATATCAGAAGTGAAGCTAGAAGGAATATGCCTTTGTTCTAAGTTACAAAATGTTCTGCTATTCTAAATTTGAAATATGTTGAAAATAAACTGCCTCTTTGTGACATCAAGAACTTCACATAGGAAACCTATAAGATGTTGCTTTAAAATTTCTGTGTGTATAAAACAGTTTTGCCAGCTATAAACCTGTGTTATAATTCTATATTCACATTTAAAGCTAATATTCAAAGTGATAACATGACACAAAAATTTGATTGTATTAAAGATACAAGCAGTTGATTTCAATTTTCTTTTCATGGAAAGCTAAGAAGGAGCATTAATTTATTTAGCAGTATTTTACTAATATGACTATTTGAACAAAGCATTTACATATTTAGATATAGGCATAAACTTTTTTTTTCACCAATACACTATGATCTTGCCAAGTGGAAACCTTCGGAAAAGTTATCATCGAGATTGATTGCCAGAAACTACTGGGCAGAAAGTGGCCAGTCGTATCCAGGGACGGTTTCTGGTGAATCCTCATGTGGCTTTCTCCAGTCCTAACATCACCTTCAGGTTCTAGAAAGCGCAGGCTGGGTATAACTACCTAACCTTGCTCTTGCATTTGCAGATATTGAGTGAATGAGATCTGTTACCATAATCTATATTGACAAGTTTTATTTCTTCCCCCTGTGTAACCAGTTTAAAGTGTCACTATACATTGGGAAATATGTTAGAATGTTAGTTTTGAATATAGTTTTACATCTACTACTAGAAACAGTAATAAATAAGAAATAAACTGTTCTTTTGAAACAAAATTCTTATTGCCATACTAGTACCAAGATAATTTATGTACATTCCAGGAGCAGAGGCCCTGTCACTCTGTTACTAGCTGCACTCTAACTATGGGTAACACACTTTTATTCTTGCTTCTGACCTCAATTATTTATCTATACTGTTGCATTCTCTCTTTAAAATGGCAGAATTATCTCAATAATTGTAGGATAGTCCAGAAAATTCTCCCCTTCGAATAGTCATTTTTACTTTCTTTATTTTACCTCCTTCAAGGAATGAGCAAGCAAAGGAATCTGTTGTTTGTTCTTGCTTCCCCCCTTGCTGCAGCAGGGGCCCCAATAAAGCTTTGCTTGCAAAAAGAAAAAGAAAATAGTAATTTTTAAATTCATCATTTTATGAAGCAGAATTGTAGAGCAAAAAAGGAATTACCATGGTATCATTCACATAGAGTAGATGACACACATCAACAACATAAAACTCAATAAAATGCAGATTAAATGTTGCTGAAAGTTACCATTAAAAACTGGCACAAATATTTAACAAACATAGCCCATAATGTATCGTTTGCAACACAGTTTTGCACATGATGGAAACTGGTGACCTGCAAGGGTATTCCCAATACACTTACCCAATGCTAGTGTTGCTTGCAAAGACCCCCCAGGAAATCATTAGCAAACTCCATCTAGAAACAGACCAAAAGGTCAGAGGTATATATAACATGACATTCATGGCCCGTGGTTTTCGAGGGCTGTGGGTATTTGTTCTTGTTCAAAATATGGTATAGTGCTTCAAAGCATCTGCTCCCATTCTCAGAGGTTAGTGAGTTTGAAGCATGCCAGCATCTAATTTTAAACAGTATGCCAAAGACACATATTTGTTCTTAAATGTCAGTCATTAGAGTTGGGTGCCTACACAAATTCAATGAGTTCCAGTGAAGTGGTAATTGGTTCTCCAAGTTAGAAAGTATGAGTGTCTTATCAGAAACTCAAATATAAGGAAATTGACCATCAATTTAGAGACGAATAACCTGGGACAAGTAGATACCGTCTGTAACTTACAGATTGATCTGAAAATCCTGGAACATTATTCTGTAAAAGAGAAAGCTGAAAACATATTCAGTTTGCAGAAGCATGAAATTTACTCTATTTTAATACAAATAGAAATATCTCTCTCTCTCTCTCACACACACACACACACACACACTTAAAGCAAATCTAACAAAAATAAATAAATAAATATAGAGATAATAGCATCTTGCAGTAGGAATATGGTTTTCAGAGTTGGTCAGATCTACATTTGAATTCTATCTTTATCCTTCAATGACCATGCCACACTAAGCTAATCGTTTATTCCCTGTACCTAAGTTTTCTTACCTATAAAATCAATGAAATAGTTCTAAACATGAGGCATTGCTGTAAGGATAATGTATGCCAACTGCATAGCATGTATGGAGTATGCTCAATAAGTAATGACTATTACAAATACTAGTTTTTAAGTATACACCTACCCAAAACATGTTGTTTATACAAAATGTAATTATTTTATAAAAATGTTGAAGCCTTGTCACCTAAAAGAACATAAGCTTAAAGCTTGCAACATACTGAAATTTTAAAAAACTATATGATTATATAGCAATATAATTTCATTTTTCTTTGCTCTGATAGCAATTGCTTGATTTTTTTTTCTGACAGCAGGAGAAAAAAAAATAGCCTTGCTCTATCACTCGAAATTTCCACCTTTCCATTAGTAATGATTTTTGTCTTGTGATCCATGTAGGTTCTACACACCCTTACAGCAATTCTCTTTCTATATTATATCTTAATGTTAAGAAATAGCAAAAGCAAAAAAGCAATTTGACATTTGTATTTACATATATTACTTTTTGCTTCCTTTATTTCCACTTGAAAGTATTCAGTACTCTGTCTTGTGTCTCTCTGCTCTCCCCAAAATCAAGGTCTCTCCAGGACCTTTCCAAGCAAACAGATATCCCTTACGGCACAGTCCTGGACTCTGCAGTATATGAGCATGTTCGCATGAAGGGAATGAATCCTTTTGAGAGAGACAGCATGTATTCCCAAATGTGGCGGATGATCAACCGAAGCAACGGATCAGAGAATAACGTTCTGGAGTCCCAAGCAGGCTTCAGAAGGTACTGGCCATAGTTCTGCATTCATAGTCTACCATTCTGTCCCTAATATTGAAATTGCTAAACTGAGATTGATAGTTCCTTTTTGTAATTTTAACTTTGACATAGAGTTTTCAATTAAGCCTTTCCGGGTGGCTCAGTGGTAAAGAATCCACCTGCCAGGAGATATGGGTTTGATCCCTGGGTCGGGAAGATCCTCTGGAGAAGAAAACGACGGAGTTTTCAGTTAAATTGTGCCTTGTATTGATTTAAGAAGATTTTGAGGTGACTCACCACACCAGTAGAGGGAATTCACAGATTTCTGTGGTATGGCTAAGGATCCTTTTACAACAGAATTTCAAAACTAGAAAATATGAGCTGGTATTTTGTTCAGAACAAGGTCAGGGACTTATACACATGAAGACTGGAAAAGGCTTTTACAAATCCTATTACAAATATCATTCAGGTTATCCAAGTTTTTCAAACAACTCTGGTTGTTTTCTACACTACATTTGTTTTTAAATGAAAACTTTATCTTATATGATTATGTGAAGTTCTCTGTGAGTAAAAGTTAATCTTGTCCACAAATAAGATTTCTGTGAATGTCTATTTCTATTTCCAAAAATGAAAATCTTTATTAATAGCTTATTTTTATAAAATCATCATTTAGAAGTTATTTTTTTAAAAAAAAAATACAGAGAACCACCCTTTGTATGAAAAACATGAAATTGGTTTTTATTCTGGACTGGCTTATAAACATGTACATAGAAGTAATTCTTCCTCAGGCCCCATCAACCTCCATGAGAGAAGTGAATGATTTTTGCTTAAAATTATCCCAGCAGCTTTCACAGTGAAAATCACAAGGGCTGACTTTCAATAAGTAATTGTGGGATGAATTAATGAATAAATATCCAATAACAGCATCAATGGTGGTATATACTTTTTTCTGTCCCCTTTCACAGCATGATAATTTGAACTCCAAGTCTGAGTTCCTTGTTTAGAAGGCAAACTCAAAACTACCTTGTTGGAAAATGTTCTTTGACTGTAAATATTATTCTGCCATGTGGGTGTATCAATCATGCCCAATTCTTTGTGACCCTATGGACTGTAGCCTGCCTGGCTCCTCTGTCCATGGGATTCTCCCGACAAGAATACTGGAGTGGGTTGCCATGCCCTCTTCCAGGGGATCTTTCGGACCCAGGGATCAAATCTGTGTCTCTTATGTCTCCTACATTGGCCAGCAGATTCTTTACCACTAGCACCACCTGGGAAGCCCATGTTCTGTTACAGGTTCTGGGATTATTCTATACCTTTTCGTATGTTGTCCTTTACTGCTCTTGCTATGGTTCCCTAGTGTCACCCTCATAATGCTTTCAGTCACTACACTGATACTATTATTTTAAAACTACTAATGCTGACATAAAGGTCCTTCTGAGTATAAATGATGCCTTTAAATAATGTCCTTGAAATGTTAGCTACGGCTTCTAACTCCTTCACCCTCATTATTGGAATCCCAGTTTCCCATGGCCCAGGTACCGATCATGAAATATGTATTTCCTTTTGTCCAGAGGCCTGTTGGTTCTTAGAATTTCAACACAGTACCCTCCACTTACTGGGGACATTGGGAGGCAGGTGGGATCTGTGGAGGGGGTGGTGAATGAACTTAGATGTGGTACTGAGGAGAAAGGAGGATAGATTTTAGGATTTACTAGGTACTCACTGAATGTGGATGAATTTAAGCCTCACAATAGTTTTGAAAGAGTTCTTTTCCTTCATATTGTCTATTGTTAAGAAAGAATTTTGCTTTCTTGAGTATACATTGAAGTTCAAAATTTATATTTTTATCAATTTTTGATCTAAAGCTCCTCATACTTTCCAAACTCTTTCTATACCATAACAGTCTCCAGAGAAAATTCAATTTCTGATCTCCACAGATACAAATTCCCAATAAAAATATTTTTCAAATGTACATATTCACTCCATTCATTCAGTACTTGCTAATTAACAGTTATGAATCAGGTGCTGAGGTAAGAACTGGAGGTAAACTCGACCTCAGGGGATGCCTGGATTCATGAAATATAGAGTCTGATGAGACCAACTGAAAAGGAAACTAAAATACATGATCAAACAAAATGATTTAAATTATGATAAATGCTATCAGAAAAACAAATAGCATGCCACTCTAGAAATTTACTTGAGAAGCAGTGATCAGGTAAGTTTCCTAAGGATACAAGATATTAACTACAATCTGTCTGATCAGGAGATGGTCATGTAGAAGACACGGTGACAAAGCGTTCAGGCAATGCTTAGCATAGGCTAAGGCCCAAAGATCCATTCAGAAACCAGTTTTAAAATCTACATGAAGTGGACACTGTTGAATGAGAAAAAGTGGAGAATGAGGTTAGTAGGCAGGGGACAGATCATATAGGACCTTGCCTGTGGTTAAGAACTTGGAGTTATTTGAATTTAGAAAAAAAAAAAACACACACACACACACAATGCTGCTGAAATAACATAATGTAATGGTTGATTTTTATTTGTCAAGAAGATCATTATAACTTCCATGTGGGAATTGGGTAAGAATGAAAATAGTGAGACCATAAGAAACTTGTAACTATCTAAGGTAGCCAGCTAAATTAACACCTTGTTTCATTCCCATGTTCATATATATGTATACACACACACACACACACAAAAACATACACACACACTATTACCCGTCATTCTTTGTATTATTATAAACTGGTTACACTTCTGACATCCCAGTATTTCCAAAATAATATATAAATCTAGAGATATCATCAGTTGCTACATTGATGCTTTGTGTTAATCACTCAGTTGTGTCTGACTCTTTGCCACCACATGGACTGTAGCCTGCCAGGCTCCACTGTCCATGGAATTTTCCAGGCAACAATACTGGAGAGGGTTGCCATTCCCTTCTCCAAGGGAACTTCTCAACCCAGAGACTGAACCTGTGTCTCCTGCATTTCAGGCAGATTCTTTATTGTCTGAGTCACCAGGGAAGCTTTCAGTTCAGTTCAGTTCAGTCGCTCAGTCATGTCCGACTCTTTGCGACCCCATGATCACAGCACGCCAGGCCTCCCTGTCCATCACCAACTCCCGGAGTTCACTCAAACTCGCGTCCATTGAGTCAGTGATGCCATCCAGCCATCTCATCCTCTGTCGTCCCCTTCTCCTCCTGCCCCTAATCCCTCCCAGCATCAGAGTCTTTTCCAATGAGTCAACTCTTCGCATGAGATGGCCAAAGTACTGGAGTTTCAGCTTCAGCATCATTCCCTCCAAAGAAATCCCAGGGCTGATCTCCTTCAGAATGGACTGGTTGGATCTCCTTGCAGTCCAAGGGACTCTCAAGAGTCTTCTCCAACACAACAGCTCAAAAGCATCAATTCTTTGGTGCTCAGCCTTCTTCACAGTCCAACTCTCACATCCATACATGACCACAGGAAAAACCATAGCCTTGACTAGACGGACCTTTGTTGGCAAAGTAATGTCTCTGCTTTTGAATATGCTATCTAAGTTGGTCATAACTTTTCTTCCAAGGAGTAAGCGTCTTTTAATTTCATGGCTGCAATCACCATCTGCAGTGATTTTGGAGCCCCCCAAAATAAAGTCTGACACTGTTTCCCTATCTATTTGCCATGAAGTGATGGGACCAGATGCCATGATCTTCGTTTTCTGAATGTTGAGTTTTAAGCCAACTTTTTCAGTCTCCACTTTCACTTTCATCAAGAGGCTTTTTAGTTCCTCTTCTCTTTCTGCCATAAGGGTGGTGTCATCTGCATATCTGAGATTATTGATATTTCTTCCGGCAATCTTGATTCCAGCTTGTGCTCCTTCCAGCCTAGCATTTCTCATGATGTACTCTGCATATAAGTTAAATAAGCAGGGTGACAATATACAGCCTTGACGTACTCCTTTTCCTATTTGGAACCAGTCTGTTCTCCGTGTCCAGTTCTAACTGTTGCTTCCTGACCTGCATACAGGTTTCTCAAGAGACAGGTCAGGTGGTCTGGTATTCCCATCTCTTTCAAAATTTTCCACAGTTTATTGTGATCCACACAAAGGCTTTGGCATAGTCAATAAAGCAGAAATAGATGTTTCTCTTGCTTTTTCCATGATCCAGGGATGTTGGCAATTTGATCTCTGATTCCTCTGCGTTTTCTAAAACTAGCTTGAACATCTGGAATTGCACGATTCACAGTTTGCTTAGGATATACTTATACATCATCTAAGGTCTTCAGTGTTCTTTAAGAAAACCTCTTCTTTTTTAAGTATGTACATAGAATTGCCTGCATTTTCTGGGTTTTTAAAAAAATTTATGCTGTTTAACTATGTGGGTATGTAAAAATAAACTGTAAATATTCACACTCAGAAAATTCCTATTTGAGAGTCTATGAAATAGAGTGTTTTAGACTCAGCTATTGACAGTTTTGTAGTATGTACTATGAAATTTAGTTAATTATTTTTAGACTTTCATATTTCTTTTTCTTTTAATACATAACCATTCCATTGCTTTCAACTTGGGCTCGTGTGTTTTATACTGTTGTTAAATGTCATATTTTTTTAAATCTTTACGAAGAGTGGAAAGAACTCTGGTCTTAGAAAAAAACTCTCTGGTTTTCATTCTTGTTTCTTCCAGTTCTTATCTCTATACATTGGGCAAATTACTTGGTTTCTCTAAGATTTACTCTTCTCATCTGTAAAATTATCAGTGTGAGAATTAAAAGCCTGGACTTTGCAGGTATACAAATAGGTTTGAATTCAGTTCATTTTTTTAAGTAAAATGTGTAAATGTGACTAATTACTTAACATTTCTTGGACTCAGAATTGTTATCATGATAGTAAGAATTTCTGCCTCTTATGGTTTTGATCATTATTAAATACATATATATATATACACACATACAATACATATATATGTAGAAGCATCAATAAATAGTATGATTAGAATAATAAACTCTTAAGATGATTCTAAAGTTTACATGAAAGAATGTATATGTGAGTGGCTTCTTATTACAAAGCATTATTATTTGATATTTCCTAAGGTTAACCTAAAATTATGACATAATCGAGAAAAAAAATTATGACATAGTGAAAAAAGGTAGTGCAGTAGAGAGGTAGAGAACAATCTCTATTTCTATTCCCTGATAGTCTGCTGATAAAGACGGCTTCCAAGTTTAAAACTGCCAATCAAGTCCCCAAGTATTTATTACACCCTATATATTCAGTTTTCTGATTTAGTAGAGGAGTAGTGAAAAATGTTCTTATTAATTTATAATGGGAAATAACAAGGTAAAATTTGCTCATTTTCTACATTTCTTTCAACCAGTAGCAGAGACAGCTGAAAACTGATTAGACAGAGACTAGGTAGTTATAATAAAATGTATTTTGGTTCAGTTTTCAAGGTCTTGGCCAGCTTTTATTAAAACACAAAATCAACCAACTAACAAACGATAACCTCTTCACCTGCTAAAGCTCGCTGGGAGTTCATACGTTTGAGAACTATAACACATGAAATGTTTCTGGTGGATTCTTCCTGGAGTAACCAGTCTTGCACATCTCACACAGAAACTCCCTGTTCTCTGCCATTGATTCTAATTTGACCCCCAAGGTCTTATAAGTCAATATTCCACAAAAGGCCAAACTTCATCTATAGTATATTTGACAGGAATTCATATATATAGTAACTCCCTACCAGAAAAGCCTGCAGCACTGTGAAAACAATCCTCCCAATCTAATTGCGATTTTAAATGGATCCCATTCATGTCTTAGGTTGTGCTTGTTCCTAACGGTACTACTAGTCCCACTGTTTTTCTTACTTGAAGGTAAATTCTGATCCCTTCTAACAGCTTTAGTCTGCTTATACCAAAGATACCTGTAAAAATGAGGGCTAGGTAAACAAGCTGTAATCTGCTATTCTTCAGAGGCATTCACCTGTACCATACTAGTCTAATTAAACTAGAATAAATGTGTTTCTGCCTTCCTCTTCTTAGGACTTTTTGCGTAAGCAGGAAAAAAAATGTGATTTGAAAAATATAACTGAGGTTTTTTTTTAATGAATCCATCCAATAGTTATTTATTGAGCATATTCTGTGTATCAGTCAGTGTTTGCGTCATTGAAATGAACATAAATGAAAAAAAAATACCTTCATGAAGTATACATTCTAGTGGGGAACGCAAACAATAAACCAGATAAATAAAATATGTTGTATTTCAGGAGTAATCACTGGCACTGGAATAAATATTAATACATAAAGTAAGTGAGGTGTGGAGGTAGAAGAGAAATATACACGTGGATAAAGTTTTTCCAGGTACAGGGTCAGCCAGTGCAAAGGTCCTGAGGTGGGAGCATGCCTGGACGTTCTAAGATTGTGACGGAGGCTAGCATAGCTCCAGAAATGCAGTGCAATGTTATTAACTATGGTCACCATGCTGTATATTACATCTCCATGACTTGCTTATTTTACACCTGGAAGTTTGCACCTTTTGACCCTTTTTACCCATTGTGATCTTAACTGTGGAATGGAAGGCATCTGAATATCTGAAATCATTCAGGTGATTCTGATTCACAACGAAGCTTGAAAATCACTGATGTCATATTTTGAAACCATGTAATGACTTTGGCTTTTACTCTGATATAGGAAACCAAGTAAGGCTTGAGGCCAGAAGAGTGACATGGTCTGACTGACTTTCGAAGGTCCACTCTAGGTGCTGTGTAGGAAACAGGCAGGGACTGGAAGCAGGGACCCCAGTGTAGGGGCCTCTTTAACCTTCCAAGTGGGACATGATGATGGGCAGACTGGGGGTTTATGGTGAAAATGGTAAGAAGTGGTTGAATTTGAATGTATTGTGAAGGTAGTTCTGATGAGATTTTCTAGAAGATTGAATGTGGGGTATGAAAAAGAAGAGTTAAAGATGCATCCAACGTGTTTCACTTAAGTAATTGGAAGAAGGAATTTGCCATTTATTGTGACTGAAAAGACTATGGGAAGAGCAGATTTTAAAAACCAAATTAAAATTTGCCTTTGGCATGATAGTTAATATAAAATGCTTCTTAATTATCCAGGCAAAGATGCCAAGAAGTTTGCTTCATATATGAATTGAATGTTTAGGAGAAAGTTCTAGCTGGAGATAAACGTCTGGGGATGATTAGCATAATGTTTGCTTTTTAAAGTCATCAGACTGGATGCTATCACTAAGGACATGTGTGTATCTAGAGAAGAAAGATATCTAAACTAATCCATGGGACAGTTTAATATTTAGAAGAGGGGGAGATTTTAATAAAAAGGTATAGCAGAGTCAGGGAATGAGCAGCCAGTGAGGCAGGAGAAAAATCAAGAGCAGTTGTTTAGAAGCCAAATGAAAAAAGTGTCTCATGGAAGCTCAACTGAACAACTGTCAAATGATGCTCATGAATCAAATATGATGAAGACTAAGAATTAATGATTTATTTGGTTACCAGTAGTCACTGGTAACCTTGACAGGAACAGATCTAGTAGAGTGCAAGGAGCAGGAATTACACACAATTCAATTGGAGAGAAAAAAAAGAGACAGGTGATTATAAGAATAGGCACTTTTAAAGGTGCTTTCCTAGAAGGAAATAGTGAATAATAGGACAGATTCCTGGAGCGGGATGTAGGTTCAGGAAATTTTTTTAGTGAGAGAAGATATACAGTCTCTGTATATTTATAGGACAATATAATAAAGAAGGCAATACTCATGATCCAAGAGAGAGACAGGAGAACTGCCAGGATCCACTGTACAAGTGGAGGGTCGGATTTAGGAGCACAATCCAGCCATAGTAAGAGGAGGGAGGCCAGAGTTATACAGGGATACCTTCAGACAGGTTGGAAGATGTGGTGATGGGAGCACATGAAAGTTCTTTTTTGACTGCTTATATTTACCCAGGAGGAAAAAAAAAAAAAACCAGGGACCAGGGTCATCACCAAAGCAGGATAGAGATTCTGGAGATTTAAAGAAAGAAAAAGTAGGCATGGTTGTTAGTGAAATGTAATAGATTCCTAAACAAGACTAAAGCCCCCTTTGCATTAGTGGTCATGACTATAAATTGGGACTAATCTGCATGATTGTGGGGTTTTCTCTGGCCTCTCTATCTTCAGCTACCAATTTCACCAGAATGGTGTTTGCCAGATAAGTACAGTAGAAGGCAGTGAGGTGAGGAAGTTGAGAGTATGTGTAAAGAAATGATCTCTATTACAAATCATAGAATCTGAGCTGTATAGGAAGGAAGTCAAAGCACAAGGAAATTGAAGCTAACAAAAGGATGGCATGAATAGTGGACTGTAGGTCTAGATAGGATTGGACAATTGTTGGAGTTACTGAACCAGAAAGATAGGATTGGAAATAATATGAAGTTTGATTCTGAGACGACACATGTGAAATTGAGATGATGAAGACAGTGCTGGCATCGGAAATGATATGACATGAGAGTGGGTGGCTGATGTGGGAGAAAAGACACGATCTTTGGAGAAGTAGAAGCCAAGAGACTGATAAGCCAAGTACTGGGAAAGGATGTCTATGTGAATAATTGAATCACCAAGAATAACCACAAAAGTGGAATTTGAGGGTGACAGAGAGGCAAGTGATATAATCTTTAAGTAACTTTGGAGGAGTGACAGAATTAGCAGATGTCTGCAGTAAGAATGAGTAGCATGTAGTAGTCTGATAGCATGAGTTTCAAAGCTGAAGGACTTCAGGGACAAGGGTCTAAAACTGGTTCAAAGGGCAAGGAGAACACCTAGCCCTGATCCAGCAACAGTGGTGTGAATATTGTAGAAAAGAAAAATGGTCATCACTTGAGAAGACCAAAGGCACTGCAGTGTCTCTTGAGGAGAAGCAGGTTCTACTTAGCAAAAGAAAGGAAAAGGATATTGTGGTGTTGTTCAGTCGCTAAGTCATGTCCAGCTCTTTGTGTCACATGGACTGCAGCATGCCAGGCCTCCCAGTCTCTCACCATCTCCTGGAGTTCGCCCAAGTTCATGTCCATTGAATCAGTGATGCTATCCAACCATCTCATCCTTTGCTGCCCTCTTCTCCTTTTGCCTTCAATCTTTCCCAGCATTGGTGTCTTTTCCAATGAGTTAGCTCTTCAGATAAGGTAGACAAAGTATCGGAGGAAGAAAATTAAAAAAAAAAAAAAGGAAATTTAAAAACCAAAAAAAAACAGCTTGAAGGTATAGGGAGAATAACTGTATGTCTTGGTTTGGAACAGCATTAATTTTGCCAATGTTCCATTCCACTCTCGAGAGTATTCACATCAAAACAGCAAATTGTATGATCTCCCTAGATAGATGGGTCACGGAGATGATAGGGTGCCATAGACCAGAATGGAAGAGTCTAGACAGTTGGAAAGGGATGGGAACATTGGTCAAAACCAGGCAGCACACAGATTCAAATCAAGAAGTGCTGAGGAGTGACCCAGAAGTCAGATTTTTCATGATGCTGGGCCCTCAGAGATTTAGGCACAATCTGGCCTTTAGGCTCTAGATCAATTAGCTAAGTTGGTGAATATGAGGTGACAGGGTGGGTGAGCATGCTGCCAAGATTGTGGTGACATTGGCAGAGAGGAGTCCTGACAAAGAGCCGTCTTACCAAGAGCCGAGAGATTTGAGGGCATCGCTTCCTACAACTGAGGGACCAGTGGGAAGTGTAGCAGCCGACAAGTGAGAACCAAGTTACATAAAAGAAAAAAAAAACATTGTAAGTAGAAAACAAACTTCAACTGTTATTTAGTTTTACCTATAATAACTTTTGGTCTTGGGGACTTCAAACCTATGAACCACACTGGCCATATTCTTTGCTGGCTGTTCCATTCCCCGTCCTCTTAGAGCACATTACCTTCTTTTGCCATTGAGTAAAAATGCCAGAGTAGATGACAATTCATGAGCCAGCAGCAGAGAAAGGGTAAGAGCTAGCTTGAGCTTCAGTAAGTGTCGTGGTCATATATTGACTAGGTACATGACCCTAACATCGGGGTCAGGCCCCTATTATAGAAATGAATAATCAGACTGAATACAACTTGGAGAGGAAAGCAAAGCAAAATACTAAACAGCTTGGGTCTATGAAAATGCCAAAAGTCCTGGGCTGTCATGCCACAGGGTTTAGAGGGAGCAGTCTATTTGCTACATGTGCCCTTTTGCCAAATGATCAAACAAATATATGATTCACTCGAGCACTTTGCCCTGCAGCTGGGAGCTCAGATCCCACTGGCCTATTTTCTGCTCTCCAGAAACCAGAGTTTTTAAGGTATGTGTCAGTTATCACACAATAAAAGAACAGAACCAGTGAAAGAATGAAAAAACATATAGAGATAACTTCCAGCAACCCTGCTAATGCATTTCTGATGGCTGGGATTGGCTGGTATTGTTGTTTTCTAATTAGTATTATTTTTAAAAGAAAAAGACTTATTTTTGAAAATAAGAAAAGACTTTAAAAACTTATTTTTGTTTCTCATAATCTTCATGGATGTTGAAATCAATTAGCCTTGATTAGATATTTTCTCAAAGAGGAAAGGAGAAATCCAAAACCATGTACTTCTTAGGCAGTCCTGAGCATTTTATGTTGAGTTAGAATATGTCAGGTCTTATAGAACACAAAGAAAACTACAAATAAAGATTTTTTTTCTAGATGCCCAGAAAAAATATGCATAATTCTCTAAAGTAAAGGAAAATAATAAAGTGATGTCTTATATGTGTAAAGATGACACTACTCAACCACCATACACAGAGCATGTACTTTTAAAATTGCTTTTTTAATATAGTGATTTACTCTATGATGAGAGCTACACCTACTCCAATTCTTTTAATTAGTTTTATCTGATTCCAAGGCATGTATATATTCACTCAATCCTATAACATACATATATTTAGTCTGATTTGGAAAAGTAGTCTAATTTAGTCTAGACATTTAGAAATTAGACTAAATTTAATTAATTAGACTAAATTTAGAAATTTAGTCTAATTTAGGAAAATCCCGTGGACGGAGGAGCCTGGTAGGCTGCAGTCCGTGGGGTCGCGAAGAGTCAGACACAACTGAGCGACTTCACTTTCACTTTTCACTTTCATGCATTGGAGAAGGAAATGGCAACCCACTCCAGTGTTCTTGCCTGGAGAATCCCAGGGACGGTGGAGCCTGGTGGGCTGCCATCTATGGGGTTGCACAGAGTCAGACCGACTGAAGCAACTTAGCAACAAAGGCAGCAGCAGTCAAATCTGGAAAACTCAGCAGTGGCCACAGGACTGCAAAAGGTCAGTTTTCATTCCAATCCCAAAGAAAGGCATTGCCAAAGAATGCTCAAACTACTGTACAATTTCACTCATCTCTCACACTAGCCTAATATATTTAGGCTAATAGGAATCAGAAACTATTATTTTACGTACACAGGATGAAGAGATGGATCAGTTTGGTGAAGGTGGCCAGTAAAATGAAGAATAGCAGCTACCCCACAGAGAGATATACAAGGTATTAAGAGGACACAGAGAAAGGGGACCTATTGTAGCCTGGAGGATGAGGCTGGTAGAGATCACAAAGGCTTCCTGTAGGAGTAATATCAAACTTAGAATAAGCAGGATTTAATTAAGTTAAAGACAGAGAGAATGAAGTAGCATAGGGAAGAGGCAGCCTGAACAAAAACGTTGAGGTAAACAGAACAATGTATGTGCAGAAACAAAGAGCAGAGCAATTACAATTAGATATAAACTACTTGTGTTAGTTTATATCTTTATATATATAGATGTGTATAAGAGACAGNAGTTCACAAAACCATCCCAAAGGAAAAAAAATAGAAGAAGGCAATGTGGTTGTCTGAGGAAGCCTTACAAATAGCTGAGCAAAGGAAGAGAATTGAAAGGCAAGGGAGACAAGGAAAGATATACCCAACTGAATGCAGAGTTCCAGAGAATCACAAGGAGAGGGAAGAAGGTCTTCCTAAATAAGCAGTGCAAAGAAATAGAGGAGAACAATGGAATGGGAAAGACTAGAGATCTCTTCAAGAAAATTAGAGATACCAAGGGAATATTTCATGCAAAGATGAGCACAGTAAAGGACAGAAATGGTATGGACCTAACAGAAGCAGAAGATATTAAGAAGAAGTGGCAACAATACACAGAAAAACTGTACAAAAAAGATCTTCATAATCTGGATAACCACAAAGGTATAATCACTCACCTAAAGCCAGACATCCTGGAGTACGAAGTCAAGTGGGCTTTAGGAAGCATCACTATGAACAAACTAGTGGGGGTGATGTAATTCCAGCTGAGCGATTTCAAATCCTAAAAAAAAAAAAAAAAAAAAAAATGCTGTTGAAGTGCTGCAATCAGTACACCAGCAAATTTGGAAAACTCAGCAGTGGCCACAGGACTGGAAAATGTCAGTTTTCATTCCAATCCCAAAGAAAGGCAACACCAAAGAATTCTCAAACTACCGCACAATTGCATTCATCTCTCACACTTTGCAAAGTAATGCTCAAAATTCTCTAAGCCAGGCTTCAACAGTACGTGAACCAAGAACTTCCAGGTGTTCATGCTGGATTTAGAAAAGACACAAGAATCAGAGATCAAATTGCCAACATGCATTGTATCATCAAAATAGCAAGAGAGTTTCAGAAAAACATCTACTTCTGCTTTATTGACTACCAAAGTCTTTGACTAGGTGGGTCACAACAAACTGTGGAAAATTCTTCAAGAGATGGGAATACCAGACCACATGACCTGCCTCCTGAGAAATCTATGTGAAGTCGCTCAGTCGTGTCCGACTCTTTGCCACCCCATGGACTGTAGCCTACCAGGCTCCCTGTCTATGGAATTTTCCAAGCAATAGTACTGGAGTGGATTGCCATTTTCTTCTCCAGGGGATCTTCCTGACCCAGGGATTGAACCCAGGTCTCCCACATTGTAGACAGATGCTTTATCGTCTAAGCCACCAGGGAAGTCCCATGAGAAATCTATATGCAGGTCAAAAATCAACAGTTAGAACTGGACAAGAAAAAACAGACTGGTTCCGTATTGGGAAAGGAGTATGTCAAAGCTGTATGTTGTCACCCTGCTTATTTAACTTATATGCAGAATACATCATGCAAAAAGCCAGGCTAGATGAAGCACAAGCTGAAAACAAGATTTCCAGGAGAAATATCAATAACCTGAGATATGCAGATGACACCACCCTTATGGCAGAAAGCAAAGAAGAACTAAGGAGTCTCTTGATGAAAGTGAAGGAAGCGAGAGAAAAAGTTGGCTTAAAACTCAACATTCAGAAAACTAAGATCATGGCATCTGGTCCCATCACTTCACAGCAAATAGATGGGGAAACAATGGAAACAGTGACAGACTTTATTTTCTTGGACTCCAAAATTGCTGCAGATGGTGATGCTTTTTGAACTGTGTTGTTGGAGAAGACTCTTGAGAGTCCCTTGGACTGCAGGGATATCCAACCAGTCCATCCTAAAGTAAATCAGTCCTGAAAATTTATTGGAAGGAATGATGCTGAAGCTTAAACCTTAATACTTTGGCCACCTGAGGCGAAGAACTGACTCATTTAAAAAGATCCTGATGCTGGGAAAGATTGAAGGTGAAAGGAAAAGGGGACGACAGAAGATGAGATGTTTGGATGGTATCACCGACTCAATGGAAATGAGTTTGAGTAAGCTCTGGGAAATGGTGATAGTCAGGGAAGTCTGGTGTCCTGTAGTCCACGGGGTTGCAGAGTCGGACATGACTGAGTGACTGAACTGACGTGTGTTACAGTCTTACAGATAAGTAGGACCAGTAAGACATAGTAGTTATAGATATAGACATAGCCTAAATTAGTTATCTCACATATATAAATAATCCTATACATCTATACATATTTTATGTACAGTGATAAATATCTATAGTCTATATATATTTTATATACATATATACATACATATATGTGTATATATGTGAATGTGTATATATACATACACACACACACACAGAGAATGAGATTTATTTTAAGAAACTGGGACCTCATGAGATTACAGAGGCTGACAAGTCCCAGAATCTACTGTCTATAAGCTGAAGACCCAGTGCCAGGGTCCAACCCCAGGGGATCCAGGGAATTCGAAGCAGAGGACAGCGTGGCGAGAAAAACATTAATTTAGAAATACAAGATTAGATTAGGAAATAATAGTATAGTAGGAAAATTTAGATGGAGAAAAGAAGGCTGAATAACTTGGTTTACGTGGAAAGCCAATAAAGTTCCAGACAAGGAGCTTGCACCATCTACGTGGGGCCACCGGCGCCCGCTTGAATCTCTAAGGGTGCCCCGCCCTGGGCTCCCTTTCGTGCAGAGCTTAAGAGCCGGGACAAGTAAGTAGACATGGCGAGCCTCCACGCCCCAGATGGAAATTCAGCCTGAAATTAGAGTAGGAGACACGAGGGAAACCAGTCCAGCAACTGGCTTCCTTTCTTATTGTTCTTCAAGGTCTTTTATACCCTTTTTTACATAGAGATCAATGGATAATATATAAAATTATGCAGCGTCAGCAGCCCTGACTGTTATCGAGACCAGGCTTTTCTCTCTGCATACCTAGTATACACAAGCCTTAGGTGATTTATATCATATTCCAGCCAAAAGGCCAATTAACATTTTACAGCTGTTTTCTGATAAGGGTTTGTTAACCAGAAGACTTATTTGTGTTAATTAACTCAAAAGTCTAGTGTTGCTAACATCAAAACTACTATATATCTTTTTCCATATCCCATTTACATGGATAAACATTCTCCTAGGTGCCTGAAAGATAAAGAATAAGAAGGTCTGGCAGCAATCATTGAGTCAACAGTGAAATCCTGTCACCAATAGGATTTTTAGCTCTAGAAAAGGTTTTGTAACTTTAAGATTCTCAGGCTTTGTCCCCCTCGCAGTTGGGGGCTGTAAGGTCCAGGGAACCTGTTAGGCAAGTTGGAGCGTTTAAGTTAGAGCATTATCAGAGGGGATTGAGCTGAAACACTCCTTTCAAATGCAGAAGACTAAAGCCATGAGTTAACTTTTTCCAGAGAAAGTCAGAAGAATGGAAAAGCAGGCAGATTCTTATTTTGGGGGTACATGCTCAGGAAATACCAGGGGGAAAACCTGAGATCTGACTTGTCCTTGCCCATCAAATCTCTGCCACGTGACCCTGTCACAGGTGGGATTCCTCACTCTGGCTCCCGGCAACCCAGGAAAGCCAACAATGTAAATTTCAGTCCACATGCTTGCAAAGGCCTGAGAAATAGGAATGTTGGTGGTATAAATCCCAGCCCAAGGGCAGGAACAGACTAAGGTCTTGGCTCATGCAGTCAGAGCCCAAGAGAATTCAGCTTTCCTCTACCTTTGTGTTCTGTTCTGGTCCTGCACAGGTGAGATGGTGCCCACCCACATCAGGGAGGCAGTCTGCTTTACTTAGTCTACCAATTCACAGACACACTCAGAAATAGTGTTTCACAAGATATCTGATTTTTCTGTGGCCCAGTCAATTTGATGCCTAAAATTAACCAACACAGATAGTAAAGGGAAGGGGATAGGAGGTGCAGTTTGTGCCATGGATCAAAGACGCATCCTGGACCATGTATCATCTGAACCTGCCAATCAGATGTTAATTGTATAGTTTTAGCTAAATGAACAAACAGAGGTGAAAAGAATAACCAAAAATATTTGAAATTTCTGGATTCAAAAGAAGATAGAGTCTCTTTGGGCTTCAAAATCGTGGAAAGGGAATAGATGAGTTCTGAGATTTCCTCTAGAGCTAATTTCAATGAGTCTTTGGACCCTGATTTCAGTGTTTAGAAGCCTCATGAGAGAAGTGTGCCTCCCAGGAAATGGCAGACGCCCCTAGTGGGAGTCTCAGATGTCAGTTTTATTTAACACATCCTCATTCTCATGCCAAAGTATTCTACAAAAGAATTCCAAGTTTGTAGTTCCCCAGAATGAAAACAAATGAATAGGCTCATCTTTGTTTCCTGGTGGTTCCGTTATGTTCCAAAACTTCTTTATCCAATAAACAGTTTAAATTACACTTTGCCTTGGCTTAGTTCTTACTCTAAAGTTCCTTCCCAAAATGGAATGTGCATATACATTTTTTAAATTTCTATTGGGAAAATTCAAAAACTTAAAAATTATAATCCCACTGTAATTTTTAAATTAGCCCATTCCACCCATCCAGTTTTACTTTCAGTTTACTTCTGTTTAATAGCAGGCTGATAATCTTCATTACTTTCTTCTGTGTTTAATAGGCACAAACATGCATGCAGTTTTTTATTCGGTTTCAATTTTGACGTTTTAGAAAATGAAATGTTTTCTTGCTTCTGTCTTTTTCAATTTCTGTCATAAACATATTTCAGGTTAGCATACATATATATGTATATTATAATATATAAGTTTAAGACCTTCAAAATATTCCGTGAATTATTGTTGTTGTTCAGTCGCTCAGTCGTGTCCATCTCTTTACGACACCATGGACTGTAGCATGCCAGGCTTCCCCATCCTTCACCATTTCCCAGAGTTTGCTCAAACTCATGTCCATTGAGTTGCTGATGCCATCCAACCATCTCTCCTCTATTATCCCCTTCTCTTGCCTTCAATCTTTCCCAACATCAAGGTCTTTTCCAATGAGTCAGCTCTTTGCATTACGTGGCCAAAGTATTGAAGCTTCAGCTTTAGCATCAATCCTTCCAGTGAATATTCAGGACTGATTTCCTTTAGAATTGACTGGTTGGATCTCCTTGCTGTCCAAGGGACTCTCAAGGGGACTCTCCAGCAGCACAGATGGAAGTGATCAGTTCTTTGGTGCTCAGCCTTTTTTACTGTCCAGCTCTCATATCCATACATGACTACTGGAAAAACCATAGCTTTGACTAGACAGACTTTTGTAGGCAAAATAAGTCTCTGCTTTTTAACGTGCTGTCTAGTTATAGCTTAGTTATAGTTATAGCTAGAGGTTAGTTATAGCTTTTCTTCCAAGGAGCTAGCATCTTTGAATTTCCTGGCTATAGTCACCATCTGCAGTGATTTTGGAGCCCAAGAAAATAAAATCTGTCACTGTTTCCATTGTTTCTCCATCTATTTGCCATGAAGTGATTGGGACCAGATGCCATGATTTTAATTTTTTATTTGTAGAATTTTAGGCCAGGTTTTTCACTCTCCTCTTTTACCTTCATCAAGAGGCTCTTTAATTCCTCTTCACTTTCTGCCATTAGAGTGATGTCATCTGCATATCTGAGGTTATTAATATTTCTCCTGGCAATCTTGATTCCAGCTTGTGCTTCATCCAGCCCGATATTTCTCATGATGTACTCTGCATATGTTAAATAAGTAGGGTGACAATATACAGCCTTGACATAATCTATTTCCAGTTTTGAACCAGTCTGCTGTTCATGTCCTGTTCTAATTGTTGCTTCTTTACCTGCATACAGGTTTCTCAGGAGATAGGTAAGATGGTCTTTCCATCTCTTTATGAATTTTCCACTGTGTGTTGTGATCCACACAGTCAGAGGTTTTTACATAGTCAGTGAAACAGAAATAGATGTTTTTGTGGAATTCCCTTGCTTTTTCTATGATCCAACAGATGCTGGCAATTTGATCTCTGGTTCCTCTGCCTTCTCTAAATCCAGCTTGTACATCTGGAAGTTCTCGGTCCATATACTACTGAAGCCTAACTTGAAGGACTTTGAGCGTTACTTTGCTAGCATGTGAAATAAGTGCAATTGAGAGATATCAACTATTGCCATTGATAAACACTTTTAATGCTTCATACATTTTCTCCTAAAAGCAACCATGATGAACATTTATTTTTATATATTTGTGGGTTTTTTAAAATAAATACAGTAATAACAGTGGGATTCTAGGTTAGAGTATGTACATTTATGAATTTAATCACCACTCCCAAAGTAGTCTCTGGAAATGTCCAATTTCTATAGAAAAGAGAGCTGTGTTCTCCTGCTTTCTTGCCTGAGTCGCTATAGTTAAATTACCTTACTCTTTTATTGTTAATTTTTGCCAAAATGATGAATGAAAAGTATATTATTTTTATTTTCACTTTTCAGATTCATTAGATTGAACATTTTTTTAAAATGTGTGTTAGCTTTTGTACATCATCTATAGATTGCTAAATTTTATTTCTTTTGCTTTTCTACTTAATTATAATTTTCAGTTTCATGCTACTTTAAAAACTACTGATGATTGTACTTTGTCTTTTTCATTACCCCACCTTTAACCCATCAGACTTTTCTATTTCAATCCATGCTTGCATCTGCATTTACACTGTTGGTTAAGCAGATGTACTGGCAAGCAAACATGATTTAGTCAGGTCCTAATATAAATCCACATGCCCAAGTGTACACTTCATAAGACAACATTTCTTTTGCCAGACAGTACTTTCAAAGGGCAGCATTTACTTTTCAAAAAATGGGAAAAGCTAAATGGTTTTGTAAATATGACTCTACGCTGTCCACTGTTTGCTGACTTTCTCTTTACCCCAACATTGTTAATACAAATAAGAGTTGTTGTTGTTGTTTTTTAATTTTTATTTTTACTTTATTTTACTTTACATTACTGTATTGGTTTTGCCATACATTGACATGAATCTGTCTCAAGTGTACATGAGTTTCCAATCCTGCACCCCCCTCCACCTCCCACCCCATATCAACTCTCTGGATCATCCTCGTGCACTAGTCCCAAGCATCCTGTATCCTGTATTGAACATAGACTGGCGATTCATTTCTTACATGATAGTATACATGTTTCAGTGCCATTCTCCCAAATCATCCCACCCTCTCCCTCTCCCTCAGAGTCCAAAAGTCCGTTCTATGCATCTGTGTCTCTTTTGCTGTCTTGCATACAGGGTTATCATTACCATGTTTCTAAATTCCATATATATGTGTTAGTATACTGTATTGGTGTTTTTCTTTCTGGCTTACTTCACTGTATATCGGCTCCAGTTTCATCCATCTCATTAGAACTGATTCAAATGTATTCTTTTTAATGGCTGAGTAATACTCCATTGTGTATATGTACCACAGCTTTCTTATCAACTCATCTGCTGATGGACATCTAGGTTGCTTCCATGTCCTGGCTATTATAAACAGTGCTGCGATGAACACTGGGGTACACGTGTCTCTTTCAATTCTGGTTTCCTCAGTGTGTATGCCTGGTGACAGATATATACTGAGAGGAGTCTAAGTTTTTGAAATGTTTTTCTATGGACATTTTTAATTAAGATATTGGACTTTCATGCCTATATATTTGTTTTCATTTAATTAAGCTATAGACCTTAACACATAGTTTGAATTTTTAGTTTGGTGTGAAGCGTGCTGTCCTCAGGAGGAGTGTTAGGAGCTTGGTGGGCTGTGTGTGTAGGCTGCTTACATAGGCTTTGTTTGCCATTTTGTGGATCCCAGCCTCTGGGGGTCCCTTCATATCTTCATTGGATCCTCTCCTCTCACTCTTACTTATGTGTTCAGTGTTCCACTATGATTTTCTTCTCTTCAACCCCTGAATTCACTTCTCCTATTAAAGCAGAAATGCCACAACCACTACCATATCCTTCTGCTTTTATGTTTCTCAGATTAATTGTAATTTTGGGTACTAAAGCTTCTGATTACAAATTCCTCCTTTCTTGTTAAATACTCATAAATCTATTATTTCCCTTATTTAAATCAATAATGTTTTGCAAAGTCCTTTAGGGCTCTGCTATCTGGTACCAACTCAGCCTGGGGAATAAAATTTCAATGCCTTGATAGTATTTTGAGCCAATAAATACATTACAGTATCAAACCAAACTTGTGTTTGGTAGAAAATAATCTACTTTCAATCTTCCTTTTATTTCTTCTGTTATTCATAATATGAAATACTAGAATCGAAAAGTGAAAAATAGGTTTTAGAAAACTCCATAACTAAGGGTGAAGCTTCTCTTTTTATGTCATAAGGAATCAATTTGTGATATACTCTAGCACATCATATTAATAGTTTCCATATTTAACACTGAACATATACATTCTAGAGAAGACAATGGCAACCCACTCCAGTATTCCTGCCTGGAGGATCCCATGGAGAGAAGAGCCTGGTGGGCTGCAGTCCATGGGGTCACAAAGAGTCAGACCCAACTGAGTGACTAACACACATATACATTTTATTAAAATTTAAATTTGTATTTATTTATTTTAAATTGTGGTAAAATACATGTAACACAAAATTTATCATCTTAATCATTTTAGATATACACTTAAGTAGAACTGTCTTGACTATACATGCATCACCATCATCCATCCCAAAAACTCTTTTCATTTTGCAAAACTAAAATTCATTAATCATTCAACTCCTCATTACCTTCTTCCCCAAACTACTGGAAAGTACCATTCTGCTTTCTGCCTTTATGAATTTGACTACTTTAGAAACCTCATATAAGTAGAATCATACAGAATTTGTCCCTTTGTGACTGGCTTATTTCACTTAATATATAATGTCCTGAAGGTTCATTCATGTTGTGGCACATGTCAGAATGTTTATCCTTTTTAAGACTAATACTATATTGTATGTGTATGCACTTGGGTTTCTTCATATTTGGGCTCTTGTGAAGAACACTGCTATGAACATGATGGTACAAATATATTTGAGTTCCTTCTTTCAATTAAGTATATCCACAGAAGTGGAATTGATGAATCATATGGTAACTTTATTTTTAATATTTTGAGGAACCACATACTGTTTTTCAACAATGGCTGTACATTCCTACCAATAGTGCACAAAGTTTCCATTTTCTCCACGTCTTTCACCATCACTTATTCTGATATTTTTTTTTAGGGAGTAGCCATCCTAATGAGTGTGAGAGGGAACATATAAATTTAAGTTCTATTTTAATATTCATTTTTTAAGAGATACTATTTGGCTAAGAAACTTGAATCACTATAATCTCTATCATTTACTCCAGTAGAAATTAGACTGTGCTGGCTAATCATATAAAGCCCAGCATTCAGAGAAGTAGAACTCAATCCAGCACACAAAAATAGCTCACCCAATAGTGATTCTCACAGACAGAAGAGATCAATAACCCAACAACTACCTCCATCTAGTGAGGTAACTCAGAGGCATGTATAGTACAACAAAGCAAAAGCAAACCATATCTTATTCTTACACAGCCAGTTGGGAAATGCTGCTGCTGCTGCTGCTAAGTTGCTTCAGTCGTGTCTGACTCTGTGCAACCCCATAGACGGCAGCCCACCAGGCTCCCCCATCCCTGGGATTCTCCAGGCAAGAACACTGGAGTGGGTTGCCATTTCCTTCTCCAATGCATGAAAGTGAAAAGTGAAAGTGAAGTCACTCAGTCGTATCCAACTCTTAGCGACCCCATGGACTGCAGCCTACCAGGCTCCTCCATCCATGGGATTTTCCAGGCAAGAGTACTGGAGTGGGGTGCCATATGAGAAGTGCTAGTTTTCCTAAACTCTCTGGGAATTACCTATTACTGCTTTTTATCCCCAGGATTCATCATAGATCTGTCAGTTTAATCATTTTTCTTTCTAGATGAGAAAACTGTACCTAAACAGCTTATTTTACCGAAGATTTACCTAAGGCCACACAGCAAATTAATATCAGATTTATGACTACAGTTCATATCTCTTAACTCCTGGTCATTTGTTCTTTCTTCCACAATAATAGAACTTTAGTCTCTAATGTCCTTCAAAGCTAATTAAAATTCATATTATAATTTGAGTGGTTCTCAAAGTTTAAAAGGTACTCGGAATTACCTGGACAGGTTGCATGAAAGGCTTATTTCCTAACTCTAAATGCAGATATTAAAATTCACTGGGTCTGGGATGAGACCAAAAGAATTAAATTTTTAACAAGCAATCCAAGTGTTTTTGATTGTTCACAGATTATCTTCTGATAATCACTTTTTGGACATTATTTAAAAGCCCTTGTCCTCAAGCCACTGATCCTCAAAGTGTAGGCCTAGACCAGCAGCATCAACGCCATGTGGGAACTTGTGTGAGAACTTAAATTCTTAGACCAGTCCGCAATTACTTAATCAGAGACTCCTGGGGTTGGGCTGGGAATGCCTACTAACAAGTGTCTCAGACGATTCTGAAGCAACTAGGGAACCATGGCCTATGCTCTAGTTTAGCCCGAGCAAGCCACTCACTTTATTCTCATTTATGTTTTTGCATTCCAAGCAGAGGATTTAAATATCCAGAGCTTCGGGTACATGCAGGTAATCTGAAATCTTTTATCACCTTAATTGATACGACTTGGCTTTTCTAAGTGTATACATGATTTTTGTCAGTGTTTCAGCACGAAGGAACAAAGTCTTCGCTCTCTTTGCTCCTTCCTGCAATTAATCAGAAAGTAAAGGTTAAGTGAGGGGCACATCAAGGGGCAAGGGTTGCCTCTCGCCTTGTGACAGCATTCGTTTTTTTAAGAACGAGACAACACTTATCTGCTTGCTGCACATCTCTACCTGAATGCCCTGCCAGTGCCCCTGCCAGCCATACGTCTAACTTTGAACTAATTATCTTTCTTTGCAAGTTGATGCTTATCTTTCTGTATTCCTTATTTCTGTTAAAAGCACAAATACCCTCCCTATCATCGGCCTTGGAAATTGAGGAGTCATTATTATTGCTTTCATCTTTCTTCTCAGAGCCAATTAATTACTTTAACTATCAATTCTGCCTCTACAGCATTTCTCCCATTCGTCCCTCCTTTCACTTTCTACTTCCAGTTTTAGTAATTCCTGTCATTATTACTACCCTCCTGGACTATGCAAATAGCTAACTGATTGGCCCCCTCCCACCAGTTAATCTTCCCTCAGTATAATTCTGATAGTGATCCATCTTTGCTCAAAAGCCTGTAAGTGTTCCACTGTATCTCGAGTGCAGTTTGTTTATCCTAGCATTCAAAGGTCCCTACAATTTGGCATTATCCTGCCTTTCAACCTTCACTTATTCATTATTTTCATTTAAAAAATACTCACTGAACACCTGTTCTGTTCTAAGCATTGATCTAGGTATGGTCTTTTCCCTTCATATGCCTATGTTCCTATTAAACTAAGGTACTGGATTTCTTTTATATGTCTCAATATTCTTATATATCAAGTGTTGCTCACTTCTTTCCTCTCATCAGGAACCCATGCCTTCCACTGACTTCTTTCTCTCTTCTTTGCTATTCATTTCCCAGGTCTTGCTCAGCTGTTACTAAAGATCTTTCTTCTCAGTATTATAATGTTCTGTGTCTATCCTTCTAAGCTGTATACTATTTTGACTCAGGGTTCATACTTGATTCATCTGTTCATCCCCATGTCTCTTAGAGATAATTCATATATAAATGTTCTGTAAATCTTAAATGAATTAAATAGCTCAGTTTCAAGCTAGATTTTGAACCTTTTTCTCCAACTTGAATGGCTGAAATCGTCTTTTATACTAATTGATCTCATATTGCTCATGAATTCAGACTGTAAATTTCTAAGCTTGGGGCCTGATAGAGAGTTCCTAAAGGGGCTTAGATATATTTGTTTTTTCATTATATTCTGGATGGTACAGCTTATTCATTATCTTAAAAAGCTCTCAGTAAAATAATTTGCCCTATAAATAGAAATAAATAGAATGGGTCTCAACTTTTCAACCTAATTTAAATTATCTGTCTCATCGTGTTTATTTATGTAACTGAGATCTGTTACATTGGTCAGAGAAGTTTGAATGTGAAATTCTGTGTATTTAGGTTGGTAAAATGATCAGTTATATATATTTGTTTTATACTTCTGTCTGGAAGGCCGGGAAGCAAAGCAGGAAGGACAGCACAGTGCCAGGCTAGGCCCAAGCAAGTTTGACACTCACTTTAGGTGCATAAATTAAGGGATGGGGTGCCAGAAAAACCCTCAGTAAACAGGATATATATCCATGAATCCACATGACACTGCCTGGGAAAGAGTAGGTTCTCACTAATTACCACTTCCCTTTTCTTGACAATAAAGCCCACAATGTGCCTTTGTTTGCTGATTCTCATTTTGTGTGTTAAACTTGAGTGCCCCATCTGCCCAGCAATATGTAATATGATAGACAGTTTCTGCCTCAAATTATATTACTGTCAGAAATATATTGCATTTAATACTTTGTGTACTTAACTGTGCGTATAAAATATTCAGCCTACTACAGAAAACTTATGAATTATAGTCAAGTGAAATATTGCACTTGAGTGTGAAGCACAGGAAGCTTTTAACAATTTTTCAACTCAAATATCAATATTCTTCTTCACCATGTTAACACATAAAGGATACACACATTTATATGATTACAGCAACAGAGATAGTCTTACTTATCATTTCTCCATTTGGGGTTTTGGACTAAATAATTACATGCAAATTGAGACAAATTCCTTTTCCATGTTAGGAGAATCTAATTGTTTGCCAATCTAGCTGCTTTTGGAGTTAATTTGCATGTTAAACACAAAAATATGTGACCCAAATCCCTTTTTCCAACCCTGCATTCCTTCGAACTGTCCACACTATTTTGTATGTTTTGGTAATATTCTGTTTGAAAATCGGGAGCTATGTATCAGGTCTTAGAATTGTGTCTTTGTCCTGTTTTTGTGTTTGTCTGTACTATGAGTACATTGTTTTAGTGAGATATGCTGTGAGAACCACTGAACGATCCAATTGGCAAAAAACATTTATCCATTTGGCTTCCCATGTGACTCAGTGGTAAAGAATCTGCCTGCCAATGCAGGAAACAGGTTGGATCCCTGGATCGCAAAGATCCCCTGGAGGAGGAAATGGCAACCCACTCTGGTATTCTTGCCTGGAAAATCCCACAGACAGAGGAGCCTGGTAGCCTACAGTACAGGGTGTCTCAAGAAGTCAGCCATGACTTAACAACTAAGCAAGCACACATTTATCCATTTGATATTCTCTACTCATGATTCAGCTGCTTAATATCTGTTTTTTCAAACTAGTTATAACCAACAGTCAGTAGTTTCTCCTCCTTTTAACTTTTCTTTCTTCAGTTCAGTTCAGTTTCTCAGTCATGTTCAACTCTTTGCAGCCCCATGGACTGCAGCACACCAGGCCTCCCTTCCATCACCAACTCCTGGAGTTTGCTCAAACTCATGTCCATTGAGTGGGTGATGCCATCCAACCATCTCGTCCTCTTTCATCCTCTTCTCCTCCCACCTTCAATCTTTCCCAAGAATCAGAGTCTTTTCAAATGAGTCAGTTCTTCACATCAGGTGGCCAAAGTATTGGAGTTTCAGCTTCAACATCAGTCCTTCCAATGAATATTCAGGACCGATTTCTTTTATGATGGACTGGTAGGATCTCCTTGCAGTCCAAGGGACTCAAGAGTCTTCTCTGACACCACAGTTCAAAAGCATCAATTCTTTGGCGCTCAGCTTTCTTTATAGTCCAACTCTCACATCCATACATGACTACTGGAAAAAAATGTAGCTTTGATTAGACAGACCTTTGTTGGCAAAGTAATATCTCTGCTTTTTAATATGCTGTCTAGATTGGTCATAACTTTTCTTCCAAGGAGCAAACATCTTTTAATTTCATGGCTGCAGTCACCATTTGCAGTGATTTTAGAGCCCCCAAAAATAAAGTCTATCACTGTTTCCATTGTTTCCCCATCTATTTGCCATGAAGTAATGGACCAGATTTCTTCCTTAGTTGGTGGCAAATACATTTTTCTAACTCAGTATATCAGCAAATTTAGAAAACTCAGCAGTGGCCATAGGACTGCAAAAGATCAGTTTTCATTCTAATCCCAAAGAAAGGCAATGCCAAACAATGCTCAAACTACCGCACAATTGCACTCATCTCACACACTAGTAAAGTAATGCTCAAAATTCTCCAAGCCAGGCTTCAGGAATACATGAACCGTGAACTTCCAGTTGTTCAAGCTAGTTTTAGAAAAGGCAGAGGAACCAGAGATCAAATTGCCAACATCCACTGGATCATCGAAAAAGCAAGAGAGTTCCAGAAAAACATCTCTTTCTGCTTTATTGACTATGCCAAAGCCTTTGACTGTGTGGATCACAATAAACTGTGGAACATTCTGAGAGAGATGGGAATAAGAAACCTATATGTAAGTCAAGAACAACAGTTAGAACTGGACATGGAACAATAGACAGGTTCCAAATAGAAAAAGGATTACTTCAAGGCTGTATATTGTCACCCTGCCTATTTAACTTATATGCAGAGTACACCATGAGAAACGCTGGGCTGGAGGAAGCACAAGCTGGAATCAAGTTTGCCAGGAGAAATATCAATAATCTCAGATATGCAGATAACACCACTCTTATGGCAGAAAGTGAAGAAGAACTAAAGAGCCTCTTGATGAAGTGAAAGAAGAGAGAGAAAAAGTTGGCTTAAAGCTCAGCATTCAGAAAACGAAGATCATGGCATCTGATCTCATCATTTCATGGCAAATATATGGGGAAACAGTGGAAATAGTGGCCTATTTTATTTTGGGGGGCTTCAACATCATGGCAGATGATGACTGCAGCCATGAAATTAAAAGACACTTACTCCTTGGAAGGAAAGTTATGACCAACCTCGACAGCATATTAAAAAGCAGAGATATTACTTTGTCAACAAAGGTCCATCTAGTCAAGGCTATGGTTTTTCCAGTAGTCATCTGTGGTTGTGGGAGTTGGGCTATAAAGAAAGCTGAGTGCTGAAGAATTGATGCTTTTGAACTGTAGTTTTGGAGAAGACTCTTGCGAGTCCCTTGGACTCCAAGGAGATCCAACCAGTCCATCCTAAAGGAGATCAGTCCTGGGTATTCATTGGAAGGATTGATGCTGAAGCTGAAACTTCAATACTTCAGCCACCTGATGTGAAGATCTGACTCATTGGAAAAGACCCTGATGGTGGGAGGGATTCGGGGCAGGAGGAGAAGGGGATGACAGAGGATGAGATGGTTGGATGGCATCACCGACTCAATGGATATGGGTATGGGTAGACTCTGGGAGTTGGTGACGGACAGGGAGGCTTGGCATGCTGTAGTTTATGGGGTCGCAAAGAGTCACAGTTTATGGGGTCACAAAGAGTCAGACACGACTGTGCGACTGAACTGAACTGAACTGAACTGAGTTTCTTAGTCCCAAAGCCTTGAAGCATTCTTGACCTCTCTTTATCTCATATCCTGTATCTGGTTCTTTAGCAAATTTTATTGGTTCTTTATTTAAGAGCACATGCAACTTCTCACCACCTCCACTGCTATTATTCTTATCTATGTTACTGTTCTCCCTGTCCTGGATGATTGTAGTAACTTTCTGCCTGGTCTTCCTACTTCCATTTTATTCTGCCATGATCTGTGTTCAGGCTTCCTGTATGACTTGGCAGTAAAGAATTTGCCTTCACTGCAGGTGATGCAAGAGATGTGAGTTCAATCCCTGGGTCAGGAAGATCCCCTGGAGAAGGAGATGACAACCCACTCCATTATTCTTGCCTGGAGAATCCCATGGACAGAAGAGCCTGGAGGGCTACAGTCCATGGAGTCACAAAGAGTTGGACACAACTCAGCAACTGAGTGCAGTTATTAAAAACCTTTCTCACATTATGTCAAATATCTGTCTCCCTATATCATTCATCCACAGCTTTTGTTTGCCTTCTAATCAAGCATAAATCCTTCAGATATTTAACATGAATTTTAAACTGTTACTTTCTGAATCAAGTATCTCTTTATTGTTTCTCAGATAGATGCCATGTTTTTCTGAAAATTTAATTTCTTCTGAATTAACTGTTTTATCAATGTCTTTCCAAAATTATTGTTCCCAAAACTGAACACCACACTTAATACATTGGTTCGACTGACTCAGTCTTGTACTGCCATATGTTGAAAGCCACACAGCAAAGGTGACGCATATTGGGGCTGTACATCAAACGCTTGTATCCTCTTTAGTAGCACTGCTTGTCCAGCCACTTCCTCCTACACAGAAAGTATATAGATTTATATCCCTAAGATTGCTTCTTAGTGTTTTTGTTTTCTCCAGCTTTAGGTCATATGCAAATTTGTGAGGTATACCTACCAGGTATTCTTTGAAGCTATTAATAGAAACTTGAATTTGAGAATAGGGTTAAATAAAGAGACCTGTGAAAAACAAAGCTTGACATAAAAGCATGAAATAATATGTTTTCATGCAGTGCTTAATTTATTTTAAAAGCTATTCCATCTTATTATCCAACATATGTTATTCTCTTATTGATAAAAATAATTTAAAGCACTATGTTAAATTGATAGAAATTTATATTATATCTTACTGTTTACACATAAATACTACCATTTTCTCCTTAACTTCTGGTCTGGTAACCATATCACTAAGAAAATGATATTAATGTGTCATGATTTGTTCTTTATGGACCCAAGATGCACTAATAAACACTATTATCTTTTCTAAGAATCCAGAGATGAAATATTTGGTCACTACCAGGCCCTAGAATATTGTTCATGAGTCATAGAGTGACCCTTTTTAGGAAAAAACAGAATACTTGCCCAATTATGAAAAAACATTATTCTTGAAAGTTTTCAGTTCTATCGTATCCTGATTTCTCAAAGTTTGCCAACAGTGCTTTCTGGATCACATCTGCAATTTATTCAATATGTAGGAGGTCTCCAGATCTTACTGATTTTACATTGTTAGAAATAAAAATTATTGGGTATATTTTCCCAAGGTATTTATCTTCCCTCATAATTGTTAACATAATCTGAAAGGTATAACAAGCAATATTTTTTTAATTTCTGAATTTTACCATATTCATTGTAAAATTTTTCTCACTAAAAATTGTGTCTTAATACTTTTAATTAACTCAACATTTCACTATTTTTGAAATGTTGACTTTTTGATATATGGATATGGGATTATGTTTACATATTCTCTTGGTTTTTAATTTGCTCTTTTGAGTGCTAAAATATTTACATGATTCAGCCTAATATCTTCCATGTTTATTAAGAATTTACCAATAGCAAATTTTATTCTCCAAGGTTCCCATGATTTCTGTCTCACCAAGTAGTAATTGCTTGATTTATTAATTATACCCTTTTTTATAGTTTAATTAGTTCAATAATGTGCTTTGTATTGGCTGAGTTCTGAAAAAGTGAATAACACATAGATTACACTATCAAAGAATTTTGCCTGCTGATAAGACAAGTCATGTAAACAATATCTGTGGTACCTGGTGAAAAGTGCTAATTATCATCAAAAAAGGACAGATTAAATTGTATGTGAATTGGCAAAAGAAAATATAATTCATTTTTATTTTAATATTTCCAGAGTTAAATCTAGCATGAGTTTCCTCATTATTTGCTTAGTTCCTGTGAGATAAAAGGGCTTCCCTGGTGGTACAGAGGTTAAAGCGTCTGCCTGCAATGTGGGAGACCTGGGTTCAGTTCCTGGGTCGGGAAGATCCCCTGGAGAAGGAAATGGCACCCCACTCCAGTATTCTTGCCTGGAGAATCCCATGGACGGAGGAGCTTGGTGGGCTACAGTCCATGGGTCGCAAAGAGTCGGACACGACTGAGTGACTTCACTTTCACTTTCACTTTGTGAAATAAAACTGGCTAAAAGGCAAATCAAGATTGCACTCACAAGTTATATTTGATTGAATGAAAATTGCAAAAAGAAATCTGGAAAGTTAATGCCTCCTATCATTATTAAATCTTATTTCTGCATTAGTTTTATAGTCTATATTAGAAAATTTTAATTCTTATTCTTTGTTGACCAAACAATAGAGAATAAGCCCATTAAAAATAATATTTTAATACTAAATATTTACCTCCTTGTTCCAACCATTGGTTAATATCAGAATATATTTATTTCCTGTTATTAATGTTTTAATCTCATTTTAATCTCTGTAATAGTTATTAAATAAAATTTCACATATCACTGATTTCCAGAAGAAATCTGGAAAGTTAATGCCTCCTATCATTATTAAATCTTATTTCTGCATTAGTTTTATAGTCTATATTAGAAAATTTTAATTCTTATTCTTTGTTGACCAAACAATAGAGAATAAGCCCATTAAAAATAATATTTTAATACTAAATATTTACCTCCTTGTTCCAACCATTGGTTAATATCAGAATATATTTATTTCCTGTTATTAATGTTTTAATCTCATTTTAATCTCTGTAATAGTTATTAAATAAAATTTCACATATCACTGATTTCCAGATGAGGTTACATGAAGGCTTACTGTCTTAAAATATTTCTGCAACATGAAACTGTATAAATATTTTTTCTTAGGTAAGAAATTTCAAATTTACTTTAATGCCTATATGATCTCTTTTGTAAATAATAAATTTTTTTTATGGAACAAAATAGAAAGCCCAGAGATAAATCCACACACCTATGGACAGCTTATCTTCGACAAAGGAGGCAAGAATATACAGTGGATTAAAGACAATCTTTTTAACAAGTGGTGCTGGGAAAACTGGACAACCACTTGTAAAAGAATGAAATTAGATCACTTTCTAACCCCATACACAAAAATAAACTCAAAATGGATTAAAGATCTAAACGTAAGACAAGAAACTATAAAACTCCTAGAGGAGAACATAGGCAAAACACTCTCTGACATAAATCACAGCAGGATCCTCTATGACCCACCTCCTAGAATACTGGAAATAAAAGCAAAAATAAACAAATGGGATCTAATTAAAATTAAAAGCTTCTGCACAACAAAGGAAACTATAAGCAAGGTGAAAAGACAGCCTTCTGAATGGGAGAAAATAATAACAAATGAAACAACAGACAAACAACTAATCTCAAAAATATACAAGCAGCTTATGCAGCTCAACTCCAGAAAAATAAATGACCCAATCAAAAAATGGGCCAAAGAACTAAATAGACACTTCTCCAAAGAAGACATACGAATGGCTAACAAACACATGAAAAGATGCTCAACATCACTCATTATCAGAGAAATGCAAATCAAAACCACAATGAGGTACCATTTCACACCAGTCAGAATGGCTGCGATGCAAAAGTCAACAAGCAATAAATGCTGGAGAGGGTGTGGAGAAAAGGGAACCCTCTTACACTGTTGGTGGGAATGCAAATTAGTACAGCCACTATGGAAAACAGTGTGGAGATTCCTTAAAAAATTGCAAATAGAACTGCCTTATGATCCAGCGATCCCACTGCTGGGCATACACACCGAGGAAACCAGAATTGAAAGAGACACGTGTACCCCAATGTTCATCGCGGCACTGTTTGTAATAGCCAGGACATGGAAGCAACCTAGATGTCCATCAGCAGATGAATGGATAAGAAAGCTGTGGTACATATACACAATGGAGTATTACTCAGCTATTAAAAAGAATACATTTGAATCAGTTTTAATGAGGTGGATGACGCTGGAGCCGATTATACAGAGTGAAGTAAGCCAGAAAGAAAAACATCAATACAGTATACTTACACATATATATGGAATTTAGAATGATGGTAATGATAAACCTGTACGCAAGACAGCAAAAGAGACACAGATGTATAGAATGGCCTTTTGGACTCTGTGGGAGAGGGAGAGGGTGGGATGGGTTGGCAGAGTGGCAATGTAACATGTGTGATATCATAAGCGAAATGAATTGCCAGTCCAGGTTTGATGCAGGATGCAGGATGATAGAGACTGATGCACGGGGATAATCCAGAGAGAGGGTGTGGGGCGGGAGGGTGGAGGAGGGGGTCGGGATTGGGAGTTCATGTGCACTCATGGCTAATTCATGTCGATGTGTAACAGAATGAATACAGTATTGTAAAGCAAAACAAACTAAAAAATAAAAATTAATTAAAAAAAAATAAAATAAAATTACACCCCTAGATCCTGGTTCTCCAGTAAAATGAAGCAGCGTTCCTAGAGAAATGGTTGATTTTAAGGCTAGGGTAGGAAAAATAGAAGGTGAATTGGGAACATTTTGTCATCCAGAAAGAAAAGAAGTGTTCAAAAAACAAAAGGAGCAGGGTATGTCACACAAGTCAACCTGAAACACCTTCCAGTTGCCAAAACTGGAACAATTCAGAAACAAAATGAACAACACAGTATTATATTTATAATCCAAACTATAAAATAAATATATGAGTCTATAATGATATAACTGAGTAAATATAGAAATAAGTGAGGGAGAAGAAACAAACCTTCCTACAAGAGAATTCTAAATAATCCTTGTATGTGCTACCTTCCAAAAGTTTTATCCTCGCCTACTCCTCATTAGGTGTGTGCTGGACTTAAGTGACTGGTTTCCAAAGAAAAGAGCATGGAACAAGAGAAAAAAGAGGAGAAATCTGACAGGTACAACCATAATCGGTGAGCAGTGAGGCTCTGTGAATACCATGTGATCCATCATAGTCCACCACCATGATATTCTTTCCAAAAATACATAATCCCAGTCTAATAGGAGAAAAACATCAATTAAATAAAAATTGATATACGTACTCTACCTGATTAGCATTCCTCAAAACTCTCAAGGTCATGGGGGAAAAACAGGAAGGACAAAGAATCTGTTACAGTCCAGAGGAAACTAACAATCCATGACAGCGAAATACTCTGGATAGGGTCTTGGAACAGAAATTTTAAAAAACATGAGTGGAAGAATTGATAAAATATGAATAAAATGTGAGGTTTGGTTACTAGGAATGTTCTTACCTTTGCCTAGTGTACTCTAGTAATACACAGTATTAACATTAGGGGAAACCTGCTAAGAGGCACAGGAGAATGCTTCACTGCTACCTCTGCACCTTTGTTTGTAAATCTTAAATTGCTCCAAAATAAATAGTTTATGTAAAAGATCATAAATGAATTTAGAGATTTCCTTTTAGGCATTAACAATGATTTCTGACTATGGAAGACCAAAAGTTTAGTTTGTTTCTCTCTTTTGCCTCTGCTGTACATAAACAACCTTCCCTATTATAATTTTATTTATATTAATATATTGTATAGTTGAATTCACAGCCGACCCATTTAACAAAACTGTAATTACTTTCCTTTTCTTGTACAACATCTTGTTTCCCTGAACTTAATAATTATCTTAATTTTTCATCTGTTTAATTTCTATGTACTTAACATTTATTCAGCCTCAAAATTTTCTCCATTGTTTGTCTCCTTTCAAGAGGCTCAACTGTATTCAGTGTTCTATTTATTTCTACCAATATGGTAAAAGATGTCTTCATAGATTACAGACTTTTTCAAAATCATTCTGTTTGACCTCAGCCTGTCTTAGGTCCCTTCATCCTTTATTTTATATTTTTCCTTGGTTTACTCCATGCTGTGCCAAGAAGCCATGCCATGTTACCAAGGGATCTTCCTGATCCAGGAGTTGAACCTGCATCTCTTAAGTCTCCTGCATTGGCAATCAGGTTCTTGCCACTAGTTTAGTTCAGTTCAGTTTAGTTGCTCAGTCATGACCGACTCTTTGGGACCCCATGGACTGCAGCACACCATGCCTCCCTGTTCATTGCCAAGTCCCGGAATTTACTCTAACTCATGTCCATCGAGTCGGTGATGCCATCCAACCATCTCATCCTCTGTCATCCTCCTCTCCTCCTGCCCTACACTCTTTCCCACATCAGGGTCTTTTCAAATGAGTCAGTTCTTCGCATCAGGTGGCCAAAGTATTGGAGCTTCAGCTTCGGCATCAATCGGTCAAATGAATATTCAGAACTGATTTCCTTTAGTATGGACTGCTTGGTTCTCCTTGCAGTCCAAGAGACTCTCAAGAGTCTCCTCCAACACCACAGTTCAAAAGCGTCAATTCTTTGGCACTCAGCTTCCTTTATAGTCCAACCCTTACATTCATACATGGCTACTGGAAAAAAACCATAGCTTTGACTAGACAGAACTTTGTTAGCAAAGTAATGTCTCTTCTTTTTAATATGCTATCTAGGTTGGTCATAACTTTTCTTCCAAGGTGCAAGCATCTTTTAATTTCACGGCTGCAAGTACCATCTGCAGTGATTTTGGAGCTGCAAAAATTAAAGTCTGTCACTGTTTCCACTGTTTCCCCTTCTATTTGCCATGAAGTGATGGGACCAGATGCCATGATCTTAGTTTTCTGAATGCTGAGTTTTCAGCCAACTTTTTCACTCTCCTCTATCACTTTCATCAAGAGGCTCTTTAGTTCCTCTCCACTTTCTTCCATAAGGTGGTATCATCTGCGTGTGTGAGGTTAGTGATATTTCTCCTGGCAAACTTGATTCCAGCTTGTGCTTCCTCCAGCCCAGCATTTCTCCTGATGTACTCTGCATATAAGTTAAATAAGCTTGTCGCTTCTCTTCTAGTCACAGCTCTTTGTAAGGCCTCTTCAGACAGCCATTTTGCCTTTTTGCATTTCTTTTCCTTGGTTATGGTCTTGATCCCTGCCTCCTGTACAATGTCATGAACCTCTATCCATAGTTCTTCAGGCACTGTCTATCAGATCTAATCCCTTGAATCTATTTGTCACTTCCACTGTATAATCATAAGGGATTTGATTTAGGTCATACCTGAATAGTCTAGTTGTTTCCCCTACTTTCTTCAATTTAAGTCTGAATTTGGCAGTAAGGAGTTCATGATTTGAGCCACAGTCAGCTCCCAGTCTTGTTTTTGCTGACTGTATAGAGCTCCTCCATCCTTGGCTGCAAAAAATATAATCATTCTGATTTCGGTGTTGGCCATCTGGTGATGTCCATGTGTAGAGTCTTCTCTTGTGTTGTTGGAAGAGAGTGTTTGCTATGACCCGTGCTTTCTCTGGGCAAAACTCTGTTAGCCTCTGCCCTGCTTCATTCTGTACTAGTGTACCTGGGTGAAACACTGCATCTAATTATTTTCTTAGGAAAATTGGAGATAAAATGTGAGACCTCCATGTCTGAAAATGTCTTCAGCACATTTACAATTGATGTACACGTTGGTTGAAGAATTCTTGTCCTTTAGATTTTTTTTCAGTGATACCTTATATTTTTCATTTTTATTTTAGAACATGGTTGATTAACAGTGTTGCCGGTTTCAAGCATACAACAATGTGACTCAGTTTGCATACACAAGTATCTATTCTTCTTCAAATTCTTTTTCCATTTAGGTTGTTAGAGAATATTGAACCGAGTTTACTGTGCTATATAGCAGGTCCTTATTCATTATCTATTTTAAATGTAGTGTGTACATGTCAATCTCTAACTCCCAATTTATCCCTCTCTACCTTCCCCCTTTGGTGCCATAAGTTTGTTTTCTAAGTCTGTTTAGTAAATAAATTCTTTTGTATCCATTTTTTTTAGATTCCACATATGAAGTGATATTATGATATTTGTCTCCCTCTATTTGACTTATTTCCCCTAGTATGATAATCTCCAGGTGCCTCCAAGTTACTACAGATAACATTATCTCCTCCTTCATTCTAATGGCTGAGTAATATTCCATTGTGTGTGTGTGTCAGTGGACATTTAGGTTGCTTCCATGTCTTGACTGTTGTAAACAGTGCTTCAGTTAACATTTAGAACCATGCCCAGGAGTGAGGATGCTAGATCATAGGGTAGCTCTATTTTTAGTTAGTTTTTTTTTTTTTTAAAGGAATTTCCATAGTGTACTCTACAGTGGCTGTACCAGTATACATTTACACTCACAGGTTGGTTCAAGAATCCTTTTCCTTTAAAATTTTTAATGCACTGTTCTATGGCAGCAAGTATTGCTGTTGAGAAATCTGAAACACATCTGACTCTTGATCTTTTATGTTTGGCCTCTTTTTTTTGTTCTGGATGTTTATCTCTTCTTGATCCCTTGTGTTCTGAGATTTTACTGTAGTGTGTCTGCTTCCACCTTTTGTCCTGGGCACCTGTTAAGCCCCTTTCATCTGTAAAAGTATGTTCTTTACTTCTGAGAATTTTCTTGCATTACTTTTCTGATGGATTCCTTACTTTCATTTTCTTTGCTTGTATCTCCTTTCTAGAATTGCTAGTATTCATTTTGGGGGCCTTCTGAATTAATTCTTATTTATATATTTACTTACTTAACAATTTTGTGTGCTTTTACTCTTGGAGATGATCTATACTTCCAAAGGCCCTTTTTTCATTTCTCTTATCATATTTTTTAACGTCCATAGTTCTTTTTCTTCTCTAAGTGCTGAGTATTCTATAGAACCCAATATTTTATTACTTCAATGTCTTTTAACCCTTTAAAAGTATAAGAATATTTCTTTGTTGTCATTTTTTAATTTGCCTTGAATATTTTCCTCTCCTTGCATATTTTGTTTTTCTCAAATAGCTTTTTTCTTTTGATCATTTTAGTTGCTTTTGCATTAGAAAATTTTCTTTTTGATATCTAATTAAGTTTGAATGCTGACTCATAATTGAAAGTTAGGAGCTGAGAAACTAACTAGATGCTGTGAGAAATAGTCAAATGTAAGAAAGGAAAAGGCTTCTGTAGTGGCTCAGTGGTAAAGAACCTGCCTGCAATGCAGGAAACTCAGGAGACATGGGTTCAATCCCTGGGTCAGGTCACAAGATCCCTGAAGAAGGAAATGGCAATCCACTCTACTCTTCTTGTCTGGAGAATTCTATGGACAGAGGAGTGCAGGGGGCTACAGTCCATGGGGTCGCAAAGAGTCGGACACAACTGAGCATGCCCACACAGAAGAAAGGAAAAGGAGTATTCCAGACAGAAAGGAAAATAGGTGTGAAAGACCTAAAGCAATACTGAACTTGGCCCATTGGAAAAATTGGGTTTGAAAATGGGACACAGGAGCTAGAAAAGGTTGCGGAAGAGAAAAGAGATGAGGGGTTAATTTTACCTTCCAGAAAGAAAGCCTTAGGCTTAAACTGGAAGCTCAGGGTTTAGGCCAGAGGGCTTCATAATTTATATCTGGAAAATGTCAGGCGTCCAGGCAGACGTCCAGTTGCAGCTGTCTCCCTCCTGTAAACCCTAAGAAAGCACCAACAGCCGCTCTGTGCCTTCAGCTCCTTTTATGAATGCTACTTTTATAAGTCACTTATAGCTTTGTCTTTCACTGCACGAAGAATTTTCAGTTCATTAAATAGCAACTCCTGTATTTCGTTGTGAAGAAAAGGAGGCCCTGAGCCATAAATGTTTGGCATTTTTATCACTAAAATTCTCTACTGGTACTTACAGTTACATCAAGAGTATAAACATGCTGTTCTTAACATCATTTAAAGTTCCCCAAACCCGAGTGAAAATGAACACAACGGCCCAGCAGAGGAAAGGGATTGAGTTTACCTAACTAGAGGAAATGTCATTGTGAGATACCATGGAGGAAACCTAGCCTAACTCAGTGAAACTTAAGTCTATTTGATTTTAACAGACAGAAGGAAGTCAATGAAATCCCAGACGTTTCCCCAAAAGGCAGTTAGTACATGAAGACAATAAATCCCGAGGTGTCAGTCTGCTGTTTGTTCAAAGCATTGAGATATTGTTCTTGAGAGCTGTAGAATTATAAAAGTTAGCAACATGATGGTAATGATTTCCAGCAATACACCCCATGCTAACTGCTAAGTTGCTTCAGTCGTGTCCGACTCTGTGCGACCCCATAGACAGCAGCCCGCCAGGCTCCCTCGTCCCTGGGATTCTCCAGGCAAGAACATTGGAGTGGTGGCTCAGACGTTAAAGCGTCTGTCTACAATGCGGGAGACCTGGGTTCGATCCTTGGGTCGGGAAAATTCCCTGGAGAAGGAAACGGCAACCCACTCCAGTACTCTTGCCTAGAAAATCCCATGGATGGAGGAACTTGGTGCAGGCTACTGTCCATGGGGTCACTTCACTTCACTTGACTTCACTTCTCCAATGCATGAAAGTGAAAAGTGAAAGTGAAGTCTCTCAGTCGTGTCTGACCCTCAGCGACCCCATGGACTGCAGCATTCCAGGCTCCTCCGTCCATGGGATTTTCCAGGCAAGAGTACTGGAGTGGGGTGCCATTGCCTTCTCCGAATGTAAGGTGGCCCTTAAATTGTAAGTACTCAGTGCTTTTAGTATATGAGTGTATTCCACTGCAGAATAAAGGGACTGAGAGGTAACTGACTCTGGGGTTTTTAATCTGTTCACATGCAAGCTGTAGCTCCCAATTCTTGGGGAAAGAATTAAAAAAAAACAACCCTCAGTGGAAGAATAAAAATTCTCTCTCTGTTCTGGTTACACTTTATTTAAAAAAAAAAAAAAGAAAAAAAACAAATCTTGCCAAAAAATATTGAAATTTTCTCAAACACTCTGTAGTCATTTACAGACCTTCATGGCATTTATACCCAGTCTTACGAGGGCAACCTTATGAGCGACATCTCTCATTTTTCTGAAGCCACTGTTGGGAAATTTTCCATATAATGCTATTTGGAAATCACTATTTGCAGAATGACACTTGGATTTAAAAACCAAATGACAAGACTTTTAAACTTAAAAAAATTAACTAGTTGTGCATTTTTGTTGTTACTCAGTCATTCAGTCATGTCTGACTCTTTGCAGCCCCATAGACTGCAACACACCAGGCTCTCTGTCCTTCACTATCTCCTGGAGTTTGCTCAAACTCATCTGTTGAGTCAGTGATAGCATCCAACCATCTCATCCTCTATCATCCCCTTCTTCTCCTGCCTTTGATCTTTCCCAGCATCAGGGTCTTTTCCAATGACTTGGCTCTTCACATCACATGGCTTAAGGATTGGAGCTTCAACTTCAGCATCAGCTCTTCCAATGAGTATTCAGGGTTGACTTCCTTTAGGATTGACTGGTTTGATCTCTTTGCTGTCCAAGGGACTGTTAAGAGTCTTCTCTGCACCACAGTTCAAAAGCATCAATTCTTTAGCACTCAGCCTTCTTTATGGTCCAGCTGTCACATCTGTAAACAACTACTGGAAAAACCATAGCTTTGACTATACATACCTTTGTTGGCAAAGTGATGTGTCTGCTTTTTGATATGCTGTCTAGGTTTGTCATAGCTTTACTTCCAAGCAGCAAGCATCTTTTAATTTCACCATCCACAGTGATCTTGGAGCCCAAGAAAATAAAATCTGTCACTGTTTGCACTTTTTCCTCATTTATTTACCATCAAATGATGGGAGTGGAGGACATGCTCTTAGTTTTTTGAATATTGAGTTTTAAGCCAGCTTTTTCACTCTCTTCTTTCATTCTCACAAGAGGCTCTTTAGTTCCTCTTCACTTTCTTCCATTAGAGTGATATCATCTGCATATTTTTTCAGTTCAGTTTAGTTGCTCAGTCTGTCTGACTCTTTGTGACCCCATGGACTGCAGCACTTCAGGCTTCCTTGTCCATTACCAACTCCCAGAGCTTACTCAAACCCATGTCCATCAAGTTGGTGATGCCATCCAACCATCTCATCTATCATCCCCTTCTCCTCCTGCCTTCAATCTTTCCCAGCATCAGAGTGTTTTCCAATGAGTCAGTTCTTCGCATCAGTATTGGAGCTTCCAATACTATTGCATCCAAAGTATTGGAGCTTCTGCTTCAGCATCAGTCCTTCCAATGAATATTCAGGACTGATTTCCTTTAGGATAGACTGGTTGGATCTCTTTACAGTCCAAGGAACTCTCAAGAGTCTTCTCCACACCACAGTTCAAAAGCATCAGTTCTTTGGCACTCAGCTTTCTTTATGGTCCAACTCTCACATCTATACATGACCAGTGAAAAACCATAGCTTTGGCTAGATGGACCTTTGTTGCCAAAGTAATGTCTCTGCTTTTTAGTATGTTGTCTAGGTTGGTCATAGCTTTTCTTCCAAGGAGCAAGCATCTTTTAAAATTCATGGCTGCAATCACCATCTGCAGTGATTTTGGAGACCAAAAAATAGTCTGTCACTGTTTCCATTGTTTCCCCATCTGCTTGTCATGAAGTGTTGGGACCCGATGCCATGACCTTAGTTTTTTGAGTGTTGAGTTTTAAGCCACCTTTTCACTCTCCTTTCACTTTCATCAAGAGGCTCTTTAATTCTTCTTCACTGGTTGATATTTCTCCCAATATTTTAAGACACTAGTAATACTGAATCATAAAATAGCATAAATCAAAATTGTACTTAACTTGGAACTCCCCACCATCCTGATTTCTCACTGTAAAAACATTATGTGCAGTAGTTGTAGGAAAGTTTAACAGACATCGTATCATATGAACATCCTGGGAATATCACATTTTCCTAAGCTGGCCAGAACACTTCTTATATTACTCTAGGTTACTCTTCAGGTTCAAATATCCTCTCCATTCTGCCCAACCTGAGTCACTACCTCTCATTTAACCCTCTTTAATTTTCTTCAGTTCATTTACCACTATGAAAGTTAACTTATTTTTATGATAATTTCAGATTATATCTCCTCTCATTAGCCTGAAGCAGGAGTTTCAGAGCCCTTATCCGTCTCCTCTATTGTATTCCTTGCTGTGTTTCCAGCACCTGGAATAGTGCCTAGCAGCACTCAATAAATATTGAGTGAATTATTGTATCATCCTGGATTTAAACTTTGATAGCTCATCAGAACTGAGCCATAGCAAGAGAACTTTTTCTCCTTTTTTAAAGTAATTCTTCGGTTGAAATCTGCTGAAAGACAAAGCAAATGTGAAGAAATTACTGAAGCTAGCAATAGTGTGTTAGTGTTAGTCATTCAGTCATTTCTGACTCTTTGTGACTCCGTGGACTATAGCCCACCAGGCTCCTCTGTCTATGGAATTTTCCAGGCAAGTATTTTCCTGCTCCAGTACTGAGTTGCCATTCTCTTCTCCAGGGAATCTTCCAGACTCAGGGACCAAACGCAGTCTCCTGCATTGCAGGCAAATTCTTATCATCTGAGCCACCAGTGAAGCTAGCAATAGCTCCAACAAATAGTCACCATTCTGATGATGTTGATAAAATATATAAGCTTAGTGCTTGCCATTAGCAATGTGCCCATATAATAGAATAGGAAAGTTCACTCCCATTGTTTCTATCTTTTCCCACCAGATATAAAAAGAGAATAAAGGAGCAGAGAATGGGTAGGATAAGAAAGTCAGTCTGATAGAGGTAGTGATGATTTTTTTGGCTTCACTTTCACCAAAGGAAAGAAGTGTGAGGGTTAGCGGCACTGCCCACCAGGAAGAGGTAGATGGGATTGGAATGCTTAGAATGCAGGAGGGGCTCAGGGCATGCTAAGCCTCTGCCTTCTTATGCAAAGCAGTAGAAAAGCAGAAAGACCTTAGTTCTTCATCCAGTGTCCTGTCCCAACCAGCCTCCTGTCATAAATGAAATCCTCTTCCCAGCCTCTATTCCTTTCCTAGGACCAGTGATCTTAGCCATCTTGCTTTCTGACACCACATGTACATAGTTGCAGAAACCTAGAGGTTCTCAATGCCATCACTCAGATGACAAGCCAACCACCTGGAGGTGATGCACACTCATTTCTGCAGTTTGCTTCATCTTGATACTGGACATTTGCCAAAACTCAAGCAGTCCCCTCATAATGGGTCCCAAATTCTCACTTCATCCCTTCCCAAGAGTCCCTTCTGGAAACTAAAAAGAAGAAGTATATCTTAATGAAATGAAAAACACATCACTTTTGCTATCAGTGTTTCCTAGAGGTCACACTGTTTTTGGGTATTATTCTTCTGTGATTATAGGGCTTCCCTGGTGACTCAGTGGTAAAGAATGCACCTGCAATGCTGGAACCGCAGGAGATACAGGTTCAATCCCTGGGTAAGGAAGATCCCCTGGAGGAGGGCATTTTTGCCTGGAGAATTCTTCCTATGGACAGAGGAGCCTGGCAGGCTACAGCCAATAGGGTCGCAAATAATTGGACACAACAGAAGCAACTTAGCACGCACACATCTGTGATTATAAGATGCTAAACTTTCAGATAGTTGGGGAGCAAAGTAATATCTATAGCCTTTGGTGTAAAGGGAAAGGAAGGAGGGAAGAAAATAAAATAAACCTTTTATATTTCCAATATAAAAAAGAACAGTTTTAAAAACTGACTTATTTTTTTTGAGATACTAACAGACAAAAAGCCTTAGATGGTTGGTAAACATTTGGAGTATTTTTCAGTTGTCTCACTGATTGTTATGCATTAACACTTTATACACAGCCCTGAAGAAACAAGAGGAAAAATGTGTCCAAGTTATGGATGTAAACTTGGTTGTCAGCATGAGTGAGTTAAAATAAAATTGCTGAAAATATTTGTTTATTCAGTTACAGCCAGTTGACAATAAAATGGAATGTATTAATTCTCAGTAGACAGTAACTTCAGCTTGTGAGAATATCAAGTGGACTGCGAATAAGAGACAGAGAACTAGAGCAAGACAGCGTCAGGAAGAGAGAAAGGAAAGAGAGGTGCTCTCTGTATCATGGGGAGCCTGGAAACAGAATAGTGCAACATCCTGAAATCTCAGCATCTAAACTGACATGACTATTGGGTGACCTTGAAACAGTGTTTTGTTACCAGGAAGACAAGTTATGTAGATGCTATAACAAGAGCCAAATCACAGAAACACAATCAATAAAAGAACTATAAGCTTGACTTATAAATTATTCAGCAATTATCATTAATACTCTCATCTTCTGACATCTACATATATAGGCCCTTGTTTATTATTTTTACAACCCTCTCTGTTACACCAAGTGCTATTATGATGTTTTTTATGCTTGACGCATTTCAGGGGAAAGCACACCAAATTAGATATAAATGGCCTGATTTCTAAGACCAGCTCTCCCAGTGATTTGTTTTGTAACTACTGGGGACATAGGATTTCTGTTTTCATTTCCTCATCAGTAAAATCTCAAATATTAAGGAATCCGTGAGAGAGATCATAAACTCTTCGGTGTTCTTTGAGAAATACTTTGTAAAAACCTAAGGTAGTATTAGCATTTAAAATGAACAAGTATGAAGCCAAATATAATAAGATTTTTATATAATATATAATTTCATATAACTTTTGTACAATTTATAGACTAATTTTGCCTATTCAGCATTTTAGAGTGTTTTGCTGTTATTTAGACTAAATAGAATTCCTGCAATAGATTAGGGATTTTTAAGAAGAGGTGGCAAGAATACACAGAAGAACTGTACAAGAAAGATCTTCATGACCCAGATAATCACGAAAGTGTGATCACTCACCTAGAGCCAGACATCCTGGAATGTAAAGTCAACTGGGCTTTAAGAAGCATCACTACGAACAAAGCTAGTGAAGGTGATGGAATTCCAGTTGAGCTATTTCAAATCCTGTAAAATGATGCTGTGAAACTGGTGCCTCAATATGCCAGCAAATTTGGAAAATTCAGTAGTGACCACAGGACTGGAAAAGGTCAGTTTTCATTCTAATCCTAAAGAAAGCCAAAGAATGCTCAAACTACCACACAATTGCACTCATCTCACATGCTAGTAAAGTAATGCTCAAAATTCTCCAAGCCAGGCTTCAGCAATATGTGAACCGTGAACTTCCAGATGTTCAAGCTGGTTTTAGAAAAGGCAGAGGAACCAGAGATAAAATTGCCAATATCCGCTGGATCATCAAAAAAGCAAGAGAGTTCCAGGAAGACATCTATTTCTGCTTTATTGACTATGCCAAAGCCTTTGACTGTGTGGATCACAATAAATTGTAGAAAATTCTTCAAGACATGGGAATACCAGACCACCTGACCTGCCTCTTGAGAAACCTGTATGCAGGTCAGGAAGCAAAAGTTAGAACTGGACACGGAGCAACAGACTGGTTCCAAATAGGAAAAGAAGTACGTCAAGGCTGTATATTGTCACCCTGCTTATTTAACTTCTATGAAGAGTACATCATGAGAAACGCTGGACTGGAAGAGGCACAAGCTGGAATCAAGATTGCTGGGAGAAATATCAATAACCTCAGATATGCAGATGACACCACCCTTATGGCAGAAAGTGAAAAGGAACTAAAAAGTCTCTTGATGAAAGTGAAAGAGGAGAGTGAAAAAGTTGGCTTAAAGCTCAACATTCAGAAAACGAAGATCATGGCATCTGGTCCCATCACTTCATGGGAAATAGATGGGGAAACAGTGATAACAGTGTCAGACTTTATTTTTCTGGGCTCCAAAATCACTGCAGATGGTGACTGCAGCCATGAAATTAACAGACGCTTACTCCTTGGAAGGAAAGTTATGGCCAACCTAGGTAGTATATTCAAAAACAGAGCCATTACTTTGCCAACAAAGGTCCATCTAGTGAAGGCTGTGATTTTTCCAATGGTCATGTATGCATGTCAGAGTTGGACTGTGAAGAAAGCTGAGCGCTGAAGAATTGATGCTTTGAACTGTGGTGTTGGAGGAGATTCCTGAGTGCCTTGGACTGCAAGGAGATCCAACCAGTCCATCCTAAAGGAGATCAGTCCTGGGTGTTCATTGGAAGGACTCATGTTGAAGCTGAAACTCCAATACTTTGGCCACCTGATACGAAGAACTGACTGATTTGAAAAGACCTTGATGCTGGGAAAGATTGAGGGCAGGAGGAGAAGGGGACGACAGAGGATGAGATGGTTGGATGGTATCACCAACTTGATGGACATGGGTTTCGGTGAACTCCAGGAGTTGGTCATGACAGGGAGGCCTGATGTGCGGTGATTCATGGGGTTGCTAAGAGTCAGACACGACTGAGCAACTGAACTGAACTGAATACTAATGTACCAGTATTATACGTATTTTGGGGAGAACAATAATCTACCTGCTTTTTAAAATCCTAAAGTCTTAAAAAAAATAAAATAAAAAAGTAAAATCCTAAAGTCTTAAGTTTCTAAAGGTCTTAATATTCCCCATTTATATACCCAAAAGTGTTTTTAACTTGGCATTACATTTATGTAGTAAATTTTGACCAATTTTCACATATTAGATTTCTTAAGTGACTCTATTTCACCAAGTGGTCAAATGTTGTGGAATTCATAGAATGGCTATTCCTCTGAAATGTACACTCTTACCGAGATGTGCCTCAGTAAACATGACAAAGTCCTAACTCATTTTCTTTTGTGTTGACCTTATTTCAGGCCACATATCAGTTCAGTTCAGTTCAGTCGCTCAGTCATGTCTGACTCTTTGCGACCCCATGAATCGCAGCACTCCAGGCCTCCCTGTCCATCACCAACTCCCGGAGTTCACTCAGACTCACGTCCATCGAGTCAGTGATGCCATCCAGCCATCTCATCCTCTGTTGTCCCCTTCTCCTCCTGCCCCCAATCCCTCCCAGGCCACATATAAATGGTACCTATATATCCCTCTTTATAATTTTAACAAAACTCTTATGAATTTACCACCTCTGTCACTCAGTTATAAAACTGAGGTTGAAATAATCATGTGGCTTGCTCAGAATCATATAGCCAAGTCACAAAAGATTCAAACCCGTAAATCCAAGTGCTACATTTCCTGACTCCTGTGTTGGCCTCTTGGCTTCTGGAAGCTTGTCTTTCAGAGAGCCATAGTAAAACTGTTTGCAATACCATAATTGGACCGTTAAATAGCTTGGTTATATCCTTTCTAAATGCAAAAAGATAGTAATTTATTTTTGAGGAAAGAAAAAGCACTCTTCATTTTGAAAATTGATGACAATTTCAAGACTGGTAAATACTACTGTAGCAGAAACATCTTAAATAAAAGAATGAATAGTCCAAAGAATAAACTGACACTCAAGAAGCACGTATTAGGAAATGTTTTAAAACTGGAAGCATTTGACTGGAAATAGCACTCAACAGGGAAGCATATCGTGGGAAGTTGATTCCAGTTCTAACGGTAAATTTCCATCTTGACCTTGAACAAGGTTTTTTACATTTTTAAAATCCCAGTTTCTTATATATAAAATAAAATCAGAGATAGCAGTTTTGGTGCCAAGGGCATATTTGTTATGGAAGAGATGTTATCTGTTTCAATATTTTGAGCTTCTAGAGAACAGTCCTCAATAAAGGTAAGAGAGTAATAGTATGTAAAATAATCAAAGCCATAATCAAGAAAATTCTATGCACTTATATACCATGGTTCTCAATAAGACTGACTGTCCTTGTCACAGCCATATTCAGAATAATAAGCAAAACTATCCAATTCTAATAATGCCTTGAATCCCATTTCTAAGTATGTCCATTTTGTGACATATATTAGCCTCATTGCTAATATTTCTTTAAACAGGTATAAAAGAACTAATGTATTGAAACATGGGTTTCATTTATTTCCAATTAATTTTTGTTAATGCTCAACAGCAAATCCCATGACTAAAATACCAGATCTGGATTATGACCTTGTTTTCTTGACTTAGAAAAGTAAAAAGAACAACATATGATTTTTTCATAAAGTCTAGGTAGAAGAAACAAATTATTCAGATATGGTATGCCAAGTCCCTTGAAATTCATATGAACTTTTAAAATATTTTTGTCAAATAGAAGATCAACCAAAAATCAATCTATTGCACAATGGAAAACTAAAACCCTGTTTTCCTCTTTCTTTAACAGATAAAATTGGTCACTTCAGGGAATAACTGAGCTTTCATCTCACCAAAACATGTCACATCAGCACCACAATATTTTTTTAGGGAAAAGAAAAGAACTGAACCAACAGAGAGGAGCAGTTGTGTTTGCTTTTACTAACAACAAAGGTTAGTGAAGGGAATATAATTTGAGGAAAATTAACACAGTAGCTCTAAGCAGAAAACATCCTTAAGTAAAGGAGAAAAAATTTACAAATATAAAACTTGTTGTAAGAATGTACAAACTGAATTGACTTTATCTTTAGCATCATTACCTAAAACACATTTTCACACAAGCTTTAATATTTTAAATACCTGTTGGGGTTTTCTGTTTGTGTTTTTTAATTGGAGTATAATTGCTTTACTATGTTGTGTTAGTTTCTGCTGTAGAACAAATTGAATCAGCTGTATATATACATATATCCCTTCCTTCTTGAGGGATTTTGTGTTTGAAGAATATTCTTTGTTTCATATGTCATATGTCAAATACTATAGTAGTGATGAAAGTGTTCCAAATTCAAATTCAAGCTACCAAACTTTTGAAATCAGTGTTTACTGCCTGCTGATCAGATGTACTCATTGGGGAGAAATTTGACTTATATCCATAAGAGGGAATTTTTGTGTGTGCTCCACAGAATTTTATTCATCCAAAGGAGTATTTTATCACACTGAATTTTTGAAGTTCTTGTTCATGTAGAGGAGAGAGGTTTTCTGCCAAACTAATTAATATAATTAGAGAAACCAAAACATGGCAACCTACTGCGGTGTTGAGTAAAGACTATGAGTAAGTCTATTTTGTTATTCCTTCCAGAAGAAAAATAATAATAATGCTATGTGGTAGATGAACACATATTTTCAATCAGACTGACCTGTGGTAAACTACTTATTTGCTTTTATTTGCTCTGCAACCCACCTGAATAAACTATTCTATTCCTCTGGACCTTATACATGAAATTGGAATAACACCTACCTCATAGACTGATGTAAGGACACAATGAGAAAATGTCTAACCTGTTAGTTCCCTTTCTTAACTCATTTTTTATTTCCCTGACTCTTTCAGAGGTATGCATATATAAAAAGATTTCTGCACATTTTATAAAGAAAAGATACAAAAACACCTCTGATGACAGAGTACTCTCATAATCTGGTAAATCTAAGGCAAGGGCTATAAAAGTAGATGTTCTGACAGTGGAATTTCAGGTAGCTTCCTCTAATATTAAGCTGATCCCTAAGGATTTTATGGAGATCACTATTTTAAAAGACTGCCCAGGACACTTTGATCTTCAATATTTATGAGAAAATTCACCTTTGTAAGGTATTGAAAAATATACCTTCTTATAACTTGTGTTCACATGTCTTTTTTCTACCCTCCGGAAGCATTCAGAAATTTGAAGACAACTAGATGCTTACATTAAGCCTTCATCAGCTTGAAATTCCCAAGCTCTACAAACCTTTTATGAAATGACAAAATTTCTAGAACTTTCATCATTTTGAGCATTCCTTAAAGGATGTGCTCCAATGTGTCAAATGATTCTTAAATAGAACTGAAGATTACATCCCAAAAGTGTTCTTAGCAGTGCAGAATAATAATAATAAATATGTTGTTATAAACTTTTACTCATACTTACTCTATGCATTCATGGACCTAGATATTTGAGATGCATACTTTTTAATGTATGATTTTATTCAATTTTTAAACCTAGTTACCTATCAAAATCTTATCTAGAACCTACAGTGAGGCTCTACAGACTAGTTGTTAAAGGTTTGGTATCCAAAGTCAGACTTCCTAGATGTGAATGCAGATTCCACTATTGACTTGTTCTGTGACTTGGGAAATAATTCAGCCTCTCAATGGCTCAGTTTCTTCAATTGTGAATAGGATTTTAAGATTTGTCTTAATAATTTTAAACTAAGTGTGTGAAACACTTTAAGTTGTGCCTCATGCACAGTAACTGTCATATGAGTGTTCATAGGTACCATTGTACTCTGGATGCCTGGTAACCTTGTGGAGGACATGGGCAATGAACACGAAATAATATAACTAAACATTGAGTTCAATGCTTTTAAAAATGAAGTGTATGGAGTTTAGAATGATGGTAATGATAAACCTGTACGCAAGACAGCAAAAGAGACACAGATGTATAGAATGGCCTTTTGGACTCTGTGGGAGAGGGAGAGGGTGGGATGGGTTGGCAGAGTGGCAGTGTAACATGTATGATATCATAAGTGAAACGAATCGCCAGTCCAGGTTTGATGCAGGATGCAGGATGCTTGGACCTGATGCACGGGGATAATCCAGAGAGAAGGTGTGGGGTGGGAGGGGGGAGGTGGGGGTCGGGATTGGGAGTTCATGTACACTCGTGGCTGATTCATGTCAAAGTATAGCAAAACAAATACAGTATTGTAAAGCAAAACAAACTAAAAAAATAAAAATTAATTAAAGAAAAAAAATGAAGTGTATGAGGGGACAGGGAATGCTGAGGTGGAAGGTTCAGGGGATGGAGTTTTGATTTGCAGGTCAACAAGTCTCCTTTAGGGAGGTGACATTTGAGCAAACCTGAATGAAATAAAAGAATAAGCCGAGTGAGGCCTGGAGGGACAGTGAGCCAGGAAGAGAAAATGGGCCGCAGAAAAGGCCTGTGGTGAGATGAGCTTGGAAGATTTATGGAGAGAAAACTATCCAGTGTACCTGAAGACAACTTTGCAAAGTTGGCAGGTGAATCAGAGTTAGACAGGGGCCAGATGACCTAGAGCTTTGGAGGCCATGGCAAGAGAGGCACATAGAGGTAAAGCATCTTGCCTAAGGTGACAGAGCTAATACTGATTTTCTCTGAATATAAGCCTTGTAGGTCTTAATCACTTTGCCTCTTTTATGAACAATGTATTTTCCTCATATTAAAGTTCCATCCAATTTTTTAGAGTCACACATACTGGTGGCTTATATTGAGCTTCCTGTCAACTGAAATGTTGGCACGTGTTTTATTTTTCTTGTGGGAATGCTTATTAATTTGATTCTAGACCCTTCTTTTTTTAATCACTGATTTTTGAAGAGGTTTTCATTTCATCTTATTCTTTTTGTTAGAAGAAAATACAGAGAGCTTTATTTGATATGAGCAATTTACTGAGTGAGAAGCAATCTGTTCACCAACAGATTTCACACCCAAAACTGATATTAAGCTCAGAAGCATAACATTACAAAATAGCTTATAAAGTGAAAGTGAAGAAGTTGTCTGATCACTGCAATGATTGTTACAACAAGGGTTGCCACAGCAGATTACTAAAAGTGACTATCTCGGGACTTCCCTGGTGGTCCACTGGTTAAGACATCGCCTTCCAATGCAGGAGTGCAGGTTTGATCCCTGGTAGGGAAGCTGATATTCCACATGCCTCCTGGCCGAAAAACTAAAACGTGAAACAGAAGCAATGTTGTAACAAATTCAGTAAAAACTTTAAAAAGTGATTATCTCATATCATTTGAAGAAAATGATTTAAATTTCATTTATGATTATCAAAAGTATTTATAAGAATTAACCTAAGTTGTCCTTCCACTCAAGAAATAAGGTACACTAAGTTTTGCCTATGTGGCTTAATTGGTTTTGTCCACTCAAGGGATTTTCAAAGCGTGGTCTCTATTTTATTTATTTTATTTTGTTTTAGCATATTTCATTTACCTTGCTCTTTTCAGTCTTATTTACTGATTCTTCCTCTCAGCTTTATATGTTCTAATAAACTTTATATATCTTCATGCAAGATTCTGGACAGAAAATAGGACAAAATCGTTTGTCCTGACTAACAAATGCCCACAAGTTGTCAGAAGTCTATTAAATTATCTTTAAGGTAGACTAGCCCAAATTATAAAATGCTTTCATTCTTAAAAACCTCTTCTATGAGTTTATTAAGCAAGATTTATCTAAGGACCCATAACATTTTCATGAATTCCTACTTAGTCTTCTATTTTTTTTTAAAGGGAAATTAGTTTGATATGACATGTTTATCAAACAAAGGAAAGCTACAAGTACTTACCATACATATTTCTATGATATTACAACTGTCCTAAAATTTTGTTATAAATAAATAGCATGCTCATTCAAGTGTTGGTTGTAGTTATTATCTGTTTGAAAAGTGAGCCAGCATTTATCTATCTCACATCCCATGGAACCAATACTGATCCCTATAAGTTCTTGAAATGTTTAATGATGACAGTTTTATGACTTTATCTATTGGACATGAGATGTCTGAATCTAAGATATGCACTCTGTTACCGTAGTAAGGTTTAGTCTTACAATCTGTCAACAATCTTGAACTAAAAAATTCCCTGTACCTATTTGTTTCTGCCAATTCTTTGTTGAATTACTACTATTAATGAAGAATGTAGAAGCCAAAAAAAAAAAAGGAACTGGAAATCCACTCAATTACTTTTACTTGTTCATCATGACATCCATCTGCCTAGTCATTCTTTGTTCTCTTTGATGCAAACCTGATTATAAGTGTCTTTTTTTATCTCCTTTAGCTTTTATCTCAGTTCCCATTACATTTGGATTTTAACCCACTTGACACTATTCTCATAAGTTCAAATCTTTCTTTTCTCTCTGACTTTAATTAAATGTTTTTTTTTTTCATTTCTTTCTTCTATACATATCTTTAAAAGATAGACTTACTCTGGACAATGCTATAGCATTATATTGTTTTCTTTAGGTATCCTCATTTTCTTCTCTAATTACAGAATTTTGGGGGGATTTTTTTGTATTATAAGAACAAATGTTTTTAGAAAGTTGTTCCTCTTGAGTGATCTTTGTATGGTGATTGGCCTTAGAGTTATGTTTATGTTATATCTGAGCATTTAAGAATATGCTTTTTTACTATTTGCAATGTTTGGGATTCCTCAAAATACTCTCTGAAGGAGGGAGGGGACTCATGGTAGAACAACTAAATTAAGATTGGCCAGCTTTGATAACTGTTGAAGGGAGTGATGAGTACATGGTGATTTTAGTACCCGATTTTCTTTTCTTTGAAATTTTCCATAATAAAAAATCTAAAACAAAAGAGATTGTAAATTAGCACCAGCTTTCTGAAGAGCACTAACAGAAGCCCTGGTAATGCACACATTTAAACCACCAATTTCGTGTCCAGAAATCATGAGCATGAGTCAAAATTTTTCATGTATGGTGTTTCTCATATTATTTTTATAATTATAAAAAAATGCAAATAATGTAAATGTTCAGCTATAAGATACTATAAGATTAGTATCTTATAGTGTTCAACTTATAGTTGGTACTTATGATGGAATATATTGAGTCACTAAAAAGAAACTGATAGATTTAGATAAGTATATATAAATTTTAAAATCTTTATTAAATATATTTATTGGATATTTTATGTGTATGTATATATAGACTTAGACTCACCTGTTTCTGAGCTTTCTAAACGATGTGTATCTTGTTGACATCCAACACAGGTCCTCTTGTGTTAAATCTGTTTCTTTCTTTTGAATGTATTGTACAATGTCCTCATTTGGGGCTTGAGTTGTGACTGATCCCTTTCTTTAAAGTTAACATTCGGCCATAAAAGCAAAGTAAACAAGCTTATCATTTCTGAATATACCATATAGATCTATACTAGAAATAAATCTGGCACAACAGTTCTAATGTTGAAAATATTTGTCAGGTGGCTTTATTTTTATGAACTGTGTTTGAGTTCCAAGAAAAAACGTACAACAGACTTTGAACTGAATAAGTCATATCAATAGTAATTTTTTTTAAATCTCATTTTCACAAAACAGATCCACATCTTGAGGGAAATGCAGTCGTGAAGTTCTTTGTAGGCTTGTTTTACCTTAGCTTTTCTGTGTCTTGGTGCACAAATTAGTTTAAACATTTGAAGGAATATGTGCCATGAGGAAAAGCTTTGATTATGTTGGATTGTACGAATTTATCTATCAGGTTCAGTTTGATCAAGTTTACCATTTTTATAAGTTTCTTATAGTATTGAAACTGTGTGTAAAAAATGTTGCATGTTAACATTGTGTCACTGATTTCAAATCTATAAAATAAATTTGTTTCAAAACAAAATCTTACAGTGCTAAATGAATATAGGGAAACCTCGCCTACTCAGCTACTATTCTTTCAGGAATTAATATAAAAAATAGAAAATGTTATTATGACAAATTCTGGAGAAAGAAGTTTTTGAAATTCTGTATAAATTTAAAACTGTTCCATAAAAAAATTGTCAAAGGCTAAACTTCCCTGACTTTACTCTGCATGATTGACATTCTTTAAGGGAAAAACCAGCACTCTGATGCAGTCTGCCTAACGGATGTCTTTTTATTTGTTTCCATTGTTTCATTTTTCTATCCTTCTATTTTTCTATTTTTCAAATGCTCCCAACTTGAAAGATCTATTCTATTCCATAGGTTCTGTGGTCTTCACACAAGAAAAAACTAGGAAAAGAAATAAAGTTAGGATTGCACTGTGTGAACTTTCCAGCAGTCAACTTAGATATTTGTCAAAAGAAGTGTGTGACATTTGCCAAGGTAATTGACAGTAACATTGACTTGATTGTCTTAAGGTGTCAACAGCACACAAAAGCTCGAAATCTGCTTTTTAATAAGTGCATGGTGCCCCCAGGCTAAAGAATAATGAGTGTAGTCTCTTTAGGCATCTTTCTCTTTATTTAACCTGCCATTCTGTACTGTAGGTATTAGAAGTAGACGCTACAGTTGTCTGGTTTGAAAATATAGCTCTTATAAATCAGTGTCTCTCTGCACAACACAGATGAGGTAGTTTTTGCACAAAGAAGATGGGGAGGTGGATAAGAGTATAAGAAAAACTGTAAATCTATTAATAAATTGGTTAATTTCATCAATAGCAATATCCTAACTGTGAATATTGTAGTATAGTTTTGCAGAATGTCACTATTGGTTTGGGGAAACTACACAAACTGTACAAGGGAGTAATCTGTATTGCATATAAATCTACAATTATCTGTAAAAAGTTTAATTAAAAAGAAAATATCTACATTTTTAATGAGTATGCATTTAAATTTTTAAGTAACAAAATATGAATTTTTGTAATTGAAATCTAGTTGGTATATAAAATTATGTTAGTTTCAGTATACTGTAGTGATTTGACATTTGCATGTATTGTGGAATGATCATGATAAGTTTAATTACCATCTGTCAGGAAAGACTAGAGTTTTCTTCAAGAAAATTAGAGATACCAAAGGAACATTTCATGCAAAGATGGGTGCAAAAAAAGAGAGAAATGGTATGGACCTAACAGAAGAAGAAGATATTAAGAAGAGATGGCAAGAATACACAGAAGAACTATACAAAAAAGATCTTCCTAACCCAGATAACCACAAGAGTATGATCACTCACCTAGAGCCAGACATCCTGGAATGCAAAGTCCGGTGGACCTTAGGAAGCATCAGTACAAACAAAGACAGTTGACATGATGGAATTTCAATTTTGCTATTTCAAATCCTAAAAGATGATGCTGTGAAAGTGCTGCATTCAATATGTCAGCAAATTTGGAAAACTCAGCAGTGGCCACAGGATTGCAAAAGGTCAGTTTTCATTCCAATCCCAAAGAAAGGCAATGCCAAAGAATGCTCAAACTACCGCACAATTGCACTCATCTCACACGCTACGAAAGTAATGCTCAAAATTCTCCAAGCCAGGCTTCAACAGTACATGAACAGTGAACTTCCAGATTTTCAAACTGGATTTAGAAAAGGCAGAGAAACCAGAGATCAAATTGTCAACATCCATTGGATCATCAAATAAGCAAGAGAGTTCCAGAAAGACATCTGCTCTATTGACTACGCCAAAGCCTCTGACTGTGTGGATCACAACAAACTGGAAAATTCTTCAAGAGGTGGAAATTCCAGACCATGTTACCTGCCTCCTGAGAAATCTGTATGTAGGTCAAGAAGCAACAGTTAGAAGTAGACATGGAACAATATACTGGTTCCAAATTAGGAAAGGAGTGCATCAAAGCTGTACATTTTGTCACCCTGCTTATTTAACTTATTGCAGAGCACATCATGAGAAATGCCAGGCTGGATGAAGCACAAGCTGGAATCAAGATTTCCAGGGGAAATATCAATAACCTCAGATACACAGATGACACCACCCTTATGGCAGAAAGCAAAGAACTAAAGAGTCTCTTGATAAAAGTGAAAAAAGAGAGATAAAAGTTGGCTTAAAGCTCAATATTCAAAAAACTAAGTTCATGGTATCTGGTCCCATCACTTCATGACAAATAGAAGGGGAAACAGTGGAAACAGTGACAGACTTTATTATGGGGCTCCAAAATCACTGCAGATGGTGACTGAAGCCATGAAATTCAAAAATGCTTGCTCCTTGGAAGAAAAGCAATTACCAACCTAGACAGTATATTAAAAAGCAGAGACAGTACTTTGGCAACAGAGGTCTGTCTAGTCAAAGCTATGTTTTTTCCTAAAAGAGAAAGAGAGCTGAGTGCTAAAGAATTGATGCTTTTGAACTGTGGTGTTGGAGAAGTCTCTTGAGAGCCCCTTGGACTGCAAGGAGATCCAACCAGTCCATCCTAAAGGAAATCAGCCCTGAATATTCATTGGAAGGACTGATGCTGACGCTGAAACTCCAATACTTTCGCCACCTGATGTGAAGAACTGACTCGCTAGAAAAGATCCTGATACTGGGGAAAATTGAAGGTGGGAGAAGAAGGGGACAACAGAGGATGAGATGGTTGGATGGCATCACCGACTCAATGGACATGAGTTTGAGCAAGCTCTGGGAACTGGTGATGGACAGGGAAGCCTGGGTACTGCAGTCCATCGGGTTTGCAAAGAGGTGCACACAACTGAGCAACTGAACTGAACTGTTCCCATTCAAAGTTATAACAGTATTATTGACCAGATACACACACTTGGCTTATTTATTTTATAACTGGAGGTTTGTACCGTTAACTCCTATTACATATTTCTCCCCACCCCCATTCCCTATCCTTTGGCAACCAGCAGTTGTTCTTAGTCTCTTTTCATTTTGTTTTGTTTATTTTGTTTACTAGATCCATATATAGGTGTAATCATATGGTATTTGTTTTTCTCTGTCTTACTTAATTCACTTAGGATAATACCCTTTAGATTCATCCATGTTGTCACAAGTGGCATGATTTAATTTTTTGTGGCTAATATTCCATTATATGTATATATGTGTGTGTGTGTGTGTGTGTATTTATATATATTTTCCATCCTGTTTATACATTCATCTGTCAATGCATACTTAGGTTGTTTGCATATCTTGGCTACTGTAAAATAATGCTGCAGTAAATACTGTTGTGTGCACATCATTTTGAATTAGAGTTTAGTTTTCTTCACATAAGTACTTAGAAGCGAAGTCGCTGGATCATTGCTGTTCAGTCACTCAGTTGTATTCAACTCTTTGCAACCCCATGCACTGCAGCACGTCAGGCTTTTCAGATCATAAACAGTTCTATTTTTCTTTTATGTTTTTGAGGAAGCTCCATACTGTTGTTCATAACAACTGTACCAATTTATACTCCACCTACAGTGCACATGGGTTCCTTTATTCTACAGCCTCACCAGCATTTGTTATTTGCTATCTTTGTAATGATAGCAGTTTTGACAGAGTGAGGTGGTGTCTCATTCTGGCTTTGATCTTCATTTCCCTGATGGTTAGCAAAGTTAAGTATCTTTTCACGTGTCTGCTGGCCATCTCGGAGAAGGCAATGGCACCCCACTCCAGTACTCTTGCCTCGAAAATCCCATGGGCGGAGGAGCCTGCTAGGCTGCAGTCCATGGGATCGCTAAGAGTCGGACACGACTGAGCGACTTTACTTTTACTTCTCACTTTCATGCATTGGAGAAGGAAATGGCAACCCACTCCAGTGTTCTTGCCTGGAGAATCCCAGGGACGGGGGAGCCTGGTGGGCTACCGTCTATGGGGTCGCACAGAGTCGGACACGACTGAAGCGACTTAGCAGCAGCAGCAGCTGGCCATCTGGATGTCTTCTTTGGGAAAATATTTATTTAGGTCTTCTGCCCATTTTTAATGGAATTGTTTGGATTGTTGATGTGGAGTTGTATGTGTTCTTTGTATACAGTTGTCCCTTGAACAACACAGATTTGAACTGTGTAGATCCAGTTATACCAAAATTTTTTCAGTATTTAATACTACTGTACGCTGTGATCATGGTTGAAGCTGCAGTTGGTTAAATCTATAGATGCAAAACTATGGATACAGATGAGTTGTGTATATAGGGGGCTGAAAGTTACATTCAGATTTTAGACTGTGTGGAAGGTTAGCATCGCTAAACAACACGTTGTTCAAGTCAACTGTATTTTGGATATTAACTCCTTATCAAATATATTGTTTGCAAATATTGTCTCTCATTCAGTTAAGCTTTTTAATTTGATATAGTCCCATATTTTATTTTTGCTTTTGTTTCCCTTGCCTAAGGAGACAGATCCAAAAAAAAAAATATTGATAAGACTAATGTCAAGAAGCATACTGCCATTAAACTTCTATGAGCTTCATGATTTCAGGTCTCATACTTAAGTCTTTAATCCATTTTGAGATATTTTTGTATGTAGTGTGAGAAAGTAGTCCAGACTGATTCTCTGGCCCAGTTTCCCCATCACCATTTACTGAAGAGGTTCTTGCCTCCTTGGCTATAGATTGATTGATCGTCTAAGTGTGGATTCACTTCTGGACTTCTCTGTTCTATCACAGAAAAGTTTCTTTCTCACTCATCTCAGAGGTCAATATAGTAGTAAGGGACATTGTTCCACACAGTCATTCAGGAAAGAAGGCTTTTTCTTTCAGTTGGTTTACCTATCTTCTAATGGAGAAGGAAATGGCAATCCACTCCAGTATTCTTGCCTGGAGAATCCCATGGACGGAGAAGCCTAGTAGGTTACAGTCCACGGGGTCGCAAAGAGTCGGACACGACTGAGTGACTTCACCTCACCTCACCTATCTTCTAAAGCATCAGTGTCCTCTACCATACTACCAAACCTGGCTGGTCCCGAGGGCGGTGGGGGTGCTGGCGGGGGGAGAAGGGGGGATCACTGGGGAATGGTGGAAAAGGAGGAATTTGGGAGGTCCAGTGAGATTAGGAAACATGGAGATAGCTGCTCCTGACCACATTAAGGTGGCAAGAACTCAGTAACACAGATACACACCAAGGGAAATGAGACAATATACTTTAACTGTACCTCAGAGGAAGAGGAACCAGATTGGGGTGGGGGAGAAAGTGGAGACAGGGAGAAGCAAATAGCAGGTCTATCTGCATTTCCTACTGGTTAAGCATGTGTTCTTTATTGGTTCATAATTAAATTGTGTATCTCCTCAAGTTAAACAATTGTTCTAGAAATTCAGATAGAAGATTTTGATTCAGAGACATTTCTTGCTAAAGTGACGCTTCTTTATGATGTAAGTCAGTCATAGCAACTTGTACTAGCTTTGATGATTCTGTGACTTATTACAAGAGCTTTCTCACATTTGTATCTGCATGTGTTCAGTCACCAAGTCAAGTCTGACTCTTCGCAACCCCATGAATGGTAGGCCACGAGGCTCCTCTGTCCATGGGACTTCCCAGGCAGGAATACTGCAGTGGGTTGCCATTCCTTCTCCAGGGAATCTTTCCAACACAGGAATCAAGCCCACTCTCTGTGTCTCCATTGACAGATGGATTCTTTACCACTGAGCCACCTGGGAAGCCCTTTCTGTCATTTAAGCTGTCTTTATTTATATTTCCTGATGTGACGGTCAATGACATGTGGTGGTCAATTTTCTACTCATGTAACTAAATAAACAATCCTTTTTCATGTGCTGTGATAGCAGTTAAAAAAAAAAAGACATTTATCTCTGTAGATACCTGTCACTAACTGTTCAATAACTTATAAATTTCTCTAATTCTCAAATGGTTTAATATGCACTCTTCACAGCATATTTAAAATTAAATGAGCTCATTTACTAGCATTTATTGCCCAGGTTTTCCATTGCACCAACTCTGTCCTCAGACCTAGCAATTCTCATTGATCCAGGCATATTGCCTCTCAAGAGGGGTAGGGATAACAACAGATGTAATATTGATGAATCCTGAAGGACAATAGTTCATTTGACTTGTTCCTTACTGTTCCTGATAGCCGCTGCTACTGCTGCTAAGTCGCTTCAGTCGTGTCTGACTCTGTGCAACCCCATAGATGGCAGCCCACGAGGTTAAAAAATAATAATAAACTTGGAACTCAGCAATGCAATGGATTTAAAGTTACCTGACACAGCCTTGCTCTATGACCAGATCACAGAATACTTACAGAACCTCTCTTAGTTTCTGATTTTCAGAGCAGAACCAGATTTTTTACAGTACATTTCTTCCAGTATTTGAATATAAGACATACAGTTGGCTGGTTTAGTGCAATTATTCTAGAGCCAGACTACCTGAATTCACATATTTCCTGTGCCACTTATTAGCTATATGACTTGGGCAAGTTTTGTGTCTGTATGCTTCCATTTCTTCATGTGAAATATGGAAACATATTAATACATAGTTCATAAAATCATTATGATGTTTAAATAAGTTACTGTGTGTGTTTATTAAACAACTAGGACCTATTTTTTTCATTGGTTTACTTAATCTTCAAACCTGAGCCAAAAACTAAGGATGTAATTGACATTCACTCGACATCTATCCTATTTTGGGAGACTATCCTTCTGGTTGGGCCCTGCTGAGCAGTACACAGTCTTCTTGCAATTCATGATGCATTTGAAATAGTACATATTCGTTGCCTAATTCTGAATTTTTCTGTAATGGAATAAAAACATTTTAGAAGATTTCTATTCAAAATTTAATATCACACAGTGACCTGTATAAAGATAAGCATAACAGTTCTAATCACAATAGTACATACTGGAAACAACCCAAACACTCATCATTTAGATAATAGAAAAGTAAATAAATGGCAGACTACTGCTTAGCTATGAAAGGAAACAATTTATACATGCAACATGCAATTTCATGAATGAATCTCAAAGCATTAAACTAAGCCCAGACTCATAGGTTACATACACTGTATTTCCATTTGTAGTATATTCTAGAAAAATTATAACCAGGGTGACAAATCGGTAGTGGCCAAGCACTAGAGGTGGGAGAAGGGAATTCAGTGCAAGGGAAGGAGGGAAGTTTTGAAGATGATGAAATTTTTCCATATCATGATTATGGCCATGATTATGTAGCTGTATACATTTTCAAAACTCATCAAAGTGTACAATTAAAAAGGGTGAATGTAATATAAATGAAAGATTAGTAACTGAAAATTTTAGTACTTTCTTTACACTTTCTATCTCAACTTTTAAGATTAGATAATCAGAAGCATACTTAAGAAGTATCTGCAAAAATATCTTCCTTCCTCAGTGCTGGAAGGTCTGGTCTATAGAGCAGCAGCACTGAAGCTTTTCAGAAACACTGTCTCACGCCCCATCCTCTCCCTCCCCCTGTAGACCTCTGAGCCAGAATACCTAGGAGTGGCACCTAGAAATCCGAGTTCTTACAAGTCCTTTAGTTCATGTTAACGCCTTAAAAGCACTGATAGCTTATAAGAAAATGACGTATGGTCATTATTCCAGAAATAAATATACACTAATGGTATATTTAAGTCCCATATCTTTTTATTTCCCCAAATTCTAATATAAACAATAACTTTTTAGTTGAACACAGTTGCATTATAATGACATTTTACTGTTGCTATTGTTCAGTTGTTAAGTCATGTCTGTTTGTGAGCCCATGGACTGCAACACGCCAGGCTTCCCTGTCCTTCGCTATCTCCATGACTTTGTTCAAACTCATGTCCACTGAGTTAGTGATGCAATCCAACCATCTCATCCTCTGTTGCCCCCTCTCTTGCCCTCAATCTTTCCCAGCATCAGGGTCTTTAAATAACTTAAGCTGAAAATCTAGCCTGCATTGTGTTAGCAGTGCATTTAATAACACTGCTACAAGGCAATAACAGCTAAATTTCCAACTTCTCTGCCAAATGAGTAGGGAAAGTTGTCTTCTTCTGACCTCAGAGGAAAGCTGCAACCACATTTCACAAACACTAAAACATTAAAAATAAAAATTTAATTGGTTTTAGAAGTGTATATCTCTCATAAAATCCCTTATCTAGGATAAAAGGAAATAATTATTAACTGAAGAAAAGGTTAAAGTGAGGCAAGAGAGTAATGAAAAGTGTGTATGCACTATGTTGGGAAATAAAGGATACAAACCTAACCGAAACTCTGTCATTTTTTTGGAGTTAGCTTTCGTTTGAACATTGATGTAACTTTGCCTGTGGCTATCTGAGTGGTCCACTTGTCTCCCAGGATGGAGAATAGCACATCAACCTTCTGGCCAGGGTCACTGCCACCTTCCCAGCATTGTTGGTGGATTTTGGAGGAAGTCCACACTAACTCTATGAACAGTTAAAACGTGTTTGGAATTTAAACGTATAAGCTGTCTGTGAACTGTCTTCTAGAAGTTAGACTTTACCGTACTTCATTACACCAACTGACAATAGACTGGCATTCACAGAAATGAACTCATTCGATTTTTTTAATTCTTTCTTCATTCAGATATCTTGACAGATTACAAGGGTATTAGCCAGGGAACCACACTGAAATAAGATTTAATCTCTGACTTGGGACAATGTACGTAACCACCTCCAGATTCAGTTTCCTCACCTATAGAGAAGAGATATAATGACCTTGCAACTGTGATCATTATGAAAAATCAACTGAGATAATAGGATATCTGTGATGGTTTGATTATTTTTATTTTTTAATAAAAGAGTCACGTCTGTGCTGAGCAGTGTATTCCCTAAGAAGAGAAGGGCATGCAATTAAATTAAAACATGATCTTCCCCCTGATGAGTTCCATGGTTCTCAGATGGGGGGGGGATGTTATTATTGCCTCTTTAGGAATTTTTTAAACCATGGTGAGTATTAATAGCTATTAAAATGACAGGGTGCTGCTGACACTGCATGCCTAGGGATTCTGAAGCTTCTAAATGCAAGGGACCCCCATCTATCAACAAAAATATTATCTCGCCCAAAATGCAAATGCCACCACTATAAACTGTCTAGCAGAGGAGACTGACAAATGAAATAGCTAATATAGTAACAGGAAAGTAAATGCTATCATAGATGCAGTCAGAGCATCATCGTCATCAGTATCATCACCATCATTATAATACAGTGACCGCTATGCACAAAGTGTCTTACAACATCATTTCATTTAATTCTTAAACCATAAGGGAGAGGATTATATATCAGTGCTCCAACTTTAATGTGTATAAGAATCAAATGAGGATCTTGTTAAAATGAAAATTCTGATTCAGTCCGTTTGGAGTGGAGCCTTTAGAACAAGTCATCAGCTGACCATACTGAATAGCATGAATACAGTAGTGTACTGAATGCATACAATTGTACCTACACTGATGGTGCTCTGCCCAGCCGCCGAGACACTTGTTAGTACTGTGGTGCTTCCCTGCTCTCCCACCGCCACCCCACCTCTACCCCTACCCAAGATTTACTCTGAACCCTTGTACCTGCCCTTCCCTTAGAAAGATGATTTAAGGCTCCGTGGAAACGCTTTGCCCAAACCCGTTTCAAGCTGGAAGTGCCTGAAAATTTAGATCTCCCTGGAATAAACTTCAGTGAAGAATTGATTAGAATAAGGGCACGAAAACCCATTTTCTTTGCCAAGTCAGGGCAGACTCGAGGCATCACTTCATAAACTGAGTCCTCTTATAGGACTGAGCTAAAGTTCCTCCCTTCTAGACTTTGCCTAAAATCACACCTTCACTTGCCTTTTCCCCACCCCGCTTCTGTTCCTGCCTATGAAGTTTTTCATGTAAACACATCCTTAATAAATCTCTTGCACATGGAGCTTCCCCTCAGTTTCTGCCTCTGGAGAACCCAATCCTGACATGTCCTCAGCTCCTCTCTTTTCCTCTATTCATACATCCTTTTGGCTCCTCCTTCAAATTAAATCCCCAATTTACCTTCGTTGGAGTAGCCCAGTTTCCATGAAACTGACCTTGGACATAGGTTTCAGAAATCGTGTAGAAAGCATTGAACTCCTACTTGAAATTGTAAAGCCTTAAAATGAAAAATTCACTGGGCTTTTAGGATAGTCATTCAGAGTAGCAAAGCTTAGGTACATCACAACATCTGTAACAAAACTTTGCTTATAAAGTTATTAGGGAAGAAAAGTTTAAGTCCAGTTGAAAATATGCTTCTTCCAAAAGCTAGTTTTTATTTTATGAGAGAGGCAATGATATGTCATAATGCATACCTCGACGTGCAGAAGCATAAAATGAAGAGTTAAAAAAGTTTAACAAGACACATGAAGGAGAATGCCACACTGTGTTACAGAAAATATACAGATGAATTTGTGACAATAAGGAGGCTGCAAGCAAATTCTAGGGAACACAGGTTAAGAATCGTACTCTAAATACCTGTTAGCCTTCTAGATCACTGATTAAAGGACAAAGAAGAGTGGATGGATCAGTCTTGATGGCAGACAAGATTTTGTGCTATTTGGATACATTAAGATTGTTCAAGGTAATTTTAAATGACTTAAATATCAGAGAGCAAATAAGAAACATGGTTACAGGTTGACCTTCCTCTCTGGATAAAGGTCAAGTTATATTGCTTGAAAGATCATCTGACTTGAACTATGAAATGGTGTGTTTTCATTTTATTCAGAACTTATTCATATGTCAAATTTTAGAAAATGTATAAAGATGTTGGGAAAAAATCTTGAATTAATTGATATATATGTTTCATATTTAAAAATGTAAAAAACAGTGAAATTCACATTCTCAAAGAGTTGTAAACATTTAGAAGGTAAAATATGAAGCATTTCATCTAACCTATCTAGACGATCTAAGACAATGTTAGTTTAGATGTACGACTATTTGCTTTAGCATTTTTCATGGTATACTCTGAGTTCCATTGTGGGCATTTGAAGTATAAATTCATTTTTCATTCATTTTCTTCACTTTTTACACATATAATTTAATACAATTTCAGAGCCCTCATTATGTTATCATTTTGTCCTCTCTGCTCTGCTTTTTAAGTGTTACATTTTTCCTCTTTGAATAGAGATGAACCAAATAATAATGAGCTTGTCAGTCTTCTGATTGACATATATCTAATGTTTTATTTTAACTAGATCTGAATCAGTGAAACAATTCTAATAAAGCATGTATGGTAAATAAGATAAATAGGCTCATTTGAGTAGAGGAAACTTGGAAATGGAGTTCATTCACTCATCACCTGGTTTCCTTGTGCTACATCTCAGGCGCATCACCACACCTACAGCAGTACTTATTCTCATTGATGTAATTCCTTCTCGGATCAGATTATGGAGGGAGGGTTTGGCATATTGGATTCTCAGATATAAAAGCACACAGCACATAGTTTTATAAACTGGAGTCTTTTACTTACTTTTGGAGGACTATGTCGCTCTACAGATTTCAAAGACTTGAGAATCCTAATGCTTAATTTAACTGCAAGATACATGTGCATGTGTTTGTGTGCTAAGTCACGCAGTCATATCTGACTCTTTGTAAGCCCATGGGCTGTAGCCCACCAGGCTCCTCTATCCATGGGATTTGTCAGGCAAGAATATTGGAGTGATCTGCCATTTCCTACTCCAGGGGATCTTCCAGACCGGGGGATTGAATCTTTGTCTCTTGCATTATTAGCAAAGATTCTTTGTCACTGTGCCAGCTGGGAAGCACAAGATACATGGGTTTATAGAATGTCAAGTCCACTAGGGCCTGGATCTTTGTCAGTTTTTTTTCATTGATGAATGTACTTAGAGCAGTCATTAGCTCCGCTTAGGATGCACACAAACACACACACATAAAGAGTGTAAGTAAATATATCACAAAAAGGAAGATCTGCTCTCCCAAGGTAGGACTGTGTTGTATTAACTTAGTGTTTTTATATTTCCTTGCTATCTGTGTAACTTAGTTCATATCTGTGTATCTTCTATCACTAAAAGATAAAAGGCCCCTATTGCGCAATTCTTTTAAAGTACTTGGAGTAAAAATGAAATATTTAGATGCTTTTTCTTATCCCCTTCTATTTGAAACAAAAGAAAGAAAACTTGTGCTGACCGAGCGTCTGTTATGTGCCATGCACAGTGTTAAATGTGTTAAACAATGATCATATTAAACAAGGCAGGCTGGAGTTGGTCTAATGTGACCGGACTCTGTCCTCCCTTTATCTTCATAACAATGCTGTCAGCAGTTGGGACAGCGGCAAACAAGATTGCTACAGGGTAGCCATGAATCTATTTAAGAATCAAAACTAACTTGATAGATGAAAGGGATTCTTTCTGCCAGATCCTGCTTAGAAAAGCAGAGACTATCCTTTAATATTACTGATGCTGGACTTCTTTATTCTACAAAAGGATATCCAGTTCCCCTTTATGTGATTGCTAAGAATAGGGTGTGCTAACTTTTCAGTATAGCTCTAGGATGCTAAATCGGAAATAACTCTCCTTCTGAACAGAACTTTGGGAGCTTTGCAACACTGATGGAGCCCTGCACCACTGCAGAAGGTTAGAGTTCTGCATGTAGAGAAGGCATTGTAGGAATAATTCAGGGGTTAGAGCCAAACACATAGAGAAATGAATTCCAATTCTACAATTTGCTATCTAAAGCTAAACCTAGCCAGGCTTTAGTTTATTTATGAAGTAGTGAATTTTTTTCGGGACTATTTTAAGAATTAGAGAAATCATGGGCAGTTCCTTTGAACAGAGTACATACTAATGTACTCTAATGTACTGTAATGATTGGAAGAGGATAAAGGTAGGAAATCGTAATTGTGTGTCTTTGGCTGTGCATTGCCCACTTGACCATGTGTAAAAGACAAGGAAATTAGGACAGTGCCTTCAACTCATAGCTCCTATTTGATGCCTACCTTTTCTTCAAGGAGAGGCTTCTCAGGTGCCACATTGTAAGGAGTCATCTGCTTCCTGCCAGTGCAGGAGGCTCAGGAGACATAGCTTTGATCCCTGGGTCAGGAAGATCCCCTGGAATAATAACTAACAACCCACTCCAGTATTCTTGCCTGGGAAATCCCAAGGACAGAAGAGTCTGGCGGACTACAGTCCAAGAGTGGCAAAGAGTTGGACACGACTGAGCCCAGACAGTGCCTCAAGGCTCTGGCTTTGCCACCGCACACTGATGGCCTGCAGCATCAGTTGGCTTTCCTGTAGTATAAATTGCATGCAACAACATGTCAGGAAGCCTGTGTTAAATATAGAGTTTGCTGTTTACCGTATGACCTTGGTGGTTACCATATGACCTTGGTTGGGCAAGTCAGTTCAAATTCCTGAGTGTCAAGTTCCTTTTTATTAAAACTTATTGTAAGCTTGTACTGAGGATTAAAAACAATAAAAATGAAAGGTGTGACAGACCTTAAAATGCTTAATAGATTGTCTCAGTTATTCATGGCTGTGTAACAAATCACCACACAAAAAAGTCATAAGTTAAAACAATAATGATTTATTATTTCTCGCAGTTCCAAAGTCTAGGCTGAGATCAACTGTGGAGTTCTTCAGCTCAAAGTGATGTCTGGGGCTGGCTCCTTCCTTCACTCACCAGTCTGATGCCTTACCTAATGTAGAGGAGCAAAATTTGCCACCCAAAGTGTGTCTCTTTGGCATGAGAATTAATTTAGGCTGATTTTTTTTTTTTTTTTTAAGAAACAGAAGACTGGGGAAGTCTTTTTTTCTTTCATCCTCCCTCCCAGCTGAAGATTTAAGAATTTAGATGAAGGCTTCCTTGTGGCTCAGACAGTAAAGAATCTGCCTGCAATGCAGGAGACCTGGGTTTGATTCTAGGTAGGAAAGATCCCCCTGAAGAAGGGAATGGCAACTCAGTATTCTCCAGTATTCTTGCCTGGGGAATCCCATGTATAGAGGAGCCTGGTGGGCTACAGTGCATGGTCTTGAAAAGAGTGGTACACAAATGAATGACTAACACAAACACACCTGTTCTGGAACAGAGCTATCCCAAAGATACCCACAAAGAATAAGGGCTAGTTGTGGTGGAGGAAAGACCAGAGTCCACTCTCATTGTGTTTGCATGGCCCAATAAACATTTGTTTACCAAACAGTTTTATTTTATATCTCCATATGAATTGCCTTTGCCCACTTTGAAGTCCCTAAACTACTACTCCCAAGATTCTCTTTGTTTTTAGCTGAAGATGATGTTTAAAATGAGGATTCTGGCCATTTGGGTGAGTTACCCAGTTTTTCTGGGTCTCTCTCATGTGTATATGTTATTAAACTTGTGTTTACTTGTCTGCTATTAATCTGTCTCATGTCAATTTAATACTTAGGCCAGCCAGAAGAACCTAGAAGGGTAGAGGAAAATTTCTTCCTCCCTGACACTGGCATGGCTGAAATAGATGGGGCCTAACTGGAAGGGGGATATATTTATTACCATGAATCTTCTCTGGTAGGGTAGCCAGGCCATTTTACATGGTGGCTCAGGGCTCTTAAACAGGCTCTTCCAAGAAAACAAGTACAAGCCTCTGCTTGCATCAAGCTTGATAAAGTTCTATTAGTCACAGGGCTGGTCTCACAGCCCCTGTGTGAGGTGACTACACAAGAACATGGCCCCTGGGAAGTGTGGGCCATCGGGGGCCCCCAGTGTGACACCAGGGTAAGTCTACCACACCAGTGTAAACAGTCATTGATATTCTCACCCCACTTCTACTACATTTTGGCACTGCTTTGCTTTTCTTTTTGGTGGAGGGAGGGGAACGTGTGTTGTATATATTCTGTCATCTTATTGTTCCAAGAGATTACAAATTGCTTGGTGGCAGTCACCATGCTCTAGGGTTATTTTGTGTTCTTACAAAGATAATATTGTAGTATGTTGACTTTGGAGTCTCTGCAGACTAGGTCCAAATCCTTCCTGAATCTGCCACTTATCAATTATGTAGTCTTAGGCAGGTTACATAACATCTCTAAGCCTCAGTTTCCTCATGTGCAAAATGGAAAAATAATAATTGCTTTCCTCACATGATCATATGAGAATTAAATGAGCTACTACGAGGGGCAAAAAGAACAGCTTCCAATCCAGAATAAACTTTTGTTGTCGTTCTTGTTCAGTCTCCAAGACGTGTTTGATTCTGCAACCCTATGGACCACAGCACGCCAGGCTTCCCTGTCCTTCACCATCTCCCAGAGTTTACCCAAGTTCATGTCCATTCATTAGCTTTTCAATTATAATACTTTTGCATAACTATTTTAACACATATTTAACTGTGTTAAATAAACTTTAAATGTTAATGTTATGATATTTTATCGATCTAAAGATAGCCTGGTGTGCTGGTTTAAATTGTGTCTGATTTCTCATTCCTGAACCCCACCCTAACATCTCACGAAAGGATAAATTTCTTGAGTAATTAATATGGAAATATTTTACAGCCTCAAAAATTGTGAGAAGCATTTACAAATAAAATGAAATAAATTCTGTATTTTGACATTACATTCTGACAATTAAGTTAAGGCTCTGATGTTTCTGTTCACCACTTTTCCCAATTAAGAAAGGAGGAAACTACACTCTGATTTCTCCTCAGATTGTGTGAATCTTTCACTATTTTTTTAAAAAGGGGGAAACTGTTTTGGTTATATACTAATCTTTAGAATTTGAGTAGGCGTATTTGATAATGTTCAGTTAAATATGTGTTAAAATAGCTATACAAAAATATTATAATTGAGAAGCTAATGACATCTATTGAAACTTTTTTGTAGACTTTACTTGCCTGTAATACTCCATGATACAAAGTTAACAAAAATATTTTGACTTTGTTTACATTAAAAATTTTAGTGTGTATTGTTGAGACCTAAAGGCACTCTCTGAATTATATTCAGGTTATTCCTGCCAGTATGCTGCCCTCTCTAGAATTTAACAGAATTACTTTTGAACAAGGGATATAGCTGGCAGCATGGAACAATCGATTTTCTTCTCACATTCTCTCTTTTCCACCCAATGAATTTTACTGCCTATGGGCAGCAACAGTTGTACCCTCTAATTCACTCCACTATTCTCTTCACACCCACAAACAAAAGTCTACTGACAAAGAAAATAGCTTCTTTTAGGAGAAAGATAGGTGAAGTTAGAACACAAAGGATCAGGACAATTAAAAAGTCTAAATATTAGATAAATTTGTTTAGCAAACTAGCTTAATTAACTTTTGGTACATCATGTGTATTTGAAAAACTTTAAAGTATTAATTTTCTGTTTTGCATTAAGAAATATTAAATTCTCCATAGATTTTTCAAGTCCATGTAAGGTACAAATTAGTTAGCAAACACGTTTGCCCTCCTTGACTTTTTAATGAACCTATATTGCCAGTCATTTGCTGTAAGCACACTTCCTTTTATTTTTTCTCTTGATCCAAGCATTTTCTTTAAGACAGGAAAAATAACATATATGTATTTTAGTGTTCAATGTATATTCAAATGATTCATGTATTGCTTGAAGGGGCAGAAGATCAGATTGAAAGTGTTAAGAAAAGAGGAAAAATACAATTTTTTCTGGTAAAGGAAGCATGAAAGAGAAGGAAAATGATGAAACAGATTGTTTCTATTTTTCTCATTGATCTAGGAAAAATGGAAGTGTGTTCAAATTGCCTAGAACTATGTTTTAAAATGGGAAAAAATGGTACAAATCAGAAAATTCATTGTCTTCCTCCAAAAAATGCATTTTTAACCATTATAGTTTAGTATATATAATTAGATGATGCTATTTTTTCCTTTATCAAGCATTTATTCGGTATGTCCTATATGTTTGACATACAACCCTTCAGTTCAGTTCAGTTCAGTTGCTCAGTCATATCCGACTCTTTGCGACCCCATGAATCACAGCACACCAGGCCTCCCTGTCCATCACCAACTCCTGGAGTTCACTCAGATTCACGTCCATTGAGTCAGTGATGCCATCCAGCCATCTCATCCTTTGTCGTCCCCTTCTCCTCCTGCCCCCAAATCCCTCCCAGCATCAAAGTCTTTTCCAATGAGTCAACTCTTCGCATAAGGTGGCCAAATTACGGAAGTTTCAGCTTTAGCATCATTCCTTCCAAAGAAATCTCAGGGCTGATCTCCTTCAGAATGGACTGGTTGGATTTCCTTGCAATCCAAGGGACTCTCAAGAGTCTTCTCCAACACCACAGTTCAAAAGCATCAATTCTTCGGCGCTCAGCCTTCTTCACAGTCCAACTCTCACATGCATACATGGAAAAACTACTACTGGAAAAACCATAGCCTTGACTAGACAGACCTTAGTCGGCAAAGTAATGTCTCTGCTTTTGAATATGCTATCTAGGTTGGTCATAACTTTTCTTTCAAGGAATAAGTGTCTTTTAATTTCATGGCTGCAGTCACCATCTGCAGTGATTTTGGAGCCCAAAAAAACAAAGTCTGACACTGTTTCTACTGTTTCCCCATCTATTTCCCATGAAGTGATGGGGCCAGATGCCATGATCTTCGTTTTCTGAATGTTGAGCTTCAAGCCAACTTTTCCACTCTCCTCTTTCACTTTCAACAAGAGGCTTTTTAGCTCCTCCTCACTTTCTGCCATAAGGGTGGTGTCATCTGCATATCTGAGATTATTGATATTTCTCCCAGCAATCTTGATTCCAGCTTGTGTTTCTTCCAGTCCAGCATTTCTCATGATGTACTCTGCATATAAGTTAAATAAGCAGGGTGACAATATACAGCCTTGACGTACTCCTTTTCCTATTTGGAACCAGTCTGTTGTTCCATGTCCAGTTCTAACTGTTGCTTCCTGACCTGCATACAGATTTCTCAAGAGGCAGGTATCCAGCGTTTCTAATGATGTACTCTGCATAGAAGTTAAATAAGCAGGGTGACTCCTTTTCCTATTTGGGATCAGTCTGTTGTTCCATGTCCAGTTCTAACTGTTGCTTCCTGACCTGCATACAGATTTCTCAAGAGGCAGGTCTTCAAATATCTTAAAACCTGGTGTGCCAGAGAAATGTGAATGAATGAGTGTAAGAGCAGTTACAAACTTTGTGATAAGTGTCTGTGCTTTGTGATGGAGAGATGGACATCAGAGAACTGTCATAAAAACATTTATAAAGGAAAAAGTACTTTTAAATTCAAAGGTAGCCACTAAAACCCCACAATGATTAAGGAATTCTTTTAGTTTAAAAATGTTAAGCAAAAGAGAAATTTGAGTTAACCAAAGATAAAGCAAATGATAATTTTCCTCCAAGTGAAGTCAAGCTTTATCATATGAAGGATGATAATTGAAAATATTTTTCATGCATTTATCAAAGACTGTTTGAAATTTTATCAGGAAATCTTTTCTAATTTTGTAAAGAAAAAAAAAATAACAGAACCCTCAACTTGGTGCCTACAGGCTTCCTTGGTGGCTCAGACGGTAAAGAATCTGCCTGCCATGCAGAAGACCTGCGTTCGATCCCTGGGTAGGGAATATCCTCTGGAGAAGGGAATGGCAATCCACTCCAGTATTCTTGCCTGGAGAATTCTCTGGACAGAGAAGCCTGGCAAGCTGCAGTCCACAGGGTCGCAAAGAGTTGGACATGACTGAGTGACTAACACTTCCACTTTCAATTTAGTGCCTGTTTATTCATTAAACAAATACTCATGTGACTTCTGCTGCGTATCACCTACCACATGAATTATTGGGAAAAAATGTTAAGAAAGAAACTAGAGTCCCTGACCTCATGGAACTTAACCGTGAACGTGAACCAAATGTTAACCTCAAGTCTTCTGTGGTCCCTTTATGAAATCAAATAATATGGGCCAAGAAAACTCCTGTGCTTCATAAAGTGTGCAAGCCGTTTTATCAGCTTTCTGGAGAAGTCCTAATATTGTCAGGGAGCACATTTGCATTTAATATCTACTTAACTCAGGTCATATTGTTTTCTGTTTTGACTTTAAGAAGAAAATGTGATTGGTAATAACAATAAAATGGGCACAGTTATTTAGCAGGGAATGTTTATGCCAAGAAAATTACAGAGGTAGATTAAGATTTGCAAAGAGATGGCATTTTTCCAGTAATTGCTCTCTGGATGTCTGTGCAGCAGGTTTGATTCAGGGCCGGCTGCTGTATGAGAGCTTCTTTCCCTTGCAAAGAGAGGTCTGCTGCATCACCTAATGATGTTTTATCTGCTCTTCTGTGGTTTCACTTAACTGCCATAGCAACACTAACGGTGCCAGCCCACACCGCCATCAACATTCCGGGGAAGGCTTGCCTTGCCTGCACAAGACCGCTGCCACATCTGCTGTGCAGCTTTTCCAATTCATCAGATGTGTATTTTTAAAAAATGCTCTCCCAGGGAAGAAAAATAAGTATTTGGGAGAGGGTTATGGTATTTTTCAGCCTACTGTGCAAGTTTTGATTGCTTTATCACAGGGGCATTTCCAGGTTTTGTGGGGCTTAAAACAAGTTACAGGAAGGAACACTCTTTTTTTTTTAAATTCCAAATTATATACTCAGAATTAGATACAAAAGTGAATATTAGAATTCAAAAGATCACATCACGTTACATATATCTCTCATACAAGACAGCAGATATACACCCGAGGTATCACAAAATCCAGGAAGGTAAGCTTGCATTGTTTTAATTGACTGTCAGGCACATTTCTGTAATAGCTTTTCCCTTTAATTTCCTATGTATATACTCATTGATTTCCTCTTTATGAAGGACTTATAAGATAATTTTCTGTAGCAAGATTAGGAAGATAACTCAGTCTTTCCACTACCATGGTGATGAAAATCAATTTTTTTTTTACTATTGACAGTCTAAAATAGCTTCTAGCTTCACAGCTCATTATTGGTTATGACATGTAATTTTTAGAACCTTTGCAAAATTTTGGAAATCCTCAATCAAGTTCACTTCACATATGAGCTGTCAGATTTAGAAGAACATTTCACAGACTGATTGCGGGTCTGAATAGTTTGAATTTTCTCCTCAACTGCTCACATTGTTCTTGCCTGGGAAATTCCTTGGACAGAGGAGCCTGGAGGGTACAGTATATGGGGTTCCAAAGCACTTGGAAATGATTTAACAAGTAAACAACAGCAACAACTCACATTGTTACAGTGTCAAGCACCAGAGGATACCATCTTATCACAGTGCAGCATCTGACCCTGCACCGTTTAGTCAGGAGCTTAATAGTTCCCTCTGATGGGAGGTCAGAGTATTCCAGGCCTGAAAGCTATAACTTAACCATCTATGGAAATGACTGAAAATTACCTAAAAATGTTCCTTCTAAATTTACTCAAAATATTTCCAAGCCACATATCTTTAACTGCCCCATGCTGCTGCTGCTGCTGCTAAGTCGCTTCAGTTGTGTCCAACTCTGTGCGACCCCATAGATGACAGCCCACCAGGCTCCCCCGTCCCTGGGAGTCTCCAGGCAAGAACACAGGAGTGGGGTGCCATTTCCTCTCCGCAACTACCCCATAGCCTGATGCAAAAAAATACCTAAGGCTATTTCATTGCCACCTGACCAAAGGAAAATATAATAGATAAGTCGATATAGAAGGCAATAATGGTCAGGTAATAACTGACCATTATTAAATTAAAATATTTTAATTTTGCCGGACCACTGAGGGATCCTGATGCCTGAGCTCTGTTAGTTTCCCAGAGAATCTGCTTCTGCTTGTGATGCATACACTAGACCTCTGCACACCCTTCCTTAGACTCTGTCTGGTCCAAAAGAAAGTACCATCTCACAAGGTTTAGTTAACATTCCTCTCACGCATCCTCACTCCATCCTGCCTTCATTTCCTTTAGCCCAGACCAAAGACTGACTGATCATAAGACAAATAAGACTTAGAGGCTGAAAAGATGTGCATGCATCATTTGGACCCTCGCCAACGCTCTGATCTATGTTCTGGAGTATTAAGACTTTCCAAAAATTATCTTGCAGAATAGGCTGAGCTTATATCTCTGAGATTTCAGATGTATTTCTTCCTTTATATTTTATTTTTGTAGAAGACACATACAGAACTGAGATGTACAGTGAATATGAAAGAGAATGAGTGCCAGTGACTTCAGTGGATATTGATCAAAACATTTTTTATTTTTGCTGTGTGTGGTGGTAAGATTCCTCAGTGAAGTGCTGCCAACATTTGCTCAGCACAGTCTCTAAAACATTAAATGAAACATAATACTGCCTTATCACTGAGTGACTTGAACATGCAGAAGATGGTGGGAAGCATTCATTAAACTGTACAAACGGACTATTAGTTTATTCTCTCCTCTAGTTTTCTACCATCAAAAGCCGAGGGAGAAAGATACTAATATGATGATGCCATAGCATCCAGTGACAGCATAGTAATTGTTTCATTCTGAGCATTTTGAAAAAGAAACCCTATTTTTCAGGCTTGTACTTCAGCCACATATCTTTAATTGTCTGAAGTGTGGAGTAAGACTTACAAGATAGATGTGAAACAGTATACTATTTTTTGTGCCTGGCATGAATGCTTTAGGTGGTTTTTATGTTCACATGTAATAATGTCATATTTTAAAGGAATTTCACCACTTTCCTTGGCACATTTTACAATCACTCTAAAACGCATCGAATGCTTAATTATTAGAAAGCCAACAATGAGGAAAGTGGAAAGTGAGTTATGTGAATCAGGGAGGGAGAAATTTTTCTGTGCCCTTCTGGGTTCTTTTGGCTGGTCTGAAAATTAAATTGACATAAGTTAGTTCGATTAATATGAAAAAATTATATCAAAGTTAACAACACATACACATGGGAGAATATACATGGGAGGGCCTCAGGAAACGGGATTCACCAAGATGGCTGAAACCCTCACCTTAAACATCACCTTAAGTTAAAGTCAAAAGAGGATTTAGAGTGATGGTTTGGGACTTCAAAGGGGAAGAAGACAATGTACATGGAGATGGAAAACCAAATACTTTGGTGAACAAAGATTTGCTGGCCTTGCAGAAACAATAATACACAGAGAGGAGTTTTGAAAGTCTTTGCCAGTTTCCCCACTAACTACATACCTAGTTCCTGCTGTAGTTATCCATGGTAATACTCTTTTCCTAGGACAGGTCTTCTGTCCATGCTCTTTTAAGCAATTAAGGGAGAGGTCCAAGATTCTCCCCAAGTCTTTGCATTATTGATTGTTCTTAGTCGGAATAATCTGTGTGTCAAAGAGACATTTTGAGTAGTGAATTTTGTTGCCCTACAGGGATATCATAAACCAGAACTCAATGTGTATCCCAGGGCCTCTGTGTTGTAGTTGACCAATCAATCCCTAAATTATACAGCTTTTATATCCATAAATATGTCTTAGTACGTCTGGAAATATAAAATATTTTAAATTGGTACTGTTATGAAAAGCAAGTGTTACAGAGTAATAGAACTAACTCTAAACTCTATTTTTGTTTGTTGTACAATTTGTTTAAACTGGAAAAGATTTAATGTCCAACCTACTTATATATAGGTGAAAAAACTGAAATCTAAGGAAGTTAAATGATTTGTCCTAAACCTGCTAGGGATAGTCAGGGCTAAATTCCAGGTCTACTTATCAGACCAAGGTTTTTTCCCCCTGAAATATATTTTTCTATCAAATTTACATTGATGACTAATTTTATGTGATGTAACAGTCAGTTTATAAATTACATTAGGCAGTGTTTATGATTTTCTTAGACATTCTTGTTTTAAGATGGTACCTTATTCTCTTTTGCTCATAATAGATGAATATAGAAATTCCACCTCTTAAAAAATAAGATTATGTCTTTGAAATGTTCATAAATGCCTGTATAAATTCTCTGCTTATTTTTGTGCTGCAAGTATTGGTTTGCTACTGTTGCTATAATAAATCATCACAAAAAGTAACTTAAGACACATTTATTAATTACAGTTCTATGGATCAAAACCATCAATGGGTCTTACAAGCTAAAATTAATATAGTGCCAGAGCTGTGTTCTTCCTGAAAGTCTTGAGCCGAGTTCATTCACTCATCTTTCCCAGTTTTTGCAGGCCACCGCATTCAAGAGCTCGTGGTCTCTTTCTCCATCAACATAACATCTTCCAGTCTCTCTTTGTCCCCAATTCTTCTCACAACCTCTCTAAAAAGGCCCTTGTGGTTGCATTAGACCCAGATGGATAATCTCACACCCCATCTCAAAATCCTCAATTTAATCATATCTACAAAGTTTCTTCTGTGTATTCTTGCCACCTCTTCTTAATATCTTCTGCTTCTGTTAGGTCCATACCATTTCTGTCCTTTATTGTGCTCATCTTAGCATGAAATGTTCCCTTAGTATCTCTAGTTTTCTTGAAGAGATCTCTACTCTTTCCCATTCTATTGTTTTCCTCTATTTCTTTGCAATGATCACTTAAGAAGGCTTTCTTATCTCTCCTTGCTGTTCTTTGGAACTTTGCATTCAAATGGGTATACCTTTCCTTTTCTCCTTTGCCTTTAGCTTCTCCTCATTTCTCAGCTGTTTGTAAGGCCTCCTCAGACAGCCATTTTGCTTTTTTGCATTTCTTTTCCATGGGATTGGTCGCAATCACTGCCTTCTATAAAGTGTCATAAACCTCTGTCCATAGTTCTTCAGGCGCTGTCTATCAGATCTAATCCCTTGAGTCTATCCATTGCTTCCACTTTATAATCATAAGGGATTTGATTTAGGTCATACTTAAATGGTCTAGTGGTTTTCCCTACTTTTTTCAAGTCTGAATTTGGCAATAAGGAGTTCATGATCTGAGCCTCAGTCAGCTCCTGGGCTTATTTTTGCTGACTGTATAGAACTTCATCTTTGGCGCAAAGAATATAATCAATCTGATTTCGATGTTGACCATCTGGTGATGTCCATGTGTAGAGTCTTCTCTTGCGTTGTTGGAAGAGGGTGCTTGCTATGACCAGTGCATTCTCTTGGCAAAATTCTATTTGCCTTTGACCTGTTTCATTTTGTACCCCAAGGCCAAATTTGCCTGTTCTTCCAGGTATCTGTTGACTTCCAATTTTTTGCATTGCATCAACATTCAGAAAACGAAGATCATGGCATCTGGTCCCATCACTTCATGGCAAATAGATGGGGAAACAGTGTCAGACTTTATTTTTTGGGGCTCCAAAATCACTGCAGATGGTGACTGCAGCCATGAAATTAAAAGGCGCTTACTCCTTGGAAGAAAAGTTATGACCAACCTAGATAGTATATTCAAAAGCAGAGACATTACTTTGCCGACTAAGGTCCGTCTAGTCAAGGCTATGGTTTTTCTGTGGTCATGTATAGATGTGAGAGTTGGACTATGAAGAAAGCTGAGTGCTGAAGAATTGATGCTTTTGAACTGTGGTGTTGGAGAAGACTCTTGAGAGTCCCTTGGACTGCAAGGAGATCCAACTAGTCCATTCTGAAGGAGATCAACCCTGGGATTTCTTTGGAAGGAATGATGCTGAAGCTGAAGCTCCAGTACTTCGGCCACCTCATGCGAAGAGTTGACTCATTGGAAAAGACCCTGATGCTGGGAGGGATTGGGGGCAGGAGGAGAAGGGGACGACCGAGGATAAGATGGCTGGATGGCATCACGGACTCAATGGACATGAGTCTGAGTGAACTCCGGGAGTTGGTGATGGACAGGGAGGCCTGGTGTGCTGTGATTCATGGGGTCGCAGGGAGTCGGACACGACTGAGCGACTGAACTGACTGACTGAACTGACCCCCTATAATGAAAAGGACATTTTTTGGGGGTGTTAGTTCTAGAAGGTCTTGTAGGTCTTGTATTCACAGAAATGTTCCACTTCAGCTTTTTCAGTACTACTGGTAGGGGCATAGACTTGGATTATGTGATATTGAATGGTTTGCCTTGGAAATGAACAGTTGATTCCTCCAGCTTCGTTATTCTTTCTCAGCATTGCTTTGGCTTCAGGGTCTTTTGTGTTTCCATACAAACTGTGAAAAAAAAATTTTTCTAGTTAAGTGAAAAATGCCATTGGTAGTTTGATAAGGATTGCATTGAATCTGTAGATTGCTTTGGTTCATATAGTCATTTTCACAATATTGTCTTCCAGTCCAAGAACATAATATCTATGTGTCATCTTTGATTTTTTTTGTCAGTATCTTATAGTTTTCTACATACAAAAGAAAAGTCTTTTGTCTCTTAAGGTAGGTTTATTCCTAGGTATTTTATTCTTTTTTTTTTTGCAATGGTGAATGGGATTGTTTCCTTAATTTCTCTTTTTGATTGTTCATTGCTAGTGTATAGGAATACAAGGGATTTCTGTCTATCAACTTTATATCCTGCTACTTTAATAAATTGATCGATTAGTTCTAGTGATTTTTCTAGTGGTGTCTTTAGGGTTTTCTATGTGTAGTATCATGTCATCTGCAAGCAGTGAGTTTTGCTTCTTCATTTTCTTGTCATTATTAATATTGCCCCAGTTCTTAGAAATTCTCTCAATGCTAAGAGGAAAAAAGATAATAATGATTCTCATTGGATGTGTTTTCCTGTTGGCTTGACAGACATAGTCCTTGATACTTTACAAACCTTGAGCCCCACAACAATCAGATGGTTTTATTATGCATATCTTACACATGAAAAAATGAGGTTCAAAAAACCTCAATAATTTGAGCAACGTTACCTGCATAGTAAGTGGCAGAGTTCAGAATCAGACATCAATAACAAAATATCCCCTTCTCTTGCAGTTTTCTGAAGTCTTCATCACAAGGTCCATTCTGTCCTAACCTGTTTTCCAAACACAGCTCTTCTTCAGTTCTCAGTTCTGGATTCACCTTTAGGCTTTTGCACTAGCAATTAACAGTTAATTCATTTCATTCAAGCTTTTTGTATGCAAACTTCAGAAATAAAATAGCAACAACAATTAGAACTTCAAAAGTTTGAAGAGTAGTGATAAAAAGAGAAAACAAGCCAACCAACAAACATGACATCTGTAAACAGTGCTATTGGATTTAGGAACCACAGGAAGCAGATGGAAAATGTTGAAACATTTCTAGAGACAGTGCAAAAAAATCCTCTGTTAAATAGAAGAGGGTTTTAGGATTCTGGTCTTAGATCACAAATGAAACAAAAACAATTACAGGAAAACATAAATGTTTGTGAGTAAAAGTATGTCCAGAAATTCCTTGACTTATTAAATGGCATTACCTTGGGAAGTACATATTTTTGTTAACTATTTTGAATAGAAGGTGCTAGCCCTCTAAATTCTCTTGATCTTATAAGGGAACTATGCATGTAATCAAAAAAAAAAGTAAAATAGAATATTGTTGCCATGTTTATTGATAAACAAAACTAGGAAAAAATAAAATGAACATTTGAATAATGGCCTTTAATATAGGAGAGCTTTTTAAAATGTTTTCCTCTAATTCTTTTAAATTTTCTTCTGCTGATTTAAAATTTTGCTGTTTTATATAAGGAATGTTTCCATTCTTTTATTAATTGAGCTATTTTCTAGTGTTGAATTTTTTCCTTTTAATTACTTTGTAAGAGAAAACAAAATTATTGCAAGGATATACATGGACTATCCATCTTTAGTAAGAACTGATAGAAGATTCTCTTAAATTTTTGCATGTGCTAGGACTCTGAGCCTTCTAATCTTACTTTCATGCTTTCCCTTGGTGATTTTATATTAAACAGTGAGTTTACTAACATCTCTTAAAACGGTGATAGCCAAACCTACAACACCAGAGATCCTGCTCCTGAGCATTTTTCTAATCACCTATATACTTGCCCACTTGGACCACTTGAGTGTCCATAGTCATCTTAATTTCCACATGTCCCAAACTAAAACCATTACTCTTCATCACAAATCTGGCCCTCCTATAGATAGTTGCCAATCTCCCATTCTACCAACAGAAATTCCAGGGTCACCAGATTATTCCTTCATACTCAGAATTTAACTGGTTGCCAAATCTTAAACATTTCTCATGACCTTCTCCTTGTCTCTGTTTCTTCTGTTCATTTATATTATCTCTATGTCCAGACTCCGAATTCCTTTCAAATCATTATCTCTCCATCATTAAGTAGTTTCTTAAAACTAATGTCCTTCCATGGCTTGCCCTAGCTTTCAACATAAGCTTAATAATAATGATGGTTGCCATTTTATGTTTATTACATGTGGTATGCATGTCTAGAATACTAGACACTTGATGTATTAGTACATATCTTTGCATTACTTCTCATCTGTCATCAATCTTGTAAGACTGATATTACTCTAATTTTATATATGGAGAAGTTGAGGCTAGGAAAGCTTAACTAACTTGCCCAAGGCTAGTGAGCCCAGTTAGTGGTTAGCTGGGGCTCAGTTGTAGGTTAGCTGGGGCTCAGTTGTAGGATGGCTTGGCAGCAAAGCCTTGTATTCAACTGGTGTGGTGTTTAGTCACTCAGTCATGTCCAACTCTTTGTGACCCCATAAAGTATATAGCCCACTAGGCTCCTCTGCCCATAGCATTCCCCAGGTAAGAATACTGGAGTGCATTGCCATTTCCTTCTCCATATTCCACTGGACCTGTTGCTAAATTAAAATACACAAAATCAGCACCTGGGCTTGTCATAATCTGTAGCAATAAATTGTTGAGCCTCCCTAGCTTGGGTAGTTGCTTCAGCAAGACCAAGATATTTGATATGCCTTTTTCTTTCTTTCTTCTCTATTTTTAAATTTCATACATATGCACCTTTTTAAAAGTTACTCAAGAATACATTCAAGTTATTTTAAAAATTCAAATAAAGGAGAAGTAATTAGACTAAATGATCCCTCCTCTACACAGTCTCAGTCTTCTCCCAAGAGACCTAATCATTCTCACACTTCAGTCTTGACTGAATTCATTTAGTCTAAAGACTTGGATCTTGTCTGCTCTGGGAAGTTTCCTTCTAGTATTTCTCTTTATTGATTTTCTCTTTACCTCTGGAACCTCTGTAGAGCAATCTTTGTGCCACAGATTACTCTGGTATCTGGTAAAGCTTACGGAACTACACTTAAAAGTGTATAGTTATAGGATTGTAAATAAAACCAATTATATTAAAATTCAGTTATCGAAATACTAAAAAGCATAATATAGTGATATAATTCTTTGTGAAGGCATCAGTAAAATGATCTAGCAACACATTTAATAGGTATCTAAATTCTGAAGTAGTGATAGGCATAAATTACACTTTGAGATACCTGCAGCAATGTCTGCTGTCATGTAAAAATATCCATACTTTCTGTGGATGATAAATTCACATGTACTCCCAGTACTACTGTGATTTTTGCCTACATTCATCATTGAAGAAGGAATTATTAAATTCAGTTAGAGTATACTGAAAAAGAGGTAATTCATTTTCCTATCCAAGGACTCCTTGAAATCTATCCACATCCTTATGTTAGTATCAAAGGGATTTAGAATTGCTCTCTTTCTTACATTTCTTTTGTGCTTCTCCATTCTCTGTCTTTTTATACTATGTTCTAAGATTAGCTTTCTTTTTAGATACTTTATTCCATTGATAAAGAGAACTTATAACTATTTTTGTTGTAGCCACGCATTCCAGGAAACAAACTCACTCAGAAGGACAATGCAGATAGTGGAGTGCAGTTTATTACACCAGCGGGCCCAAGGCAGAGTCTCCTCTTAGCCCAGGACCCTGACCAGTTTTCCTGAAAACCTTATATACCCTAAGTGTATAAGGTTCCCTGAAACTAGTCTGAACAAAGAAAAAAGAAAGAAACAATCAAAGTTAACCCATGATTCATATGTCTTAGGCCTAGGTAGTTAACAGTGGACAATTATCAATAGGTTTGTGGTCATACCCCAATAAGCATAATAGAATGTATGATTCTATTCGGTTACACAGATAATTAGGGTATTCTTTTAGGCAATGGAGAGCCTGGGAGTCTTCCTTCCTGGGGCCTGGTTTTCCAGTTGGTATGTCATTCCCAACCTGGGCATATAGCTCAAAGTCCAGTCCACGCTAGGATGGAGTCCTGCTTTCAAGATAGAGTCTGTTCTGTTTCCTCCTTCATTTTTCTACCTATTATGCTAAAATTTCATGCTTAAAATAATGAAGAAGTTACAGATAGAAGCATTCAGTCATTCAAAGTGAAGTTTCCAAAGGAAAGAGAAATTGCACTGAGGTAGATATAGAGTTTTTGAGAAAAGTGGTGTAAGGAACATTTTGCATGTCACTAAAAGGAGTTATTAAACTCTTTGTGTAAGACTAGATAAATCCAGAGAAGATCCAAAAATCCAGAGATGGTAATCTTAATTCAGCCTTTGCTATTACTTTATGTATAGTCTAGAAAACAATTCAGTAGTCATTCAATTTGGAAATGAAAATATTCATGAAGCTACCTTCATGAAAATACTGAATAAATAATGATCAAGAACTATATAACTCTATAATTTGACTCTATTATAGAGTTATATGGATGTTATATAATGAATGATAAGGGGTGATTTCTCCAAATAGAATTACTGCATAATGAAGAGAAGAAGATGTAGTGAGAAAGAGGTTAGGAAGAAAGAGACATGGTTTTTAAATGAATAAAGCAAGATCATTTGCAAAATAAAGCAAAACCAACAGGGACGAATAGAAATTTCCTTTGCCATGGGAATGGCAAACATGTTCTTTATACATGTTCAATATGTTCTAAACGTTTGCCTCATCTTTCATTTCCACTGATATCATCAGTTCAGTTCAGTTCAGTTGCTCAATCATGTCCAACTTGATATCATACCAAACTACAAAAGATCAGACTGCAAAGCTGAGGATAACCTGTCAGCCTAAGCTGACAGACAAGGCCATCACCAGTGTCTCTCTCCCAGTGACAGTGCCTATTCTTCACATCCTGTGCTTCACAATAGCTATTCAAGGAAGAAGGCAAACAGGAAATCCATCAACCCCCAGAATCATTGTCCATTTTTTCCCTCCTGGCCATCAGCTAATGCTCTCATTCTGATCCTACCCACCCATCAGCGCCACTGAAATCAGAGAGCGACTTTAAAGGCTGCAGTTACACTCACAACTGCCTTCCTGCTTATTCTCCCAGTGCTGTTGCCAGGAAGCCCAAGGCCTGAGCAGAGGTTTAAAATATTTACATTCTTTGACAGTAAATAAAAACCAAGATAGTCTCCCTCAAAGGCATAGATTTGGGGCTTCTCTGAACAAATCAGGAGATCTAAACTGCTTTATAGCTCAACAACACTCTGCCTTATCCAGGCTTTGCCTGAGTTTGATGCGGGATGAACTCTCCAGCAGTTTCATCATACACATTATATATGAAATGGAGTCCCAATTTTTCAGCCAAGATTTCAACGATGTCCTTAATTCTGTCATTTTTTGCTTTATCAGAGGTGCTGTCCATTCTTCTCCCACAATGGTGATGTCATGTCATATCCTTTGGGATCCAACTTGACTTTCATCTTTTAGGAAGCCTTACAGGAGCACCCAGCCTACAGTGGCCCCCACAAACCCTTCACTGTCAGCGGTGGGAGATGCTGAGCAGTTAGTTATGGTTTTTTTATGATATCCTGTTGTGGCTATCTTGACATCTAATGAAATATTTAACTTTTCCCAGATACAAATAGTTTTTTGCCTTCTTTTCACTCATCACATAACTTTTCTACAACTGGAACAAGTTCCAGTGTCTGTTACTTAGGAACAAAGCCCAACAGCACTGCGGTTTACTTGCTGCATTGAATTTGGGCAAAATATTGATCTCCTCTAATCTTCACTAAGTTCTAATATTTGTAAAATGAGAATAAGAACAATGCTTCCTCTAGAAGTATTGTAAAAATTAATGAGACGATGAGTGGTAAGCATTTTGCACAGTGTCCTACTGCCTGGGATACAGAAAGAACTCAATAAAAATGTTTGGGTGGTTATTATTACTCTACCATTGTCGTTCTCTTGAGAGCTCTTAAAGTGACTTACTCTTGATTCCTTTATACTTGTAAGCCTTTCACTGCCCTAAAAGTTTGCACACTAACTTCCCTCAATTCTTCCTGGTGATTAATATCACCATAAAATATTCTTCTTATATTCTGCAATTCCCCTGCTATGGTAATGTTGTAGCCACGCGTTCTGGGAAACAAACTCACCCTGAAGGACAATGCAGATAGTGGAGTGCAGTTGATTACACCAGTGGGCCCAAGGCAGAGTCTCCTCTTAGCCAAGGACCCCGACCAGCATTTGTGAAAATCTTTTATACCCCATGTGTACGTGTCTGAACCCACCACTCCAAATTCCTTGAGACTTACATAAACCAGGAAAATACAATCCCAGTAACCTCATGATTCACGTGCTATGTGCTCAGTCAAACAATTAGCCAATAATCAATAAACCTGAGGCTACACTCCGATAGATACAGAAAAATTTATGGCCTGTCTGGAGGAAGGGGTGATTAGTGTATGTTTTCTCTTAGGCGATGAGTAACCTAGATACGCTCTTCAAGGTTCCCCGATCTGGAGGGGGTCTTATCCTTCTGTTGTTTTCATAGGCACTAAACACAGAGTTCAGAGTCCATTGGAAAGGTGGCCGAGCATGATCACCATGAAGTCCAGGCCCTATGAATTCCTTCTTCAGTAATGCTGCTGCTGCTGCTAAGTCGCTTCAGCCGTGTCCGACTCTGTGCGACCCCATAGACAGCATAGAGGAATGAATTGTCCTCTATACTTCTAGGTTCTTCTACCGGATCTAAAAATTAAATTGGCATGAGACTAACAGACGGAAATTAAATAAAAATTTAACAACATATATACACGGGAAAGACCTAGGAAAACTGAGTAACTCACCAAAATCATTGAAGCCCTCACCTTAAATACCATCTTCACCTAGAAAACAAAAGAGAATCTTGGGAGGAGTGGTTTAGGACTTCAAAGAGGAAGAGAGCAATTCACATGGAGTTAGCAAAGCAAATGTTTGGTAAACAAATATTTGTTGGACCATGCAGTGACAGTGGGAGTCAGAGAGGAATTTTAACAGCCTTTGCTAGATTTCCCACTATCACATACCTAGCTTCCCACTGTCTACATACCTAGTTATATTGATGATAATTCTCTTCTTGAAACAAGTCATTTATCTACATTTTTCAGGCAGTTACTGGGAAGGTCAGTTTTTTCCCGAGTCTTTTGGGTCTCTATTGTTTTCAGCCTGAAATAATCTGCACACTAAAGAGACATTTTGGGGTGGCAAGTTTTGCTCCCCTCCATTTTTATGCCACTTATATTTCCATGATAAGATTATACAGATTACAAGTAAATTGTGCAGTTTATTGTTTGCTAACCAGATAGTGATGTTAATAGTGAATACATCCATCTCTCTATCGATCACCGGTTGTGTGGCAAGTCTTGTGCTAGATATTTGTTTTCCTTGCTTTATCTCTAATGTTTAAAACTCTACAGGAAGTATGTTATGACATTCATTTTACAAGTGAGAATACTTAAATCCCTGGTAGTTAAAGAAGCTATTTATTTTCCTTGAAGATCTATGCAGCAGAAAGGAGTTTGAAATGAGATCTGTATCCAAAACCTACGCCCTGCCCTCTAATTACCTTTTACCTGGTGCACATCATCTGGTCCAGTATTGAGCCATTCAGAGGAAAATGGACTCTAGTAAATCTTCATACTATACTTTTTAGAAATATAGTCATAGAATATGTTTAATGCATAATAAATTATTCTTAAGATACCCCTAGTACTACTCCTGTGACTCCAGTCTGGCTCTCCTAAAAAATAAAATTTACTTAAGAAGGCCCAAATTATCATTTTAAGATATTTTTCCAGATGCAGATAAAAATTGCAATGCAGTGTTTTGTTTTGTTTCTCAGTATTAAGTGGTACTCAGTGTTTTATTTAGGAAGTATCCAATTTAATGTAATCAGTTAGGTGTTACTGGTGAAAAAGTGATCTGTCTCATTCTTGGATGTTAGTTTCTGTTAGATCAGATTTAATATATCACATGGATGTTTTGGAGATTTCTACATACAATATAATTGAATATTGATCTTTAATTTATAGCTGATAAATCTATTTTTAAATATATATCAGTATTTAATGTGCTTGGTTTGATAATTGCCATTTTGGTTCAATTTTTAGGGTAGAATTAGATTAAAAAAATAAATCGCTCATAGGCATGAAGAAAATTACAAAAGAAAACTATCAGTAGGCAGTGAACAGATGTATCACGATGCAGAAATAATCACATTTTTACAGCAACAATCTAAAATGAAAATATGTTTCAAAGAGATATGTTAGTTTTGTTTAGGTAAACGTAGGATTCTCAGCTTCATTTAATTAAACAAACAATTACAAAGAACAGGCACATAAGTCTTCACAAACTCAAAGATTTTTAAAAATGAAATATTAGTCTACTGAACCTTTGCTTTTGTCATAGAAACTAATTTATGTGTTTTGGGATCAGCTGTTACTTATATTCCTATTTATGATTTTTATGTTTCCATTTTGAAAGTCTGTAGCTCCAAAACAGGAGAAGGAAATGGCACCCCACTCCAGTACTCTTGCCTGGAAAATCCCATGGGTGGAGGAGCCTGGTAGGCTGCAGTCTATGTGGTCGCAAAGAGTGGGACACGACTGAGTGACTTCACTTTCACTTTTCACTTTCATGCATTGGAGAAGGAAATGGCAACCCACTCCAGTGTTGTTGCCTGGAGAATCCCAGGGACGGGGGAGCCTGGTGGGCTGCAGTCTATGGGGTCGCACAGAGTCGGACACGACTGAAGCGACTTTGCAGCAGCAGGAGCAGCAGCTCCAAAACATGATGAATGTTTTCTGATCTTCTTGTTGATAGGGAAGCAGAACGCAAGAGACTCACTAGTTTCTCCAAGGATGTATTAGGAGTTGATATATTTTAAGCTTATACAGAAGATTATTTTTGCGTGACTCATCCATAGAATGAATTTGAATACTCACTTGCTCCCTTGCAATTTCTCTTTTCTAGGAGGAAGCTTCCTGTAATTCCCTCACCACCATCTCCATTGTTCATCATCCTTATCAGGGCAGTCACTCCTGCAAATCTCCCTATCACACAACCAGAAATCCCAAGACATTCTTCACTGCCTATTTTCTTTTGCCTCCCGAATGTGTTAGCTCATAGGTTCAGCTGCTTCTTTCCGGTTCTTTTGAATTCAGATATGTCTCTGCCTCAGTGAAAATCCTTGCCTAGGTACTTATTTTGGAACCAAATTTTAGTCACTTAGTTCTTGTTATATTTTGTGCTTTGAACCTGAATTTCCACCTACTGCATTTCAATATATATATATATATTTTTTTTATTTTCCCTACCATGAGAGGCAACTCTCTGGAGTCATGCAAACTGCTACATTGAAAACTTTCTATTAGTTAGCCCTAACTAAATAAGGACCGAAGCCTTATTTCCTGATTATACCAATAAGAAAAACTAAAAACATTGACAGTTTACTGTTAAAACACAATAGCTTATTAGATGCTATATGCATTCCCTTGTATAACCTACATGACAACTACATCAATTAGGGGTTATCATCCAACTCCCTAGAAAATGAAACTCATCAAAGTTATCAGTCTAAGGAGATGGATGTCAGGATTCACATTTCATACCCCAACAGCCTGACTCCAGATCCCATGTTCTTAGATACCAAACAATATTATTTACGATTATAACTTCATGTCACGTAAGTTTATCTGCAACTTTACGAAATCATTCAGTCCCTACCAGCAGCCACCTCTCTCCCCATAACTCTTTCTCTCAATTCTCTCTCTTTCCCTCACACACTCACTCTTTTCAAGCCTTCCTCCCTAACTCATTCTCTTTACTGTTTCTTTTGCTCTGCTAAGCACAGAAGGATATTTTTCTTAAATCATAGTGTCTATGAAGTTTATAATTGTTCTCTTGCTGACAAAACAAAAAGTAATAACTTTCCCTCTCTCTTATAATTTCCTTTTTTTTTTTTTTGCTTCTTTGCAACAAAATTTCTCCTGAATAGTCTTGCTTATTCTCAAAGATCTAACCTAATCATAAACAGTTTTTTCCTTATGGGTGTAATTATAATTGTTATTTATATTTGCATTTTAATAGTGCTTTATACATGTTTGCTGCTTCTACAAAAATGCATTCTCTTTGAAGGCAGGGTAATATTATGGACCTCCAAATGCAAACTAAGTCTATCTTATGAGTTTTTCTTTATCTCATTTCTGTGTCTTATTCAGACAAAATAATGCAGATTTGTGTGTGTACGTGTGCCTGTTTAGAGAAGAGATACAGCAAAAAATTGGATAAGATGTAACTTCAGAATGAGTATATATTTTGTTTTTTATTTAAATTACTTCAAGGCATAGAACAAAACTCATTCTAATATATCACTAAATAACTCCAACTCTTTCTGATAATTTTCATTTCTCAATGACTAGGTATACAACCTGACTATAAAAATCATATGCTTGGATAAATATTGCTACAAAATTTTATCCCTAATTCAATTCCAGGTTTTTCATGATGCTGTTTCCTTTCACTTCTGGTCTAACATCCTGTAGCACGCTGATACACAATCCATATCCAACATGTGTTATTGGATTGGGTTGAATGTAAACCACCCACAGCTCTCTGTTTAATGGTTCAACATCTTTTCTGCAGCTTTGGAAAAGATAAAAAATTTAAAGCGCTGTCATTAATGGGCACTTATAAGCATAAGGAGGGTTAAAAGTGTTTCACCTAAAATATAGAGTGAGACCAGTCACTTAAGGTGCACTTGAGGTAAATAGATTACTAGTAAATTGCAGCCATTTCTTTAAGTGAAAAAAGCTTTTAGATGATGATTACATAAGCCTTATGAAACGAAACTGATTTTATCATCATTGAAGCTCCATGTAATTTTCTCCTAAGTATATTTTACTTCCAAATATATCACTTAAATCTGTGGTAAAATAATCCCAAAACTATGGCTTCCACTTGTTTCCATTGATCTTCTGGAAAACAGTGTGATTATGTACATACAAAAAAAAGAAAAGTTATGCTCCATTTCCAGTACTGACTGAATTGCATTAGACTTTGTGATCCTGTCACAAAGGCAGGCAGAGACTGCAGGGGATGTGATCCTTGAAGAAGGAAACTTGACAAGAAGAGAGTCATGTTTATATGGCTTTCCCCCTGTGCATACTTCCAAGTTCATGCACAGCTCAAGACTACTAGGACTCAAGAGAGTTGCAGTTTTATTGGCTTACACTGTCACAGAATGGAGTTTCTGGGTTGCCGAAACACCTAAAAATTAAGAGGGTGTCTTAGAAATAAGGGGGCATCCCTGATGACTCAGCAGGTAAAGAATCCACCTACAATGCAGGAGACACAGATTTGGTCCCTGAGTCAGGAAGATCCTCTGAAGTAGGAAATAGCAACCTACTTCAGTTTGCTTGCCTGGAACGTTCCATGGACAGGAGCCTGGCAGGCTCTAGTCCAACAAAGAGTCAGACATGACTGAGTGACTAAGCATGCACACACACTTAAAAGAAGAAAATCACAGAAGACAGAACCACAAAATCTTCATGCAAACTGCCCTCAGATTCTTGGTTGACCCTGAACTGTGTATGCAGGGGGAAGAACCAAGAAAACAGTAGACAGTAACAGATAGAAGGAAAAAAAAAGCTCACCATAACTTATCATACATCACAGAATAAATAAAGTTTGGAATTTGAGTGCTGCCAAATTAGAAGGGCTAGGTAAACACATGGGTATTTCATCAAAGTTCCAAGAAGACTTTGTAGAATTAAAACTACGTCTCAGGACAAATGCAGTTTCCTTAAACAAGGAATAAATTTTATATGTTGCATTTTATCAAAATAAAAAAGTATTTCTACTTGTCAAAGACACTGTTAAGAAAATTTTAAAAGGCAAGCCACTCAACAAGAAAATATTTGTTTTACATACATATATTTGACCATATATCTCAATATATGAAGAACTACTAAAATCAATAATGAAAAACACAATAAAAATTAGCAAAAGACTTGGTTACTTCACAAAAGATGATACACAGATTTCCAGTAAACACATAACAATATGCTAAATTAGCATCATTAGTCATCAAAAAATGCAAATGAAAAACAATAATTTACATTTCATATCCACAGAATAACTAACAGCACCAAATATTGGCAAGAATGCAGAGCAACTAGAACTTGCAGATCCTGATAGTGTAAAACGTGTAGAAACCACTTTGGAAATCTGTTTGACAGTTCCTTACTGAAATAAACATATACATAGTCCATGACCCAGCAGTTCCAACCCTAAGTATTTTCTAGAATAGATGAAAACATTCATCTGTAATAGACATACAGTCATGTTTACAGCAGCTTTATTTGTAATAGCTCCAAGCTGAAAGCAACCCAAATGTCCAACAGCAGAGAAATAGAAAAACAAATTATGGTCTATTCAAACCACAATATTACAAGAAATGATAAAGAAAAACTACTGGTACTCAAACCAATGTGGATATATTTTGAAAGCATTGTGGTGTTCAAAAGAAGCCAGACACAGAAGAGTACAAATGTTTGGTTTCATTTGTATGAAACTCAAAAATTGGCAAAAACTATTCTATTGTGATGATAGAAATCAGAACAGTTGTGTCCAGGGAGTGAAGTTTGACTAGAAGAGGGCAAGAAGGATTTCCAGGGTGATGGAAATATTCTGTGTCTTAATTAGGGTGGTGGATTCACAAGTGTATTTTTTAATCAAAATGCATTGAATTAGACATTTAAGATTTGTGCTCTTCATAGTCCAAGTGGTTGTACTGTGCTATTTGGATTGGATTTGGATTAATTATAGTGTGATTATGGTTTGTGTTGGATTGAGTGATTTGAATTAAATATAGCATAGCCAGATGATAAGCATTAAAAAGAGTCCATACTGATTCAAAGAAGTACCTAACTCACTCCTCTCTGTACCTCATACTCTGTTTACCATAAGTACATGGGTATCCTGGAACCATATTTATCATTCCTGTTCCCTCAGCTTATTTTCTTTCCTCTTTCCTTGCTCTTTTCATATACTGGTAACTGTTCCGATAATTGAGGGCTATTTTTAGCTAAGGCGTTCCTGTAACACCAACCCCAAGTGCTGAGGTGTTTTGCATGCTGGTAGGTTCCAAAACCCATCTATAAGAAAATCTCTTAATTGAATCTACACAAGATTAAACCAACCAAGTTATGAGTTTTAGCTTTATTTTTCAGCCTTCAATGAAACTTCAAAAACATTCCTTTCTGTTTCTTTTGTTAAAATTTGAACTCTTCCTTTGTTCACCTGTCTGTAAATCTTGATGAAGATACAATTTTTTTAAAAAAATTAAGCCACTTTATAGAATTTCATCCCAATCGAGGCAAAAGCTGATTCTCTAGATTCTTTCAAAAAACGTCTATTCTTTTATGGGTAACCATATCATTACAAATAGGCTGTGATATTACATCCTTATTTTCTTACTGCTGGGCCAAGAAGTTGGTGTGATAGTGAAATGTGACAACTAATCACCATATAAATTCCTTTTTAATGCTCTTCTGTAATGTGTAATAGACTGTGAACTACCATCATGCTGAAATGTCTTCATGTTTCTACAACATGACAAAGTAATAATGTGAAAATTCTGAATTTAGTAATTTAAAATCTGCCATGAGCCGTGAGTGATATCACCCACACCAAGTTCTAATCTAAGAGTTAGTTTACTCATTTTCCACTTCATTTTATAAGGAAATCTTCCCATTTCATTTTTCAAGGAGAATTGTGGCATTCCACTGGCACTTCTTCTTAGTATTAAGAAATAGTAAAATGCTGAATTTCCCCCTTAACTCTTATACAAATGCTCCTTCTTAAAGCAATTAATTCAGTTTTGTCTATACGGTGAATATGAGAAGATACCCTGGAGACTAGAATGGCAACCCACTTCAGTATTCTTGCCTGAAGAATTCCATGGACAGAGGAGCCTGGCAGGCTACAGTCCATGCAGTTGCAAAGAGTCAGACATGACTGAGCGAGTAACACACACACACACACACACACACACACACACAGTGAGTGTGCCCAAGGTGCTTTCGATATACTCAGTAATCATCAGTTCAGTTCAGTTCAGTCGCTCAGTCGTGTCCGACTCTTTGCGACCCCATGAATCACAGCACGCCAGGCCTCCCTGTCCATCACCAACTCCCGGAGTTCACTCAGACTCACGTCCCTCGAGTCAGTGATGGCATCCAGCCATCTCATCCTCGGTCATTCCTTTCTCCTCCTGCCCCCAATCCCTCCCAGCATCAGGGTCTTTTCCAATGAGTCAACTCTTCACATAAGGTGGCCAAAGTACTGGAGCTTCAGTTTTAGCATCATTCCTTCCAAAGAAATCCCAGGGTTGATCTCCCTCAGAATGGACTGGTTGGATCTCCTTGCAGTCCAAGGGACTCTCTAGAGTCTTCTCCAACACCACAGTTCAAAAGCATCAATTCTTCGGTGCTCAGCCTTCTTCACAGTCCAACTCTCACATCCATACATGACCACAGGAAAAACCATAGCCTTGACTAGACGGACCTTAGTCGGCAAAGTAATGTCTCTGCTTTTGAATATACTATCTAGGTTGGTCATAACTTTTCTTCCAAGGAGTAAGCGCCTTTTAATTTCATGGCTGCAGTCACCATCTGCAGTGATTTTGGAGCCCAAAAAAACAAAGTCTGACACTGTTTCTACTGTTTCCCCATCTATTTCCCATGAAGTGATGGGGCCAGATGCCATGATCTTCGTTTTCTGAATGTTGAGCTTTAAGCCAACTTTTTCACTCTCCTCTTTCACTTTCAACAAGAGGCTTTTTAGCTCCTCTTCACTTTCTGCCATAAGGGTGGTGTCATCTGCATATCTGAGGTTATTGATATTTCTCCCAGCAATCTTGATTCCAGCTTGTGTTTCTTCCAGTCCAGCGTTTCTCATGATGTACTCTGCATATAAGTTAAATAAGCAGGGTGACAATATACAGCCTTGACGTACTCCTTTTCCTATTTGGAACCAGTCTGTTGTTCCATGTCCAGTTCTAACTGTTGCTTCCTGACCTGCATACAGATTTCTCAAGAGGCAGGTCAGGTGGTCTGGTATTCCCATCTCTTTCAGAATTTTCCACAGTTTACTGTGATCCACACAGTCAAAGGCTTTGGCATAGTCAATAAAGCAGAAATAGATGTTTTTCTGGAACTCTCTTGCTTTTTCCATGATCCAGCGGATGTTGGCAATTTGATCTCTGGTTCCTCTGCCTTTTCTAAAACCAGCTTGAACATCAGGGAGTTCACGGTTCACATATTGCTGAAGTCTGGCTTGGAGAATTTTGAGCATTACTTTACTAGCATGTGAGATGAGTGCAATTGTGCGGTAGTTGGAGCATTCTTTGGCATTGCCTTTCTTTGGAATTGGGATGAAAACTGACCTTTTCCAGTCCTGTGGCCACTGCTGAGTTTTCCAGATTTGCTGGCAAATTGAGTGCAGCACTTTCACAGCATCATCTTTCAGGATTTGAAACAGCTCAACGGGAATTCCATCACCTCCACTAGCTTTGTTCGTAGTGATGCTTTCTAAGGCCCACTTGACTTCACATTCCAAGATGTCTGGCTCTAGATTAGTCAACACATCATCATGATTATCTGGGTCATGAAGATCTTTTTTGTACAGTTCTTCTGTGTATTCTTGCCACCTCTTCTTAATATCTTCTGCTTCTGTTAGGTCCAGACCATTTCTGTCCTTTATCGAGCCCATCTTTGCATGAAATGTTCCCTTGGTATCTCTAATTTTCTTGAAGAGATCTCTAGTCTTTCCCATTCTGTTCTTTTCCTCTATTTCTTTGCATTGATTGCTGAAGAAGGCTTTCTTATCTCTTCTTGCTATTCTTTGGAACTCTGCATTCAGATGCTTATATCTTTCCTTTTCTCCTTTGCTTTTTGCTTCTCTTCTTTTCACAGCTATTTTAGTGCATATGAAAGAGCTAATTAGACAATGAAGGTTATCTATTGTTATATGCCAAAAATGACTGTTCTTCAGATTCTAGAAGGGATAAAATCATACTCTTCCATAGACAGAAGTATCTTTTAATTCCTGACATCCAGTATTATACCCTCTAGTCCCATGTGACTATTTAAGTTTAAGTGAATTAAAAATTAAACAGAATTTAAAATTCAGTTTCTCAGTCACATTAGCTGCATTACTCAGTAACCATATGTGGCTAGTTGCTACCATATTGGACAGTACAGATAGAGAACACTGTCAATATTTCAAAGCATTCTATTGTATAGTGCTGACTGTGTCACCTGATGAGTCTACAGCTATGCAGCTTCACAAAATATGGTTTAACTTAATAAACTTTACCTTATAGTCTTTTATCCTGACAGAGCACTATGATCTGTTTGAATATGGTAGAAATTTTGAGCTGTCACAACTTTGTGGTATTACTTGATCCTTCCTATCAATGTTGGAGAACTGGAGAATACTGACTGTTGAATAAATAGGGGATTCAATGTGTGGCAACTGGACTTTCCTGGTGGCTCAGACGGTAAAAGCATCTGCCTACAATGCAGGAGACCTGGGTTCAATCCCTGGGTCGGGAAGATCCCTTGGAGAAGGAAATGGCAACCCAGTCCAGTACTCTTGCCTGGAAAATCCCATGGATGAAGGAGCCTGGTGGGTTGCAGTCTATGGAGTCTCGAAGAGTCGGACACGACTGAGCGACTTCACTTTCTTTTTCTTTCTTTCTTTCAATGTGTGGTGGTCCTAGTGACCCAAAGAAAGGAAATGAAGCATTGTTTCATAAATGAGAAGTATCTATTAGGTGCCTGCTCCTGATAATATTGGACCCTAAGTTAGGCAGAGGGGAGGCAATGATACTAAGATGAAAACAATGTAGTCCTAGCTACCAGGATTTAAAATTACCAAGGGTGAAACAACATGAAAAGACCCATGTATACCACATAGTGCTAAAGTGCTGTTATGAGAGTACACACAAGCTGGAGGTCAAGGAGAACATCCAGGAATAAATGACATCTAAACTGATCACCGACTCAATTGACATAAACTTGAGCAAACTCTGGGAGATAGTGGAAGACAGGGAAGCCTCGCGTGCTGCAGTCCATGGGGTCACAAAGAGTCGGACATGACTTAGCAACGGAGCAACAGCAAACTGATCTCAGCTCCGAAAAGATTAAGTGGAAGGTAAAAAGGATAGAGGAGAGTAGGACAGAGAATGGTGGACAGGAAAACATTCCTTGCCATCACCAATTCCTTCACCCCCGCCACACCAAAAAATGAGTAACTAAGAACTAAGGGCAAGAAAGAACATAAACCATTTAAGAAATTCTATGAAAAATAAAATCAAATTCTGTTAATGTAAAAAGTAAACCCAATTGAAGATAAAATTAACTTCTTTACTAAGCAGAATGAAAAGTGTTAATCACTCAGGTGACCCTATGGACTATAGCCTGCCAGGCTCCACTCTCCATGGTATTCTCCAGGCTCCTCTGTCCATGGAATTCTCCAGGCAAGTGGGTAGTCATTCTCTTCTCCAGAGGATCTTCCTGACCGAGGGATCAAATTGGTCTCCTTCGTGGCAGGCAGATCCTTTACTGTCTGAGCCACCAAGGAAGCCCATGTGATGTTAAACTTATTTTAGGATTTAGTTTATTTTGCAATATCATTTCAAAAAGTAAACTTTCTACTTAACATTCTGTCAGAATTGCACATGCATAACAGTAGGAAGAATGGTTGGGGAAAGGAAGTGTGGATGGATAAATGGTTGTTGCTGTTCAGCTGCTACGCCGTGTTCAACTCTTTGCAACCCCATGGTCTGTAGCACACCGGGATCTATGGGGTTCTCCAGGCAAGAATACTAGAATGGGTTGCCGTTTCTTTCTCCAGGGGATCTTCCTGATTCCTTGCCTTGGCAATGGAATCTTTACCACTGAGTCACCAGTGAAACCCAGATAGATGGCAAGACTTAGCAATTTTAGCATAAATTTTATGTGTGAGGGGTTTAGATGTTTGTTAATGGCTCTTCCAGCCTGAGTAGAATTAAATCCACTATTACAACAAAGCAATTATGAGTATGTAATTATGAATACCCAAGTACTTACAAACTAATAAATCAACATAATACTTGAAAACTATTATTTTACTATATATGTTAACAATGCCATTTAAAAATTCAAAGCATAAAACAAAAATACTTAGGTTTTTTATTTAAGGTTTTCTTTACTGTATATCTAAAAATGATGAATTTGACTTCACATAAATAGGATCTCAATAAATCTGACCTTTTAAAAAACTCTTATTTTATTACATATTTAAATTACATATTACTTGCTTACTTAATTACGTATGTAATTTTCATAAAGGCAGATAGCTAGGCATGCCATTTTTAGAGTATTGCATGCATGCTCAGTCATGTCCAACTCTTTGCAACCCCGTGAACTGTAGCCCGCCACGTGCCCCTATCCATAAGACTTCCCAGGCAAGAATACTGGAGTGGGTTACCATTTCCTTTGCCAGGGGATCTTCCCAATCAAGGGATCGAACCCTCGTCTCCTGCATTGGCAGGCAGATTCTTTTACCAATGAGCCACCTGGGAAACCCCTTTTATAGCATTAGTTTTACGTTTACTTTTCAATTTGTCTTTCTGCCATTCTCTTCTCCTTTACCTCCACTTACATTTTTTATTCTCAAAAAGTAACCAATGGTAAACACTATGTTCTTCCATACTATCCCTAAGCATTTCCAATAATACAATACACACACACACACACACACACACACACACATATATCCACATATTTATATAATTAAAAGTAGGATTACATAATAAAGTATTTCTTCACCTTGTTTTTTCTCATTCTTCAAATTCATCAAAAAAAGAGCACCTTGTACTGCTCTAATAGATTCTTTTTAATGTTTCCATAATGTTTCATGACAGAATACATCATTTTTCCATGGCTGATAAGCATTGCAACTGTTTCCAATTTGCTGCCACAATAAACAACGATGCACTGAATGTACCTATATGTTAATCTGAAATTTTTATTTCTCTTGGATACATTCTTGGGAATGGAACTGATGGGCCAATAGTCATCTGTATTATCTTCCTTTTTTTTCTTTTAACCATTCCCACTCCCTCCCAGCCCTATCCCCAAATACCTGATGACTGAAGATCATTAAAAGTCTACAATCTATATTTTCCTTAATTTGAATAGATGTTACTTTTGACAAAGGCTATAACATTTTACATTTCCACTAGTGATGTGTGAAAATATACTTTTCAATGCATCTCCACCAGCAGTATACATCTGTAAAATGTTGCCAAATCACTTGATATAAAGTACTAGCCTTTATGATCTTATTTTCTTTTGCACTTGCTTATCTACTCACAAGGTTGTGTCTTTTTTATATGCTTGTTGGACATTTATATCTGTTTCATTTGGAATTGCCTCTTCAGAAGCTTTATCTATTTTTCTCTTGCTTTTCCCGTTCTTCGCCAGAATAAAGGATGCTTATTTAGAGAAGCACCTGTATATTCATAAGTATTAACTTTGTCCCTTGTGTTCCACATTTTTTTTTGCAAATCTATTTTCAAGCTGTGTATATGTGTCTTTTGACATACAAAAGTGTTTACAAAATGTTTTGTGTTAAAAAGTATGCTTAACATATATTTCTTGGATTTCATATCACATGGTTAAAAAGCCCTTCCTCACTTACGTTGTATATTCTCCTCTGGTTTTTATTGTAGGGCTTTTGTTATTTTATTTTGAAGTATTTAGTACAAATGGAAAATATTTTTATTTAAAGTTAAAAAAAAGTTTGATTTGATTATCTTCCAAACAGATATTTCATTATGCCAATAACATTCATTAATATGTTGACCAACATGTTAGAAAGACAACCCAGAACACAGCTACATCAGACAAAAAAAAGTCTTTATAATGTGTGATAAATTATTTGTGTTATTATTTTAACATAAAACATTAAATAGGAATTTATTGATATTGTATATATTTAAATTATGTGTTAATCTATATGATTCATCTCATCATAGAATGCTATTAGTGAAACAAGGCAATAATAGGGTTAGTTAACTGTCAGAGTAGTGACTGATAGTAGTACAAATAATAATAGTGCCAAAGGTATAGCAATATTTTAGTAAGGTGTCTTTTTGTCCTCTGATAAACTTAATTTTACTCTTTTTAAACTCTGTGTTAGATATTTAAATTTTATAGGCTATATTGAAGACATACAAATATAAAACTTTTTCAAAAAGGAATATGAATAAAATAGGACTAATTTAACAGATATTAACTGTATTTAGTAATAAATGAGACATGTTTCTTTCTGTCCCATAATATGGTAGGATAATTTTACTGTTTCCTTTTTCAATAATTCTTCTCTGAAGTGCCTGCAATCTGCAGAACATCCTTCTTGTCTTTTATATAGTGATAAAACTGAAAATAGTCAAACATCAAATTTACTTTGACTTGAAACTTTGCTTTTATCAAGCCCATGTAACACAGATTGTAGTATCATTCGTATGGGATGACATCAAGCTCAATATGTTCTTAGGGGAAGTATTTGGGCAGGAAATAGGAGTTTACTTATTATCAGTAGCAGGTATTTCAATGTGTAGGAATTTGTTTCCCACTCTCCAAAAAGATACACATAGGTTTTTTTGTTTTGTTTTATTGGAGTATAATTGCTTTACAATGTGGTGTTAGTTTCTTCTATACAACAAAGTGAATCAGCTCCACGTGTACATATATCCCCACCCTTTTGAGCCTCCCTTTTAAACCAACCACGATCTCACCCCTGTGCGTACTCACAGAGTGCCAAGCTGAGCTCCCTGTGCTCTGCAGCAGTTCCCCACTCACCCTGCAGTTCACACCTGGGAGTGCATAGTTGTCAGTGCCACTCTCTCGATCCGACCCCCTCCCACTCTGTGTCCACATGTCTGTGCCCATGCACTTTGATCTACAAGCTTGTTTTTAAAGATCTGTCTTTTGTCAATCATAGTTCTGCATCTATAAATTCATCATATAGGCTAGTATGTCCAAGATGTCCATCATTTAAAAATGATGGACATCTTAGGGGTGAACGGAATAATGTTGGAAGAAAAGACATGGTTTTTATAGGATGATGGGAACTGTGTGTGAGAGAGAAAGCCATAGGTAGATGCTGCTGGGGAGGAAACAGCCAGACAATGAGATTGGTTGGACTGCTGGTTGGAAGAAGGCTGGATTCAACCGCTCGAATTATCTGCCATTTATCTTAAACTCACTTCCATGTTGAAACTTCCTTTGTCAAGGCCACCAGGATCTTCAAGCCACCAGATCCAGTGGTCCACTCTTACTCCTTATTTTACCTAATTTATTAGGAAACTCACACTTGATGGTTTCCTACTCCTTGAAACACTGTGTTCATTTTGCTTTCATGTCATCACTCAGTCTTGATTCCTTTCTACCTACCTCGCTATACCTCACTATTACTTCTCAGTGTCCTCTGCTGAATTCTTCTTTTCCTGACCTCTAAATAGCGACATGCCTCATGTCTTTTGTCTTCTCTGTTGACATTCATTCTTCAAGAGATGTCATCTAGTTTTCATTTATTTAAATACTATCTATATTCTGACCAGTCCACATTTTAAACTTATGATTTGAATCTCTCTTCTGTCTTATGTACCCAATGCTGTTCCACATTCTTCTATGCAAATACCAAACAGGCATTCCAACTGTAATACATTCAAAACTAAACTTCTGCTTCTCCCATGGTTGTCCACATCTCAGTAGACATCACCTCCATCTTTGCTCCCTTGCTCAGATCAAAAGTCTGAAAGACATCCTTGACATTTTATTTGCTTTCACATTTGCTATTCAATTGAACAGAAATCCTGTTCACTTTACCTTCAAACTCTATCCCAACCTGACAACTTCTGAGCACTGATGACCCTAGTTAAGGCCACCTTCCCATCTCATCTGGGTTTTTGATAATAGCCTTTAACCAGTCTTTCCACTTCCTTCCTTGACCTACCCCCTACAGTGAGTTATGGCCATAACAGCCAAAGTAATCTCTTCAAACTAACTTAGACTTTGTCTCCAGTTTGGTCAGATGCTTGCTATGGTTTCACACTGCATTCAGAGTAAAGGCCAGAGTCTTCACAGTGGCTTCCAAGACCCAGCATCAACTGGCTATTTTGATGTCTCTGGTTTCATTTCCTGCTATTCTCCCCAGTCTTCTTCTCCAAGAAAAGAAGCTGCTGTATTTTGTCAAACATGCCAGTCATACCCCTGAAGAGATGATGTCCTAGCTGTTTCTACTGTCCAGAAGAATGTTCTCCAGATACCCTTATGGCTCATTTTCTCATCTCCTTCAGAAATTTGCTTGAAAAATGTTTCAGTGAGACCTTCTCTAAGGGTTGTTTAAAGTTGTCTTGATGTCATCCCCTGTTACCCTTGTCTGCCTTATTTAGATTTTGTGCTATTTGTATCTGTTTCCCATTATTAGAATGTAAGGCCCATGAAGATAGGGATTTTATGAGTTTGTTCACGTCTATATCTACAGGTCCTGGCACATAATAAAAGCTTAATAACTAAAAAAAAAAAAAAAAGACTTTAAGGCACATTGCATGTCCTCATAAGCTAATGCTTGCTTTCTTAGGAAAAAATGGTTTTAAAACAGAGATAATTTGAATTTGAGAAATCAATACTGGAATCTAAAGAAGTTACAGTTTTAGTAACGAAATTGAGTAAGTCCGGTCTAACTCAGTTTCCTTTTATGGCGACTTTTTTGAGAGAGGGAAGTTAGAGTAGTCTTAGGAGGAAATAGAGTTGTCTTATTTCAAAAAAAGTGTTATTTTTTTGCCATGAGATTTTGTCATAATCTACACATAAAATTGAAAAACTGAGTTGTGGTCAGTTCATCCTTTCCCAGGTATCCCATGGTTTCTTCATCAAAAAAGTTTGGAAAAACAGCATATAAAGTTCTGTTTACTGTAATCATTTTCCCCACTGACATCCTCGTGTGTTTCCAAATTAATGAAAGACATTCTTCTTGTCCCACACTTTGAAAATGTGATTTTAAGGTAATCTACATTCTCACCTTAAATAGCTCTCTTTTAGGCATATGTTTATAGAGGCCATATCCTTCCATTTCTATTAAATAAAAACTATCATTAAGTGTCTCTTCACATTTTGAGGAAGCAAAAAAACCAAAATGTTTCATTATGAAAGCTTCAATATCACCTGTCAGCAAATCATGACCATTTTTTATAGTGTTGCTTACAAAGTATTTAGAACATTTTGCAGATAAGATCTTTTCACTTTCCTTAATAAGAAGTTTATCCACTGAATAGAATTTGCCAGAATTTTCATTTGATATATTTGTATAATTTGCAGAAGAATGATTAAAGTCTCTGTATTTGGACAAGGTATCAGTAGATTCTAGGTTTGCACTTTCTGTAGCTTAGTAAAATCTTCACAGAAATCAAGAATATGATTTGACACTATCTTTTTAAAATTAAAGTCTCTAAGAACAGGAGGGATCATTTTTCATTGCTATTGGGTGACATAGAGTTTTCTTGTAAAAAATGTGATCAGTCAGGTAAAATCTGAAAGAATTAGCTCTACACTGTAAAGAACTAACTCATCCATTTTCAACATTTCCTCCTTTTGTTTTCCCATAGTACATTCACTTGAAACCTCAGAATTGGGAAAAATAGCTTTACTTGGTTTCCTAGAGCTATCAGGGGAGCAATACAATGAAGTATGTTTGTTCATGCGGTGTGCCCAAACCAATTCAGCAGCTGCTATTTTCAACTGAACATTAGTGTCTTTGGGGAGACACAAAAACTTTTGATCGATTTAGAAATATTGCGTGTCTCATTCCCAACTTGTGAAATTCACTCTCCCTGTTGTGTGCCTTCACATTTCCTTTTCCATCATAATTAATTCCAAATGCTTTTCTGCATATTACATAGTAGTGTGCTGCTTTGCTTATTTACCTCCCTAATTCATTTATTTGTGTCCTGCCCTCTGCAATAAGCAGCCTAGTCAGTTAGGCTTCTTTTTCATCAATATTTGGGATCAGGTGGGATTAGTATTACAATCATTCTCATTTTTATCATCTGAGCTCTTTAAAAAATGATCACAGGATTCACAATGTTAAAAATATTAGCATCATCTTGATAATACCAAGAATAACCGTCAATCCACAGGTGAAGGACTGTTAACACTCATGATTACAATGCACTTAAATTGTACACTTAAGTCTTAGTATTCATATTGATACAAGATTGGTGATTCATTATTATGAATAGCAAGTTGCAAACATCCACAGCTGGGGGGAAAATAGTTACAGCAACTGCAGAAGGCAAATAATGTCTGTCATATTCATCTGCTACAATCATAGTAGTTTGCAACCCCTATCTTTTAAGCTGCTGTATGGATTTTGTACTTCTCCCTAAATCTCCTGTACTCACTACCAAAAGCCTGGACTTTTTGTCTCCCAAGATGGCTTCCCTTGACTTAGAAATTTCATTGCTACAACTGAAGCATCTCAGGTGATCTGGGACAGTTGTCACCCTAGTTAATCCATTTGAGCTTGCAGGACATTTATGAGCAGTTTCTCTTTCAATTCATCTGGTCAGTTTATTGGTTGAAAAATTGAGGTTTGTTTGTAGTCACATAAATCTTTTCAGACTCACAGGTTGAATTTTGTCAAGTGCTCTTTTTATTCTTCTTTTAAAATTGGAAACTTTCTGTCACCGCAGTGTTATTTCCCCCAAATGTGTTCTTCTTGTTCAGCTTCATCTTTCCCTATCTGTGGTATTCACTATACAAAGTTATTTTCCTTTGTCAGTTCATGGGGACTCAGGTTGGATTATTGGATTATCATAGGTATTGGCAGTCTTGCTCACTGCAGAAGATGAAATGTCCTCTCCTCCTCATAGGCCAGCAATAGAGAAGAGAGTGATTCCCAAATCCTTCTTCTAAGGCACATGGAGGAGGCAGTGGGCTCACCAGTCTCCTGTTCTGTCCCAGGCTCCAGGACTGGGAGGTCTCTGCAACCCACTTGACTCCTTCCTGACCAGTTTAAAGGCAACAGAACAGATATATTCATGAGGACAAATATTTAAGGAAGAGGACAGGAGAAAGCCAGGACCCCAGATCTCTGTGAATCAAGCATTCTCTCAAACTTCATTTCTTCATTGCCTTCCCTAGAGGTCCCACTGGTTTTCTCAGGCACTTGCCCAGCCTGAAGAGAATTACCAGTTCTTTTTTGCACACAATTATCCAGAAGCACAAGCCCTACTAGCCTTCTATCTTCTGACTCTAGCAGCCATTGGTTTCAGGAGGAAGCTGTCACTGACAGGAAGGAAACTGGGTTTAGTTTCCACATTCCCAGAACACTTCAAAACACCATTTAAAATAAAAAAACAGCATTCTAGTAACCTCAAAAAAGAAAAGCAGAAGAGTGAGAAGTAGACTTACTGCTTCTTTTCTAGGTTAAAGAAGATGTTTTATTAATAAGTTGATACTTATTTTAAACATTTTCATATTTTTCTTGTGAACATTTGTACCCTGTGATGACTATTTTGGAGCACAAATTCAAATTTCAAAATAATACAAGAGAAAATATAGTAGGCCAACAATTAAGGCAGTAAACAAAACCGTATATATTTTAAAAGTCAGTGTTAAGTGCTAAAATATGGAGTTGAGCATGATTCATTGTGCTGGATAAATTCAGAAGACCTGATGAATGATGTTAAATTATTAATTTGCCCAAAGTGGAAGAGGCCACCACCTAGAACCATATGTCATAAATATTAAAGCTATCCCATCTAAAGGACTTCTGTTGGCAATGAATTATAAGGACCACTATAGATCAATTCTGGGTTAATCATAACTCTTTGTGCCTGTAATTCACAATAATTTTATCCCCCACCAACCATGAGTTTAAATTGTAAAGAAGTTAGCAGCTTAGAGCACAAAAGTAGCATTTATTTCTCCCACATTGTTCTCAGGCCTTTTAATTTTTATTTCATGAGCAATAATAATACAGTTCCAGCCTGTGGCCTTTATTTTAATATGAAAAGCCCTGCTTCTGTTTCAATCCTGAAAATCAGAAATGCTTACAAAGCAGTAGTCACAAAATCAACAGGCTTAAGGGGTCTGGAATCACAGAAACTAGATTATTTTCATTCATTCCAGTGGTTTTAACAAATAAGCAACCTGTTTTTTAAAAGCTTGAATCTTGTTCATCTTAATAGTGTGATCACATAGAAGTTGCATTCTTTCCATGGAGCTCTCTGGCTACATACTATGTTGCATTATTTTTATTTATGTAAATACTATTTCTCCAACTAGATAAGCTGTGCCTTGAAGAGAAAGGCTGCTATCTCTCAAATGTTTTTGCATTCCTATGCCAAATATCTCCTGGGAATTTATCTTTAATGTAGAAAAAAAAGCAAAGAACGTAGCCTTGAGCTTCAAGTTCCAAATCCACCACAAATAATTGCTACAACTTAGAGCAAGTTTCTTTACCACATCTATGAATTAGGTATCATATCAGCTGTCTCACGGTATTGCAAAGAACAAATTTATGTGTAAAGGAATTTTTAAGAGTGAAAAAAAAATGCTTTCTGAATGTTAGCAATTGTCTATGACCATACCACCCTGAACATGCCCAATATCATCTAAATGTTAGCCATTATCATGAGGAAGAAGTGGAGGAGAGAGGGAAGATATTCCTTCTTCAGTAAAGGGAATTCTTATCTTCCGCTCTGGTTTAAATGTCATCTTTCCATAATTATTTCCACCGAATATTTTTTTAATAAAAAGGGATCATCATCACTGTCCCTATGTAGCTATAGATTTTGAATTGAACTTTGAAGGAATTTGATAGATTAAAGATTTATGTGAGAAAGGATATAGTGTCCTAATTAAAACCAAGGTAATTGGGGTAACAAGTAGTGAAAAGTGTATTTGCTTGCAGCTTGGACTCCTGCAGTTATTACAGGAGAATGCTGCCTAATAAACTGAAAAGTGCTTTCAGCATTAGGTCATGATGGAGATATGGGTACAGGGACATTCAGGACAAGGGCATTCTCAAAGGAACAGAAATATGTCATAATCCACGACACGGTGAAGAGCACAGGGATAGGTTTTACTAAAAATAATTTCCCCACTTTTCACTTTACATGGCAAGAAATGCAAATATTTGAGAAAATAACATTATATGTTTACAGTTCTTCACCTGACAGATGGAAAGTTCCAGAAAACTGGAAGGTTAAGAGTGTGCATGAATAAGAAATGGTCACCAAAGAGTATCTCTGTTCAATCAGTTAAGCATAAAAGATAAGGAACTACAATATTGGGGGTTTTCTTGTAGTTACCATAATATCTGAGCAAATTGTCCTGACTTCCCCAGTGACAATTAAGTTTCCCATGCTTTAAACCACTTTAACACTTCAAGCTTCTTCTGTGGTACTTACGAATGCTTGATTTATCTCCACTACTGAATTGTAAACGGCTTGAGGGCAGAGGCCCAAGTGTTGCTCATGTTTACATCCCCTAGAGATCCCTTCAGGATCTTAAAAGTAATGCATATCCATTCATCTGTCGATGGACATCTAGGTTGCTTCCATGTCCTAGCTATTGTAAAAAGTGCTGCAATGAACACTGGGGTACACACATACATCTCTTTCAATTATGGTTTTCTCAGGGTATATGCCCAGCAGTGAGATTGTTGGGTCATATGGTAGTAGTTCTATTCCAAGTTTTTTAAGAAATCTCCATATTTTTTTCCATAATAGCTGTATCAATTCCCAGAAACGGTGCAAGAGGGTTCCCTAGATTAATAGATACAAAAGTTGTGGTATATATATATAGTGTAATATTACTTAGCTATAAAAAATGTATTTTAGTCAGTCTTAATGAGATGGATGAACTTAGAGCCTATTATACACAGTGAAGCAAGTCATAAAGAGAAAGACAAATATTGTATATTAAGGTGTGTGTATGAAGTCTAGAAAGATGGTCCTGATGAACTTATTTGCAGGGCAGTCATGGAGACACAGACACAGAGAACAGACTTGTGGGCACAGTGGGGGAAGAAGAAAGTGGGATGAATGAGAGAGCAGCGTGGAAACATATACATTACTGAATGCAAAATAGAGAGCCAGTGGGAATTTGCTGTGTGACACAGGGAGCTCAACCCAGTGGTCTGTGACAACCTACAGAGGGTGGGATGGGGCGGAAGATGAGAGGGAGGGTCAAGAGGGAGGGGACATACGTATACCTGTGCTGATTCATGTTGATGTATAGCAGAAACCAGCACAATATTGTAAAGTAATTATCTTCCAATAAAAAAAATTATTTCAGAGTAATACATAATTATTAGTAAAATGAAATTCAGAGAAAGATTCCTGTAGAAATGTAGAAGTGGAACAAAACCTAGCTTCTAGCATCATGTCAGTACCGAGAAATCCATCACCAGCTTTTGGCATCTCAGCCCTATTCTAAGGACACAGGTGCTGAGTACCGATAGCTACCATTGTCTGTCAATCACTACAACATTCTAGGGACCAGGAAATAATAATATTGGAGGTAAATGCCACTTTGGATTCCTTTCCTTTTTTACAAACAAGGCCTGAAATGTGTTGACATGGTTGCCCTTTTGCCCTCTGGTTTAACCTGTATAAATTACTCTACTGGCGTGGAATTCACTGGAAAATAATGACCCAGAGTTTAGCTGCTTATCCAAACATGACCTCAACAACAAAGACTAGTTGAAAAATTTTAAATAATATCCAGCACCTATTCAGATGACTTGAAAATTCCCATGCCAAACCTTCAATTATTATTCTGTTAAAAAGTGATTTTAGGTTTTGTTGATGAGTATTTTCTAGATAGTTTTAATTTAATGGTTAAAAATCATGTAAAGGACAGTGATTGTATGTTTCAGTAGATGAAAAAGGCCAGGGATATTTTTAAAAGCTAAAATAGTTTGGGTTACTATGCAACATTTCAAGGGCCTTGCTGTAGGCTATAATCATACTGTTTTAATGGTTCTCTTTTTAAAATGCATTCATAATGCTTTGTAACATTAGAATTACTAGAAGCATGTATATAATGGCAATGATAATGTTACTTACATTTAAATGGAGCTCTACAGTTCACAAAGCAGGAACAGCAATGCTAGAACACTTTTCTAACAGCAAAGCAATATGTCTCCAACTGGGGAGGTCCCTGGATGGTTGTAAAGAAGCTGCAAGGGGATCCAGGAGGGGTAGCTGCTTGAAATGGAGGAAAGTAGCAAAAATCAAAGTAGGTTGCTAGAGGAGTCTTCAAGGCCACTGCTATCTCTCTTGTAAGTGTAGACCCAGAAAGTTAAAATGACAGATATAAAAGTTGGTGATGAGGGGAAGTGGAATAAGCCACTCCAAATTATGCAACACTGATGCATTATTTTGAACTGCAGACACTTGAAGAACAGCAAATGCAGGGAGAGGCTCTCTCTGAACGGCTTTTATTTGCCTAAAGATAAATCTTCCGAAAGTAACTTAATCATCATAAATTCTGTCCTCAAGAGTTTCATCATCCAAGGAATATTGATTGATTCATCACAGAAGAGATTGGAAGTCAACACCATACAACTTTGTCACCAGCTATCATACTACCCTTCTGTTGTTCTGAAGGTCTTTGCTGAAAATCATTTGTGTCTGTGCCTAGTCACTCAGTCGTGTCTGACTCTTTGCAACCCCTCAGCCTGTAGCCCGCCAGGCAAGAATACTGGAGTGGGTTGTCATGCCCACCTCTAGGAAATCTTCCCAACCCAGGGATCAAACCCAGGTCTCCCACATTATAGACAGATTCCTTTTACAGTCTGAGCCACTGGGGAAGCCCAAGGAGGAGGGCATGTTCCCAACCCAGGAATCGAACTGGAGTCTCCTGTGTCTCCTGCATTGCAGGCGGATTCTTTACTTTCCCCAAAATGACCATAACCCCCTCCCATTCCCCATTTAAATAGTCCTGAATTCCAAGCCACTTTGAGTTACTCAATTTTCCCTGGACATCTCCCTTGTATGCACAAGGCATACATGTCGATAAACTTCTGTTTTTCTCTTAATCTGCCTTTCATTATAAAGGTCTCAGTTAAGAACTCCTTCCCTAGGTAATTAATGCAAAAGATCAGAGATAGCAAGGACTTCAGGGTGACTATGCAGATACGAGTAATCAATATAGAGGGAACTTAACCAAGTACTTTCCCCTTCCCATACTAATATTGCAAGAATCTATCAGTTTTTATAATTATATCAAGCCTCAAGTTCAAAAATTCTTCCTGATTATATTACTCATTTTTTTTCAAAACAATTTTATTTAAAAATTGTGGTGTTCATAAGATTGTCAGCTATCAAGATTTTGTATCCCCAGGTCTCAAACACCAAACGTTCCAATGCAGTAAGTTTAGGGTTGGGTCTGGAGTTTACATTTTTTAAGACAAGAATCCAGTGGTAATTCTAATTCTAATAGCATCACATTTTAGGGAGCACTGACCCATCGTACCTGACATACTGCCTAGGGTACAGGAGACACTCCATGAATAGTTGCATTGACTTATTTATCTGTTTTGAGATCCTATGGGTTTGGTTGGGGTAATTCACTCCCAACAAAAAGTATCCACTGTGCATAGTAAACTGGTCTGAAGTTTTTAAACCATATTTCATGCAAGACTTTTTATCAAGTATCTGATATTAGCCTGACCTAAGCAAATATATATAAAGGCAGTATAGTTGTCCTTGAGTATTTGCAGAAGATTATTTCCAGGAACCCCAAAATCCAGGGTTCTTTGTATCCCCTGTATAAAATGATGTATTATTTGCATATAACTTACACATATCTTGCCATATACTTTAAGTCATTTCTAGATTACTTTTCATACCTGATACAACATAAATACTATGTAAAAAGTGGTAGATGCTATGTAAACAGTTGCAAGCATACAGCAAATTCAACTTCCAATTTAATCTGGGATTAATCTTTTGGGAACTTCCTGGAATTTTATTTTTTGAATGTTTTCTGTCCGTAGTTGGATGAATCCATGGGTGCAAAACCCATGGATATAAATGGCTAACTGAGTTAAGGTGGCTTCCCAGGTGGCTCAATGGCAAAGAATCTGCCTGCCAATGCAGGAGCAAAAGAGGCATGAGTTCAATCCCTAGGTCTGGAAGGTCTCCTGGAGGAGGAAATGGAAACCCAATCCAGTATTCCTTCCTGGAAAATCCCACTGATAGAGGAGCCAGGTGGATTACAGTCCAAAGGATCTCAAAGAACAAGACACAACTGAGCACACACACACACAACTGAGTAAAATATGTTAAATATTTACTCACATTTTCTTCCCCTATATTTATGTTTGGATGTCCCATTCTTTTTCCAATATAAGATTTTTCTAGTTTTGTGGATTTTTAAAATTTTGGTTCTTTGTTCATTTTAATTAATGTATTGCACTATAGAAATTTATTTTGTATATAATGTGACTGCAGTCATGAAATTAAAAGATGCTGCTTGGAAGAAAAGCTATGACAAAACTAGACAGCATATTAGAAAGCAGAGACATCACTTTGTCGACAAAGGCATCACGTTGTATACAGGACATCACTTTATACAGTCAAAGCTATGGTTTTTCCAGTAGTCATGTGCAGGTGTGGGAGTTGGAGCATAAGGAAAGCTGAGCACCAAAGAATTGATGCTTTCAAATTTTGGTGCTGAAGAAGACTCTTGAGAGTCCCTTTGACTGCAAGAAGATCAAACCAGTCAATCCTAAAGGAAATCAACTCTGAATATTCATTGGAAAGACTAATGCTGAAGCTGAAGCTCCAATACTTTGGCCACCTAATGTGAAGAGCTGACTCATTGCAAAAGACCCTGACAGTGGGAAAGATGGAAGGCAGGAGGAGAAGAGGATAACAGAAGACGAGATGTTTGTATGGCATCATTGATTAAATGGACATCATTGATTAAATGAGTCTGAGCAAACTCCGGGAGATATAGTGAAGGACAGGGAATCCTGGCATGCTGCAATTCATGGGGTCACAAAGAATTAGACTTGACTGGGCTACTGAACAATAACTTGTACTCTCTAGGATTTTCTACACATATGGTCACATGATCTGCAAATAGAAATAATTACACTTCTTCCTTTCAAATTTATACAATTTGGGCATTTTTCTTTGTCTAATTACTCTGGCTAGAACTTCCAGTACTATATTGAATAGAAGTGGTGAAAATGGACATCCTTACCTGTTATCTTCACAGATGCTGGAGCAGAGTCCACAGGGAAATAGGGCTGCTTCTAGGACTGCAGCCAGGACCACAGCAGGCCAGCTGCCCACTGGGGTACATGCCTCCTTCTGCAAGCATCCTATATCAGCCTTAGACTCTGCCTGAGTTTTTCAGCAGAAAACTGGGTCCCAAGCCTCCCACAAAGGCCCTTTTGTTTATGGATGGCTACTACATTGATATTTTTCTAGGGATATGAAGGCTCTGGTGGCTCAGATGAAAAGAATCATACAATGCAGGAGACCCAGGTTCTATCCCTAGGTTGGGAAAATCCCCTAGAGAAGGGAATGGCCACCCACTCCAGTATTCTTACCTGCAAAATTCCATGAACAGAGAAGCCTGGAAAGCTACAGTCCTTGGGGTTCCAAAGAGTTGGACACAACAGAGCATCTAACACACTTGAAGCGGGAGGGACCTCCTATTCACCCATTTTGCTAACATCATTCCCTCTACCTATACTTATATATTTTTTTCTTTTTCCCTAATCATATTTACCAAAACATTGCTTTCCCCTCAAATAAGTAAATAAGCAAAGAAGCAAATAAACACACGGAATATTTAATTTAATTACTAGTTCCATCTATTTTTATGAATTAAGTTTATGTTAAATATAATAATTTTCTAAACTTTATTAACATCTGTTTTTATTTTTGTTAAATTGTAACTTATGAGTGATTAATAATGAAAAAAGGGATAATCATTGAATGATATTATAAATAACCCAGAAGAAATCATGTTCCCTATATGGTGATAGAGAAGGTTGTATAATTTTTTTTTCCTCCTTGCAGCACCTACCAAGTTTGACTTAAAGATTACCATAGGTCACACTTGACAACAGATTAACTTAGAAGGACATAGGACAAGAAATCTTGCCAGCCGGACAGTGTTAGTTATTTTTTTCAATATGAGTTGTACTTACAGAATTCATTTAGAGTACAGGTCACAGACAGGAAGATAATACCCATATTGGGTGGTAAAAAAAGCCTACCTGGCTTAGAAGCCTAATAATCCAAAGGAACCAATATCTCTTATAACAACTCCAAAAACAAGCACAATTTCCAGGGTCCTGAAAGACACAAGGCCAGCTGTATAAGAATTACTGCACTCACAGAAGCTCAAAGACATGGCTTCCTTCCCTGCATTTACTGTTCTCCCAGTTCAGATGACATTTACTACTCAGGGGTCATTTTTTATAAGCTGTGTGCCTGGAAACATGGTTAACATTCCAATTTCACTGCATTTCCAAGAGAACAGAGCTATCAATTAACCAAAAGCCAAATTCTCATACAGAATAGGTGTTTAGTTTGAAATATAGGCCCTATTATCGTTTATATTGTTAATTGTATGGCAATGTAACATTTTTTTATCCTGTCCTGTCTATATGACCAAATTCCAACGTTAAACCTTTTTCCTCTCCTGTTCTTCATATTTGCACAGGTGAAATATGGAAATTATGCTTTTGTGTGGGATGCAGCTGTATTGGAATATGTGGCAATCAATGACCCAGATTGTTCCTTTTATACCATTGGGAATACTGTTGCTGACCGAGGATATGGAATTGCATTACAGCATGGCAGTCCTTACCGGGATGTTTTTTCACAAAGGTAAGATTTGTGTGCAGTTCAAATAAGAAGAGAGAAAATGCAGAAAAAGAAAATTCACTTGGTTACTCCATTTAGTTTAATACATTTCGTTTTCTTTGTTTGGAAAACCACAATAAACAACAACATAAAAGGGAAGTTATAAATGGTTGTACAATAAAACATTCATTTCCTAAAGCATGTACTGAAGTATTATTTTTCCCATTAAAAGGGAAAAGTTATTGCTGCATATAACTAGTTATTCTCAAAAAGTTGATATAGAAAATAAAATAAAAATGTAATTGAGTTTAGTCTCTGAATTTTTAGGGACTAAAAATGTATAAAGTAAACAAAATTAATTCATTTCTAAAAACTGCAAAGCATAAAATAAACTTCAGGACCAAGTTAAAATTCTGAAGCACATACTGATAGGGATGTTTCCATCTCAGTTTTGCAAAGGGAAAACGTGGGAATTTTAGTCTTGTCGTTTGGTGTCAAAGTACACATGAGACTTTGTCATGGAAATTTAGGAGACAATTTGTTAAGAAGTTACATTCATCCTGAAATCAGAATTTTCTGTGTTACTTAAGAAAGAAGATTTTGAAATGTATATTTTGGCTTAAAAATGTAGATGAAAGTGTTGGGCCTGAAAGGTATTTTAAAAATCACTGCATTTTATTCTATCTACTACCAAACAAGTTTGAACCTGAAAGAGTGTAATATCTTTCAGGTAAAAGTATGTCCCATTTGACACTGATAGTTCATTTGGTTTATTACTACATATTCTTTAGGTAAAAGCCAGACAAAAGAGAGCAATACTGGGTAGTAGTCTGGGTAGTACCAAGGCCCTAAATTTGAGTGGTCAGTTCAGTTCAGTTCAGTCGCTCAGTCGTGTCCGACTCTGCAACCCCATGAATCGCAGCACGCCAGGCCTCCCTGTCCATCACCATCTCCCAGAGTTCACTCAGACTCACGTCCATTGAGTCCATGATGCCATCCAGCCATCTCATCCTCTGTCATCCCCTTTTCCTCCTGACCCCAATCCCTCCCAGCATCAGAGTCTTTTCCAATGAGTCAACTCTTCGCATGAGGTGGCCAAAGTACTGGAGTTTCAGCTTCAGCATCAGTCCTTCCAAAGAAATCCCAGGGCTGATCTCCTTCAGAATGGACTGGTTGGATCTCCTTGCAGTCCAAGGGACTCTCAAGAGTCTTCTCCAAAACCACAGTTCAAAAGCATCAATTCTTTGGCGCTCAGCCTTCTTCACAGTCCAACTCTCACATCCATACATGACCACAGGAAAAACCATAGCCTTGACTAGATGGACTAGTCCCCCCAAAATTTCAAGATAACAAAAATCCAGGATTTTGTGTTTAATAGAACAAGTCAGTAGTTCAAATATTTGTTGTGATTCTTCTGTTAGCTACTAAAAACCTAGATATCTCTCCTTTTCAGCAAATGAGGATGTTAAATCAACTCTAAGGTCCTACATTAGTCACCTTTTCTGTGTAGCGAACAGCCCAAAGTACCAATGACTTGAAAAAAGCTATTTATCATTCATGGAACATAAGGGCTGTGATTTGACTGATTTCTGCTGTGAGTTGTGGGTCAACTGCAGGTCCCTGTACAGCTTCTTGTCCCAGGGACCAGGCCAGAGAAGCAGTCCTATGTGGGATAAGTTGTTTTCATTTCAAAGAGAACTTGTGAAAGAGGCCAGCAGAACCCTGGCGCCTCCTGCGCTTCTTGCATGGGTGTGGCATACATCGCCTCTGCTCACAGACCACTAACTAAAGAGAGTTTCATGGCCAAGCTCCGAATCAGTGGGGTATGTAAGTGTACCCTACATAAAGGGAAGAGGGAAGTAAATAACTCTAAACAATAATATAACTTACTAACGGTCCCTTCTGGGGACCATTTTTTAAGTGTATGATAACCAAAATATACATAAATTGGCAAGTAACATGGTAAGGTATAAATGAAGTTTATCAATTAAAGCACATTTATGATGAGTATATACTAAGGGAATCTACTTGAAAATCACTTGTGGTCTCAGTTCAGTTCAGTCGCTCAGTCGTGTCTGACTCTTTGCGACCCCATGGGCTGCAGGCATGTCAGGCTGCACCGTCCATCACCAACTCCCAGAGCTTGCTCAAACTCATGTCCACCGAGTCGGTGATGCCATCCAACCATCTTATCCTCTGTTGTCCTCTTCTCCTCCAGCCTTCAATTTTTCCCAGCATCAGAGTCTTTCCAATGAGTCAGTTCTTCTCACCAAGTGGCCAAAGTATTAGAATTTCAGCTTCAGCATCAGTCCATGTAATGAATATTCAGGACTCTTTTCCTTTAGGATAGACTGGTTGGATCTCATTGCAGTCAAAAGGACTCTAGGAGTCTTCTGCAACACCACAGTTCAAAAGGATCAATTCTTCGGTGCTCAGCTTTCTTTATGGTCCAACACTCACATCCATATGTGACTACTGGAAAAACCAGAGCTTTGACCAGATGGACCTTTTTTGGCAAAGTGATGTCTCTACTTTTTAATATGCTGTCTAGGTTTGTCATAACTTTACTTCCAAGGAGCAAGCATGTTAATTTCATGGCTGTAGTCTCCATCTGAAGTGATTTTGGAGCCCAAGAAGATAAAGTCTGTCACTGTTTCCAATGTTTCCCCATCTATTTGCCATGAAATGATGGGACCAGATGCCATGATTTTCATTTTCTAGCTGGAGATAAAAGACCTGTGTACATGAAATAATGAACAATACAGACACTTCTATAAATATGTGCTGACGTTTATCAGTATTGCTTATTTATGCTGGGTTAAATTGTGTAGTTGAGATATTGAAAAAATTGAATTCCATAAGAATAAAGAGTTAATCCAAGGAAATATGAATGAAAGCTCTTCAAAGGATGTGAACCTTGGACTTGACCTTGAAAGAATAGTAGCAAATAATTAGGGTGAAGGAAAAAAATAGGGAATTCTTGGAGAAACAATGAAAACAAAAGAATAGAAGTGAGAGAGATCAGAATGTATTGGGTAACAATAAAGACATCAAGTTAATCTGAAAGAAAATTTGAAGTTTGAAATTCATATTGTAGGCTACAAGCTGCTACAAGAACCTATTGTTCATTCTGGAGCCCAGGAGTAAAATGGTGATGATGGTATTTAAGGGACAGTTAATCTAGTTTTGATATGAAGGATGGATTTCAGCAAAGACTAAAACAAACCAGGATGCATAAGGTAATGAAGGCTGATCTAGAATGGGGCCAAGGGAAATGAGGAGGAAGGACCAAGTAGAAGAGATGCTTCTGATCAAAGAGGCACACCATTATTTAGAATAAATATAGAAAAGAGAATGGAAAGCAAAATGGAATGAAGGGGATGCCAGGGTTTTATGGTATAAGGCCGCAGAAAAATTTAAGGGATGCTAAACATGAACCAGGTCCTCAAGAAAAGGATTGTTTATTCATTCAGTTAATTGGCCTTTTCTTCACTACAGATACTTTTTGTTTCTAAATTTGATTTCTAGGCCTTTTATGCAAAACAAGAAATGAAGCCAATAAAATCACTACCAAACATAATAGCAATTAAAGAAATATTTAATCAATCACACCAAGTGTTCCATTTCTTATTATCCCTGTGGCACTTTACCTTATGGAGATTTTAATTCTGAGTCAATATCTTTCAGTGATCTACTGGAAAACAATATTAAGCATTGAGCATTATTTTTCCTTTGTTTGATTTGCATTATGGATGCTGACAGTTTAAATTGTCCTTTTCTGTGGAGCTCCTTAATAATGACACTCTGCATCCTGGTTACCTGGACATCTGGAAGAGAGAGCCAGGAGAGAAATATAGTCTGGCTGCCCCTCTCTGTACACACATGCCATGTTAAGCAGTCACCCAAACTCTCTCCTGGAACCCAGAAAACCTCGGCATTCATTCCCTTTCACTCTAGCCATTAGGGAAAAGAGAACTCCTTTTTATTAACTGATTTTAAGTTATAAAGACCATCACACTTAATAATTGTGTTGTACTTTATAAATTATTATAAATAGTTTTAATACAGCAACTTATCCTGGACCACTGATTAGACTGGATCACTGATTGCTCATGTGACTACATTCAATGAAATAATAATATTCACAGTGATTTTTAATAAGTAAATACTAATTAGTTCTCAGGTGACTATGCTCCTGAACCACAGATATAAGATATAAAGTACTTTAATATGTAATAAATATGAATATCTAAAATAAATATTATATAGTGGTTTAGAAACTATATTTATTGTCTGCTATCTGCCCGAGATCTTATATGCTTATATATTTTAATGACTTCAGACCAAGCACAAAATGTTGTGTATTTGTTTATTACATACTTACATATTAGTGCACAGCTGTTAGTCTACAAGTACATACAGTGAGTGATGAGCCTGAAGTTGGCAAGCATCATCTTAGGCACCAGTGTCATGGGTTGTAGTGACACACTCGCTTGTACAGTTGCATGTGAGTGGACATGCAGATGAGCAGTAAGCGCTACAATAGATGACTGTAGATTTGGATAGAAGAGTTTTGTTTCCTGTTGTTGTTGTTGTTTTTGTTCAGTTGCTAAGTCATGTCCAGCTCTTTGCAACCCCATGGATTGCAGCACACCAGGCTTCACTCTCTCCTAGAGTTTACTTAAACTCATGTCCATTGAGTCAGTGATGCCATCCAACCATCTTATCTTTATAGCCCTTTTCTCCTGCCTTCAATCTTTCCCAACATCAAGGTCTTTTTCAACGAGTTGTCTCTTCACATGAAGAGGCTTCAGCTCCAATACTTTGGAGTACAAATACTAGGTAACATGGAAGCAAAAGTTGTTTATATATCTCACCAAATATATGGATTAGAGTACTAGTGTGGCCAGTGATGTTTGTAGTGATTTCTCAGAAACTATTTGTGCATCAAATGTTTTGTGTTGCCTTTGTCTTATAATAGTTCTTAGTGTAAGAAAATCATCAAAAGTTGTTACATTAAAGATATTTAAGAATGGAAGAGAACTGAATTTTTCAGTGATATCATTATGCCATTAATAAAATTAATTCTGGTGTATCTTAGAACCTTAACTAGTCATAAGGCTAAAAAGATAACAAAAAATATTTACTGAGGATTTAGTACAATTGCACCTCTGTTTTCAAGCCTTAGGGGGTGTCAAGGAGTGCCTTTTTGCCTACTGGCTACTAATCCTTAACTTTGAGAATAGAACCACCTAGTGGCACAAAAACAAGGACATATTTCAAACCACATCGAGAAAGATTTGGTTGAATTCATGGATGGTGGCAAAGATGCATAAACAATATCTCAACCACATCACAGAGTTTCAGAATTTTTAGAAACAGAATGAGCAGTAGTTCCCTTTTCACCAGGGTTGTAACTAATCTAAAGGGGTACATGATTTGCTCAGAATACAAAAAAATCAATACAGCTGGAAATTGTTCCTTTTTTTTTTACTTCTGTGTTTAGTTTTCTGGTGATTATGCACCCTGTCTTCCCTTATCTTTCTGTTAAAAGCTTATAAAAATAATATAGAACATACTATTTAATGCTTACTGGGTGTAAGACCCTGGTTCTTACATGTAGCAGTCTTTGAGGTAAGTACTATTATTATCCTCATTTTATAAACACAGAAACTGAGATCACAAAGCTATTGGGTATTAGAACTGAGATTTAAATCCAGTCTGGCTACCAAAATTGACGTACAGCTTTAACAAGCTGTGGTTTTTTGTTTGTTGTTTTCTTCTGTGATCCAGTATCTCTTTATTGAGCACAGATTAGATTTACATGACAGGTTTTCCTTATCACATACTCTAATTTGTCAGACTAAAAGCTATGTTTTAAATAAACACTGAGAGATTGCTCTCTTATTCCTCTCTTCCTCTCTCTCTTAGGGGCACAGAATAGATTAATCATAATCTTTGATTTATAATATATTTTCATTATTTGTCTATAATTGACTATTTTTGTTTCATTTTGAACTCCTTGGATATAGGCTTTTTCCTAGTGCCTATCTCATGCCTACATAGAGTAAGCATTCATTAAATATTTGAGGAATGAATAAAAGACCTGTCTAACTTTATGCTCAAAAATCATCCTATTTACTTGGAATCAAATATATTGAATACCTATCCTTTGTGCTCACTTGATATTTAAAAAGTCTTCTATCCTCTCTTATCAAAATAATTTTCTATTATCTTGATTTCTCTAATTTTTTATATAATGAGTAATAAAAGTTGAAAAGAAAACAAACAGCACAGCTCCACCTTTCTTTCTGCTTCCTACTGTAAGAAATTTTATGCTTCCATTCCCAAGAGAAAGGTAGAAAATATTCCTTTAACTAAAAAGCATAGATCTGTAATCCTTTTATTTTCCAACTTTCTAAGCCCTTTGTTCCCTTTCCAGAAAGAGAAAAAAGCAACCTCCATTGATTGCCCATTAGCAGCTGCAGATCAGTCACCACCTGGCTGGAAGCTCTCTACTCAGTTGGCTGGAAGGATATAACCAGAAGCCAAAGAGATAACTGTTTTCCCTTTTGACATACAAAATATATACAGTCCTTCTGCTCTGAGAGCAGCAGTGATACTTCTGTTGCTCAGTCATTTAGTCGTATCCGACTCTTTGCGACCCACAGACTGCAGCACACCAGTTTGCTCAAATTCATGTCCATTGAGTCTAGGATGCCATTCAACCAGCTCATCCTCTGTTGTCCCCTTCTCCTCCTGCTCTCAATCTTTCCCAGAATCAGGGTCTTTTCCATTGAGTCAGCTCCTCACATCAGGTGGCCAAAGTATTAGAGCTTCAGTATCAGTCCTTCTGATGAAAATTCAGGGTTGATCTCCTTGCTGTCCAAGGGACTCAAGAGTCTTCTCCAGCTCCACAGTTCAAAAGCATCAATTCTTCAGCACTCAACCTGCTTTATGGTCCAACTCTCACATTTGTACAAGACTACCAGAAAAACCATAGCTTTGACTATATAGACATTTGTCGGCAAAGTGATATCTCTGCTTTCTAATGTGCTGTCTACATTTGTTATAGCTTTTCTTCCAAGGAGCAAGCATCTTTTAAATTCATGGCTGCAGCCACTGTCCACAGTGATTTTGGAACCCAAGAAAATAAAGTCTATCTTAATTTTTTCACCATCTATTTGTTATGAAGTGATGGGACCAGATGCCATGATCTTCGTTTTCTGAATGTTGAGTTTTAAGCTAGCTTTTTCACTCTCCTGTTTCATCTTCATCAAGAGGCTTTTTAGTTCCTCTTCACTTTCTGCCATTATGATGATATCATCCACATAACTGAGATTATCAATATTTCTCCTGACTATCTTGACTCCACTTTGTGCTTCATCCAGCCCAGATTTTGCATGATGCACTCTGCGTACAAGTTAAATAATCAGGGTGACAATATACAGCCTTGACATACTCCTTTCCCAATTTGGGACCAGTCCATTGTGCCATGTCTGGTTTTAACGTTGCTTCTTGACCTGCATGCAGGTTTTTCAGAAGGCAGGTAATGTGGTCTGGTATTCCCATCTCTTTATGAATTTTCCATAGTTTGTTGAGATCCACGCAATCAGAGACCTTAAGGTAGTCAATGAAAGAGAAGTAGATGTTTTTCTGGAATTCCTTTATTTTTTCTATTAGGTATTATTTTTTAAATTATATATACAGTTGACCCTTGAACAACATGAGTTTGAACTACACAGGCCCACATATATGTGGATATATGTGGATTTTTTTTTATCCGATAAACACTATAGTACCACACAGTTCAATGTTGGTTGAATCCAGGGATGCAGAATGGGAGACATGGAGGAACCTCAGATAAGAAGGAACCTAGGATATATCAAATTTGTATATAAATTTGATACTATGAGGAAGGTCAGTGCTTCTAACCTCTACTTTGTTCAAGGATCAACTGTATACACCAACACTTAAATACACACACAAACACACACAGACTGTGAAAACCAGCTGGTTTCATCACATGCACATTTTCTGATCTAGATCAAGAAAAAGATAGTTTAGATGTGCTATTTATATAAAATAAGAAAGGAAGATGTTTCAGAAGTTACAAAACCAGGGGGATGTCAAAGGTTCAAATTCAAAGGGAGATAGTAGAAAACAATAATATATGTTTATACATACATTTTTGTTTAAGATAACATACGTTTTAACATTTAAATGAAGGAAACTATTTTCTTTTCTCATATAACATGCATATATTAAACAAAGAGTAGCCTCTAGAAACCACTGAAAGGAATGAAAATGTAGAAACTACTATTCCTAGCTCAAAGCACTTCACCTCCTTTAAAACATTTGTTTTAAAAGTAGAATGCTGAATTTAGGGAATATCAACAAAAGAGAAAAAAATAAGGTAGGTTTTTTGTCATTTTTTCTGTTTTGTGAATCCTGATGGAGCTATTTTTATGACTATATCCTGTGGGCTTTACCAATCACTTTGCTGCTTCTAGTGGAGAACCTAAGTCATTTACATTTCTTTTAGTATTTGGTCAAAATAAATTCGAGTATAGGTGCAGTTGATATTTCCAGTTTGTGAATATTTCAAAAACATTTATCATATGTGTACTATATGCTTTGCAATCAGTTTTATTAATCTTATAAAGCAGTAGCAAAATTTTAAGACAACAGTAAGACTTCCCCTTAAGAAGTATGTGGTATTGGCACTGATGAATACAATCCAGCCATCAGACAGTGCCGTCCCCTGGAGGAGATGCTGGAGTGCTGCGTGATTCTGATTTCCTTGTACTTACATCATACTGCATTTGGGGAACACTATTAGGGAATATCAACAAAAGAGAAAAAAAATAAGGTAGGTTTTTTCTCATTTTTTCTGTTTTGTGAATCCTGATGGAGCTATTTTTATGGCTATATCCTGTGGGCTTTACCAATCACTTTGCTGCTTCTAGTGGAGAACCTAAGTCATTTACATTTCTTTTAGTATTTGGTCAAAATAAATTCGAGTATAGGTGCAGTTGATGATATTTCCAGTTTGTGAATATTTCAAAAACATTTATCACATGTGTACTATATGCTTTGCAATCAGTTTTATTAATCTTATAAAGCAGTAGCAAAATTTTAAGACAACAGTAAGACTTCCCCTTAAGAAGTATGTGGTATTGGCACTGATGAATACAATCCAGCCATCAGACAGTGCCGTCCCCTGGAGGAGATGCTGGAGTGCTGCGTGATTCTGATTTCCTTGTACTTACATCATACTGCATTTGGGGAACACTTCATCCACGGTGTAAGAGAGTGCTATGGATAGACAAGCATCTTTATTAGACTTTTCTGAGAAAAGTACTGAGATGTAGAGAAGATAAATGACTACTGAAAGGCACAGAGCAGTATTTCAGTTGGATAATGAGCCCACAACATTGGACCAAGCTGCTTTGCAAGAAGCAAGTTGGATTAGCCTTTTAAAAAAAAATAAAATTTGTGCCATTTTCAGATCTCAGTAAGCATTGCTTCATTCAAAAGGCAGTTGTTTTGCAAAGAGCACAGTTATTATAGTGGTATAAATTTGGTGAGAACGAAGGCTGGGTTTTTAACAAAACATTACAGAACTGAAAACGATAAATGTGTATTGCACTTCAAAGCACACATTCACACACACACGTGGACACACGTACACACACACACACACTCATCCCCTCCAGAATCAATTATAAGCCTCTCTCAAAAGCACTCTTATTCCATTATACTTACATCACGTTTTTCTTTCAAACGACCCCATTTTACTCATTAGACTTAGCCTCAAGACATTTCTTACTGTTTTCAAAATTCAGTCTCTTTTAAAGGGAAAATTTGATGTCACTGAGGATAATAAAAATGTGTTCTTTCTTTATAGACCCTTAAAATATTTTAAGCATAGTAACAACATGGGATTAAGCACGTGAGCTCTCATGATAACTATGTTGATAGAAGAAACAACCTTAGAATGTGAGACATGAAGAAACTTTGGTGTGCATTTAGATGAACTCCCTAATTTTGCATCTGAGAAACCAGGAAGGGAAGTTGGGTGACCCACCCAGAGTCTAATCTTGGCCAGAACATGCCCTGGGGATGATGAGTCCAGGCAGCCAGTCCAGTGTTCCATCCCCACCCTGCCAGTTCTCTTTGTTAAAATTTTTATCTCTAAAATTTACTAGTAAAATAAATGTTTTAAGAAGCCCATTTGTATCTTACATAAAGGAGCCAGGAGTATTACTTAGTAAATATACTTAACAGAGTCACAAACATGACTAGTACATCTGTTTTTAAATTACCATTACTTTATAGACATACAGAAAAAGTAGCACAAAAGATGGACAGAATGCTATGGATTGTGTTATCTTTAACTTATAAGCTACACCATAGCCAAAAATAATAGCTAATACTACTATGAGCCAGCCAAGGGCTACATAAGTGCCCTAACTACATTAAGTCATTTAATCCTCACAATAGCCATAAGAGGCGATTACCATCATTAACTTCCTTTTATAGATGAGGAAACTGAGTCACAGGAAAGATTAGCAATTTTCCAAGATCATAAGGCTAATCAGTGACAGAGCCAGGTTTGCACTCACACTATCTAACACTATACTGCTCTAGTCCTGCTCCCAGAACTCTAATCACATGCTCCTCTGTGAACCAGGGTAACAAGTAACCAAAGCGTCTTCATGCCTGCTCAGGTAGCTGCCTTCTTTCACATTAAGATGCTGAATGGCATTTTAGTTTACCCAAAATTCAGGTGACTTCCAGATTTTAAGCATCATGCCAACAGGAAGAGTCTCCCAATACAAGGGGACAGATCCATTTGAAATTGAAGCTACTTTGCATCAGCGGATCAGAAGTAAACAATAAAAGTATTGAAAATTGAAAGCTGTGGGAGGACACTGTAATTATTTTCCCTCCCTCTTATCTTCTTTTGCTACAAATAGCTGAAGACTGTACTTGACCAAAACTTTAATCTTTCCTTCATGGAAGTTTTCATTCATCATGACTTTTTAATTAGATGAATCCATAATTGCCTTTTATCTATCTCATTTCATAGTTCTTTGAGCAGCTTAAAAAAACTAACTTCATAATTGGCCAGACTGACTAATTACTTAATGAACACTTACTAACATGAAACTAAACCTATAGTAATCCCCTGGTATCCACAGGGGATTGGTTCTAGAACCCCCATGAATACCAAAGTCCATGGATGCTCAAGTTCTTTATATAAAGCAACATAATGTTTTCAAATAGCCTACACACATCCTCCCATATACTATCTTTTCTTTTTTTTTTCTGTATACTTTTTCTGTATAATCATCTCAGGATTATTTATAATACCTAATACAATGTAGATGCTATGTAAATAGTTGTAAATAAAATGTAAATGCTATGTAAATAGTTGCTGGCATATGGCAAATTCAAGTTTTGACTTGGGGAACTGTCTGAGAAATTTTTTCAAATTTTTTGATCTTTGATTGGTTGAATCTGTGCATGTAGAACCCACAGATACAGAAGGCTGGCTGTACTATTTCTAGAACTAAATTATGGCTAAGATAAAAATATAAGATTTCCATATTCAATAACATTTATGAGTCTGTATAGTCTAGAATAATGTCTAACAGAGGCACCAATGATTTTTGTTCTACTGAATATAGTTCCTTGCTTTAACACCAACTTCAGAGATATATCTCAAAGTGTGCATTCATTTTTTTAAATAATCCACTCTACATCTATTATTTTATGAAGCTATTTATGTTTGAAATAATGTTAGTAAAAAAAAGCAAAATGTTAGTGACTATTTTAAATGATTGAAATCCAGCATGTTTTTATTTTACATATTACTGGTCTCAGAAAATGTACATAAAAATTGTGCCTTGATAATATTCTTACCAACATTCTGTGGTGAGTTATGGAGACATGATGGAAGGTGTGATGGAATTTCTGTTCCGATAATATTCTCAGTCTTTTTTCAATATAATGTTTTCTGTAGTAATATTTTTATTCTGATCATTTTAGTCAACTTTTCATTTCTTTTCTATTAATTAGCCAAGATCTCTCCAGGGTTAACATGAAGCAAAGTGTGGTGGGATTTTTGTTGACAAGGTTCTTGGTCTTTTTCCAATGGAATGCTTTCCATAGTAATATTTTTATTCTGATCATTTTAGTCTACTTTTCATTTCTTTTCTGTTAATTAACCAAGATCTCTGTAGTACTTCCTGTAAAAGTCAGCATGACCCTTCTTGACAGTCTTTCATATTCCTTGAGCTAATCAACACCAGTTTTACTAATATGAACCTCTTCTGTGTTTTTTAGCAGCTGCAGAAATTTGCCAAACAAATTACCTCCCAGCCAAAATATATTCAGTAGAGTGATGCTGAGTACTTCATTAAGACTGATGAGAGAGAACACAGCAGAACCCAGGGGCCCTGAATATCAGCCAAGCTGTGTGGATTATTATGATATGGGGAGTCATTGAAGAATTTAGTGAAGACTAGCCAAAATCAGAAGTACGCTTTTTGATTAGTTGAGAAAGAATGTGTACAATGAAATAAGAAAGATATTAACCAGAAAAAAGGATACCAGTAGGAAGCCATTACTATATCTATAACATAAATTCTAAGAATGCATGGATTTTTGTCTGCTTTATTCAGAGATTTATTCCAAACATTTAGAAAAATATCCTACCACATGGCAACTACTTGATAAATATTAGTTACATGAATGTGTAAATGAATCATAAGAAAAAATGAAACCATGTTGTTGTTCAGTTGCTCAATCATGTCCAACTTCTTGTGACCACGTGCACGCAGCATACCAGGCCTCCCTGTTCTTCACTAGCTTCCTGAGTAAAACATGACCTAAAGACAATAGAAATGAAAGGAAACAGAGATATTCTAAGAGCAATATGGACCATCACCTAGACACAGAGATGAAGGACTGGGCAACCAAACATAATTTTGAAAACCTTCACCTTGCTTGAAGATGGGGGAGTTTTACTCAGAAAAGAAGCCACAAGAGAAAACTGATGAAAGTGCTAATTTTGATGTAGATATCTTGAGTTTGAGACACTGGAAGATGTTGTATCCATACAGGGAAATGTAAAGACTAAATGTACAGCATGCTAAATCACTTCAGTTGTGTCCAACTCTGCGACCATATGAACCATAGCCCACCAGGCTCCTCTGTCCATGGGATTCTCCAAGCATGAATTGCCATGCCCACCTCCGGGGCAGCCCTTCTCCGGGTGGGTTGCCATGCCCTCCTCCAGGGGATCTTCCCAACCCAGGGATCGAACCCACATCTCTTGTATTGTCTCCTGCACTGGCAGGCAGGTTCTTTATCAGTTGTGCCCTGGGAAGCCCAGTGTAAAGACTATGACATGCAAATGACAATACAGGGTGTGAATTTGAAGGAGAGGCAGGAAAGATAGACATGGTCTTGGGCAAACTCTTCACTTAGGTATTAAAGCCAGAGATATAGCTCATGGAAAGGGTACAGAGATAAAGGAAAAAAGGTTGAGGCCCAAACTTGATTTCAAATGTCGCCTTTTTCTTTCCTCTCCTTTCCTTTCCACAGTCACAACCTAACTGAATCGCTTAGTACATTATGCCATGATTATCTCTTGCTCTCCAAACCTATTCAAGTTGCTTTAATGATTTCTTTTTTTACTGAAGTGTAGTTAATTTACAAAGTTGTTGTATTGGGCTTCCAGTTATTTTCAAGTATACAGCAAAGTAATTCAATATATACATAGACCTATACAAGTATTTATTCTCTTTCAGATTTTTTTTCCTTTATAGGTTATTGCAAGATGCTGAGTATAGTTTCTCTGCTATATAGAGTAGGTCCTTGTTTCTTACCTGTCTTATGTATAATACTGTGTATATGTTAATCCCAAACTCCTAATTTATCTCTCCCTAACCCCTACATTCCCCTTTAGTAACCATAAGCTTGTTTTCTATGTTTGTGAGTCTTTTTCTGTTTTGTAAATAACTTCATATTCAAATCTTATGTATTCTTTGTGTTCCAGCTCCTAACCAATCCTCAGCATAAGCTTTCCTTAGCAAATTCAGCTTTACTCAAACCCTTCATTGTGTTTCTATAGTTTATCTTCTGTGTACCACATATGCCACTTTTATGTTTCTCATTTCTTGTGTTCATATTTTGGCACTACAAGTATGTTCTAAGTTCATAACTTGCAAAGAATTGCAAAAGCTTTCTTACACCTTTTTAAATTCTCTATAATAAATAGTTATATAGGACATATTCAGCAAGTTTTTAAGTAATGTTTGAGAGGGGAAAAAAGGATAATCCTCTTCTTGTTGCAAGTTCTCACAAACAACTTACTCCAGAATAGGATTCATGTTTATTCATTCAACCAACAAATATTTGTTAAACTGTGTACCACATATGCCACTTTTATGTTTCTCATTTCTTGTGTTCATATTTTGGCACTACAAGTATGTTCTAAGTTCATAACTTGCAAAGAATTGCAAAAGCTTTCTTACACCTTTTTAAATTCTCTATAATAAATAGTTATATAGGACATATTCAGCAAGTTTTTAAGTAATGTTTGAGAGGGGAAAAAAGGATAATCCTCTTCTTGTTGCAAGTTCTCACAAACAACTTACTCCAGAATAGGATTCATGTTTATTCATTCAACCAACAAATATTTGTTAAACAGCTGCTTAGTGATTAATACTATTTTGTTTTTCTAGAGATAAAATAGGAAATAAGAATAACAAGTTTTTTGCTTTCCTGGAGCTCACATGATACTGTAAAGTTGAAGGAGGACACATAAACAAGAAAGCAAATAAGTGGGGTAATTTCATGTTAGGAAACATGCTATGAAGAAAATATGAAGATAGGTAATAACGATGAATCTGTGTGGGGAGGGTCACAGAAACCCTTTCTGAGGAAGCAACATCAGATTGCATCCTTGAATGTAAAATGTGAAGGAAGAGCATTGTGTGCATCTGTCAGTTCAGTTCAGTCGCTCAGCAGTGGCCGACTATTTGCAACTTCACATTCCAGGATGGCTGGGTCTAGGTGAGTGTGAGTGATCACACCATCATGATTATCTGGGTCATGAAATCTTTTTTGTACAGTTCTTCTGTGTATTCTTGCCATCTCTTCTTAATGTCTTCTGCTTCTGTGAGGTCCATACCATTTCTGTCCTTCATTATGCCCATCTTTGCATGAAATGTTCCCTTCGTATCTCTAATTTTCTTGAAGAGATCTCTAGTCTTTCCCATTCTATTATTTTCCTCTATTTCTTTGCATTGATTGCTGAGGAAGGCTTTCTTATCTCTCCTTGCTATTCTTTGGAACTCTGCATTCAAATGGGTATATCTTTCCTTTTCTCCTTTGCTTTTTGCTTCTTTTCACAGCTATTTGTAAGGCCTCCTCAGACAGCCACTTTGCTTTTTTGCATTTCTTTTTCTTGGGAATGGTCTTAATTCCTGTCTCCTGTACAGTGTCACAAACCTCCATCCATAGTTCATCAGGCACTCTGTCTATCAGACCTAGGCCCTTAAATCTATTTCTCACTTCCACTGTATAGTCATAAAGAATTTGATTTAGGTCATACCTGAATGGTCTAGTGGTTTTCCCCACTTTCTTCAATTTAAGTCTGAATTTGGCAATAAGGAGTTCTTGATCTGAGGCATAATCTGCTCCTATCTTTGGAACTCTGCATTCAAATGGGTATATCTTTCCTTTTCTCCTTTGCTTTTTGCTTCTCTTCTTTTCACAGCTATTCATAAGGCCTCCCCAGACAGCCATTTTGCTTTTTTGCATTTCTTTTTCCTGGTTATGGAACCCCAAAACTTAGGTAAGTATATAGCAAAATGTAAAAGAGCAATTGATGTAAAAATGGATTAAAATTATAATACCTAATGTATAAAATATACCTAGATATATCTACTGCTCAAGGTACATAAATGTATATTTGAAAGGATATTAAAATAGTTGAAACTCAAGTGTAGGAAATATGATTAAATTGAATAGGGACATTTTAATGCATTGTTATACTTCTAAGAGAGGCCTTTATCTTCTGGTTGAGTTTGGTAGCTCACCTTAATTGTTGAATAATGAAAGCAGTATGTTAGAGATAGGTGTTTAATGTTTGCTTCGGTCATCCATTCTTATGTGAAACACCATCTAGCTTGTCTGATCTCTGATCTTTCCTTCTCCTTCCTCTTAGGCTTTTTTCTTCTTTGTATTCCCTCATTCCCTGTTTCTTTAGCTGTCACCACTTTGCTGCACTCTAGCTTTATATTTTCTAGAGTTAACAGTCATGTAAGATTCAATGTGAGTTAGAATCTTATCCACAGTCCTTTTTAGGTAGGTAACTTTTCAGTGAAACATCTTTCTGGAAAATGAGGATAAACAGCTTCATTGTAGAACTTTGTTTGAATTATAGACCATGTAGATAAAGTACTTGTGACCTGCTATGTAGTAGGTACAATACTGATGGTAATGATAGAAGAAGTATACAACTACTAGGGCTACTGCTACTTTTACTACTAATAGTCTTAGTAGTTTAGGTCTGGTGGTTATGATAATGTCCCAAAGTGGCTCTCCTAGCCCTGGCTTCCTTTCCTAGTCTAAACTTTTGAAATACTGTTTATTTTTTTAATTCTGTTTGAAAGCCCTTTATTTTGTCTTTAAAAGTGTTAACCTTTTTATTTATCTCAGAGTTTTACCCTTGCCCTTTTCAGTTAGTTCGTGACTGAATACAGCAGCATTTTCTTAGCTGGTCTCTTGACACTTTCTATTTTTTATAATATATTCAGTATTCCTCTGCAAACAAATTATGCCAAGTCTACCTATGATATCAAATCTAAGCTCTGACTGTTCAAATGTGGGAGTGGTCAGCAGCTATTCCAGTGATTGGGACAGGATCAAAAAGGACCTAACATTACAAGGTGTAATGAATTTACACTTGATTTCGACCCAGTAGGAATACCTTCAAAGGGTTATCAGTGGGAGAAGATCAGTCTCCATGCAGTTTGGAAAATGGTTTGAGGATTCAGGGCAGGAGACTATTTATGAGACTGCTCAAGTAGTTTGGTGCTTCTTAATGTTTTCATTTTGTGATTACCTCAGGATTTGTGCCTGTTAACACTTTTTTTCAAGAATTGTAAAGATTTTAACACACCTGTGGTTCTCTTTATAGGTTGATTTAAAAAAATCTTTAGTTTCTACATATTACCTTAAACATTTGAAAGCCCATGCATATGGATATTTGACACATCTTAGTTACACTTGGGAATTTCCTAAGACATTTGAGCAAGCTTCAGGAGTTGGTGATGGACAGGGAGGCCTGGTGTGCTGCAGTCCATGGGGTCACAAAGAGTTGGATGCAACTGAAGACATTTGAAGGGCTTTGCAGGTGGCACTAGTGGTAAAGAACCTGCCTGTCAATACAGGAGACAATGCAGGAGACATAAGAGACACAGATTCGATCCTTGGCTTGGGAAGATTTCCTGTGGTAACCCACTCCAGTATTCTTGCCTGGAGAATCCCAGGGACAGAGGAGTCTGGCAGGCTACAGCCCCTAGGGTCACAAAGAGTTGGACATGACTAAAGCGACCTAGCAAGACCTTTGGAAAGGGATTCAGCTCTGAGTTGAGTTAGCCATAATGAGCAAAACTCAGGCCCAGGGGTAACTAATTCACTAGCTTTCTCAGCCTTGAAAAGTTTTCAGAGTAAAGCCAATTGTTCCATGTCATTTGATCCCCATTGACATTAGAATAGAGAGCGTGAAGGATACTCTGCTAGGTGCTGCAGTTACAAAAATATATAGTATAGACATGGTTCCTCTTTGAGCCTTATGACTTATTTGGAAAAGCACGACTGGTATATAAAAAGAAAGTGATTTCGTGAGGTGGTAAATGAGCAGTATATGAATGTTACTGTGCCTAAAATTGTTAGAAAAGTTTTCATGGAGAAAGTAAGACTTGAGCTGTATGTCCTAAAGGACTTTGGTAACTGGAAAAAGCAGAGAGGATGACATTTTAAACAGAAGACCATTGGGAACTGTGAATGTATTGCTGTCTTTCAGGGGATAATGTGCAAATTTTATATAAGCTAGAAGATATTCAGAGAGTATTAAGTAAATGTGAGTCAGATTTGGAGAAATGAATTAGAACTTTGAGATAATGGCTTTGAAAGCAGTGATGAATTAGCAGTTTGGCTCAGTAATCACAAATGATCACTTATTTGCAAAATGCCTTTCAACCTCTTTGGATTAGTAGCATTTTCTAAGTGTCCATAATTAATCGTGAGATGTTTGGCAAGTTATTTAAATACTCTTATCCTTAGTTTCCTTGTCTGTATAAATGATGCAATAAATAGCTCTCAAACTTGTGGGTAAATGACAAAATGCCCAGCCTAGAGCTTGGTAAATAATAGGCATTCTGTAAAAGTTTATCTCCCTTCTCTCAAGAGCCTTAGTCTTTTCTTTCTATCTCCAGCTGCTTGACTGTCTTAGCTCATGAAAGTTTCAAAGGTTTTAATGTTTGTATTTATATTAACACAGGTTTTATGATGTAAACACATGCGATAACACACTTTCTGTAAGCATTGTTCATTAACATTCAATGCCTTAGTTTACTTTCCATGATACTGTGAAGAATAATCCTGGTTCAGTTCAGTTCAGCTCAGTCAGTCAGTTGTGTCCAACTCTTTGCAGCCCCATGGACTGCAGCACGCCAGGCTTCCCTTTCCATCACCAACTCCCGAGTTTACTCAAACTCATGTCCATCAAGTTGGTGATGCCATCTAACCGTCTCGTCCTCTGTTGTCCCCTTCTCCTCCTGCCTTCAGTCTTTCCCAGCATCAGGGTCTTTTTCAGTGAGTAGGCTCTTCTCATCTGGTGGCTAGAGTATTGGAGCTTCAGCTTCAGCATCTAGTCCTTCCAGTGAATATTCAGGACTGATTTCCTTTAGGATTGACTGGTTTGACCTGCTTGCAGTCCAAGGGCTCTCAAGAGTCTTCTCCAACACCACGGTTCAAAAGCATCAATTTTTCGGCGCTCAGCTTTCCTTATGGTCCAACTCTCAGATCCATACATGACCACTGGAAAAGCCATAGCTTTGACTAGACGGGACCTTTGTCAGCAATGTCTCTGCTTTTTAATACACTGCTTTGGTTTGTCAAGAAGCTTTTCTTCGAAGGAGCAAGCATCTTTTAATTTTATGGCTGTAGTCAGTGTTCACAGTGATTTTGGAGCCCAAGAAAATAAAGTCTGTCACTGTTTCCATTGTTTCCCCATGTATTTGCCATGAAGTGATGAGACTGGATGCCATGAAATTAGTTTTTTTGAATGTTGAGTTTTAAGCCAGCTCTTTAGTTCCTCTTGCTTTTTGCCATAAGGGTGGCATCATCTGCATATCTGAGGTTATTGATATTTCTCCCGGCAATCTTGTGATTCAGCTCATGCCTGGCATTTCGCATGATATTAAATAAGTGGGGTGACAATATACACCTTTGATGTACTCCTCCTCCAATTTTGAGCCAGTCCATTTTCCATGTCTGGTTCTAACTGTTGGTTAATTGTCATTTATTAGATTGAGCCTATGAAATTGTCAATATGTGACTACTACGTATAAAAATGATAATTTCATATGATTCAACTTAATCTAATTATGACTATAGCTGGTATAACAATAGAAAGTTAAAATGCTTACTTAGATTTCTTTTTTTCCTTCATTTTGTTTTTAAGATCCAGATAATTTAAGTGACTCTCTCTTTTCTGGTGATGAGAAAATGCTGGGACTGAGGAAATAAAGAATGAGATAAATGGAAATTGGATTTCGGCGTCTTCCATTAATGAAGCTAGGATTAATGCCAGGGCGAAAAGGCGGCTGCGGAAAAACTCATCCCGGGACTCCGGCAGAGGCGATTCCGTCAGTGATAATGGAAGTGAAGGCCTTAGATGTGGAGTAACTGCACCAACCAGTCCAAAGGGAAGGTTGCTGGATAGGCGATCCAGATCTGGGAAAGGACGGGGATTACCAAAGAAAGGTTGGTATATATCTTATGCAAAGAAATAAAAGGAAGAGATGCTTTCTGATTCTTGTACTGCAGTTTCTTGTTCTAAGAATGAGAGGAATTTAAGCAATGATAATGTAAGGCTTTATGGTTTGTATGTATTTTAATTCAAGGATTACCCCACTCTTTAAATTGAACCTTTTTGCTTGTTTGTTTAGGTTTAGCTCTCTTAAGCAGAATTTTGTCTCATATTTCCAGCAAAATACACACCAGTGTGTTCTTCACAGTTATGACTTGTGCATGTATTCTCTAGTTCTGCTTGAAAGAAGTAGGTTCAGAAATTCATCATACCTATTATCTAATGAATCTAATTAATCATTTCTTGTTAAGAATACATGATAAATACAATTTGACTGGTAATATCAGGGTCAGAATTTTAATAATTTTGTAGATCTGGTTCTAAGTTCTTTTTAGTTCTGTTTATTTTGGGTACTGATATTGTTTTACTGCTGTATCTCCAGGGCCTAGAGTAGTGACTCCAAGGGTAGGTACTTACATGATTGTTGAATGGTCTTGTTAGCCTGTCTGTGGTAGAATTTTAATGCAGTTTGGAGATTTCACTTGCATCTAAATGGTGGAAGCATCAAATTATGGCCTAGGATTCTTGTAAAGTTTTTGTGCCTTGTCAAAAATTGTTGTTGAATGACTCTGCAACCATTGGCTGGATCAGAATGAAACCTAACTATCAGATTTGTTTTTGCTCTGGTGGTAAGAATTATACTCAATGTGTAATAACGTGCCCCCCCCCCATCATGGGTGATAAAATTCTTTTAAAATATTGCACTATATTGAGCCTTATAAAAACATTTCAATACATTTATTCAGTAAAGCAACTTTGACAGTTGGAATTGTTAAACTTCTGCTGATCTATTTGTTGGTAGAAAAATAGAAATGATTAGTTCAGTTAATGCTTAAATAGAAATCAGTTATTTGTAATATATTTCTGGCTATAAAATATTTGTTTCTGGTGGGCTTAGAAGGTTGCAGTTGGACACAATTGAGCACACACACATGAATATCTAAAGAGAATTTGATTTTAAAACATTTAATGCTGGTCACCATACTTCTATGTTGAATAATTTCTCCACTGTTGTGTTTTCTATGTCATCTCTTAACTGAATCAATGTATTTCTTTTTGTTGTTCCCAAGAAATGTCAGAATTTAGAGCCCAGTTGTTATCAGCTGCCTTGAGGTTACCGTTACAGCTATTTTTCTGTTTGTTTTTTTTGTTTGTTTCTTTTATTTTAAAGCATCTGCCTTTTTAGTTTTAACTTTGTGAGCTGTTTCAACTTGGTTTTTGGAACTAGGTTATAAATATATCTAATCATCACTGAAAAAGCAGTGATCTGAATAAAAAGTTTACCATATAATTCTCAACTGGCAAAAAAAAAAAAACTGGCATGAAAATTAAAATACAGTTTTTTAACTGGTCCTTAATTAACACCTGAACGTCTAGAACTATTTCAGATTTCAATTAAAATTTATGAACTGTGGACATTATGCTGTTTCCTTTCTCAATTCTAAACTTTTTCAGGTGGTGCTGGAGGCAAAGGTGTCTGGGGCACACCTGGACAGGTATATGATGTGGAGGAGGTAGATGTGAGAGATCCCAACTATGATGATGACCAGGTATAAGGGTGATACTTTTTGTGATATGTATTTAAAAAACTTGCAGACTTTTTTGACCTCATGTTTGTAGCATACTCATATATTGGTTAAATCATGTAGTCTATATTTGTACTATTCATATACATTAATTTTATTTATGTGTGTGATTATCTGCATTATATAATATGTATATGAGTGTGTATATATGTGTGTACATGTTACACCATTTGTATATATATCTAAATCGTATGTATATTCAATACTTTCAGACTATTAGGTTAGTTTTGGATTAGAAAACCAAGTAAACTGAGTAATATATATGTAATTTTCACTTGGTTTTTGAATTTAGTATTTGGACATGGAAATATTTCTAACAGAATATGAAAAAAAAATGTTTTAAAACCAGTAGGATTCAAGTACTATAAAATGTTTGCTAAATATTCTAATTTTAATGTATAAACTTGAAAGTGTTTGTTGTTAGATGAAGCCAGTCACATGTTGCAGGCAAACACTTCAGGACTTTTTTTGCAGAGGACAGGGTTAGAAGATTATTGGGCGGCTTATCTGTTTTGAAATTTCAGTTGAATAGTGCTTTTTCTTAAAGATTTTCTGGACTCATGAAGGCTTTTATTTTGTAGTACTAATCTTAAAGGCTTTGGTTCCTACTGGGTTTTTTTGTTTGTTTGTTTTAAATGACGTTTTAATGAAAATACTGGATATGATAGAAAGCCATCATAAAGTTTTTTGGTCATTGAAGTATTATTGGTTTTTTGGGAGAAAAAATAAACAAGCTATGGGGGATCAGGAGCAAGTCATATATTTGCTGTGGTTAGTGGTTCTGATCTATATTTTGATTTATTATATTCAGATTTTATAAAAGAACAGTGACATAGATTTATGTTTTTATATTATGTAAGTGATCAAAGCATGTAGCATATTTTTTTTCTTGTTCCAAATGGGTATTACTAAGCAGTTGGAGTACAAAATTATGAAACAATTTCAGTTTATCTGAATATTTTGTTCTTTAATTTATAACACTCTTCCTCTTCCCTTTCCAGGAGAACTGTGTTTATGAAACTGTAGTTTTGCCTTTGGATGAAATGGCATTTGAAAAGACTCTGACACCAATTATACAGGAATATTTTGAGCATGGAGATACTAATGAAGTGCGGTAGGTTTAAAGTTGCAAGTGTAACTTTTTTAATATAGAACAAACACTGTTAAAAACAAAACATCATATTGGATCACTGGAAAAGACTAAGCATTTTTTAATACATAAATGAAGTTTTAACTAAGAATGGAATAAAATTTTATTTACCATTCTTAACCTGTTTGGGATCTGATGAGGACTATGGGCCATTTCCTTCACTGAAAAATGGTACAACACAGTATTTTAATAATTGTTTTAATTATAACATTTCCATAATTGATAGTTTTTAAAATATGATTTTAACAATTTCAAGGTGTTTATGGACCTTCTAAAACCTCCTTAGGTATCTCAGTTTAAAATACTTCAGTTCCACTTTCTTTGATATTCATTTCAATGCTTAGGACTAGAATAAAATTTATCCTTGTACTCTGTCCAAAATGAACACAAATGTAAATAAATATTTAGAAAAGAATGCATACAGAAATCAAGAGAACAAATGTGTTTTTGAAGCATAATTTGCATGAGGACATTTGTTGTTATGCATTGTTCATAAAGTAAATCTCGAAGGGTAAAAGAAAATTATTGCTCTTGTTTAGTAGTTTATATTGTTGACTTAAAGTAATAAAATTGTATCTCTGTAGAAGGCTTGTAATTTAGATTCTTTTAATTCAGACTGGGCTTTCTTGGTTTGTCTCATGAGGTTTGATAGCTTTGCATTTTTGTAGGATTTGAACGTAAAACAAATATTTGATCAGTGGATACCATGTGGAGGTATTTATAATGGTGATTCCTGCCTTTTTGAAGCTCAGTCAAGTGAAGGAAATGATACATGCACGGATTATTAGAATGTTATAGAGGAAAAGTTTACCAAAGTCCCATGAGGGTAGGGACTTGAAATCTTGTTACCTACCTAGCATGGGACCAGTGGTATATTCAGTTTATTGACTGAGTAGTACTGTGAGGTGAGTGTTATGGAAGCATAAGATGGAGGGTGATAGATTATCTTGAACCATCTGAGGATGGTTAGGAGTTTGCCAGGCAAGATGGTTGAAGCGGGTTTTCCAGGAAGGAGTAGTCCTGGAAGGAGTAGGAAAGAGTATCATGTTTAAAGTCAATGAGTTGTTCAGGTGCAGCCCAGGAAGATGAGATGGAGCGGGAGCGACTATTAACAAGGACACCAGTTAGGTTACTCAGAGTAAGTATCAGTAACTAACTGGTTACTCTGAGTAACCTACCTCGTATCTTTGTTATTAGTCATCACTGTATGAAACTGAGTTACAATGTAGCTTCTTTGGTCATACTGCCTATATTTTGCTTCCTACTTGGTCAGTCCTCTGGGAATCTTCAGCAAATAAATTTTTCTGTGCTTTGGATAGGGTGAATATGATGATAATACCTCCCTCAAAGAGTTGGTTTTTTGAATTAAGTAATAAAAAGTTATTCACCAAAATATGACTGCTTCTCTGATTATTTTGAAACAAGGAGAGAGGATACATGGATAAAGTTTTGACTTTTTTTTTTCCAAAATAAAATTAAACTATAGGCAATGACATCCTTTTTTTTTTGAGTAGGAAATGCTAAGAGATTTAAATCTTGGAGAAATGAAAAGTGGAGTACCAGTGTTGGCAGTGTCCTTAGCATTGGAGGGAAAAGCCAGTCACAGAGAAATGACATCTAAGCTTCTTTCCGATCTTTGTGGGACAGTAATGAGCACAAATGATGTAGAAAAATCATTTGATAAATTGTTGAAAGACCTACCTGAATTAGCACTGGATACTCCTAGAGCACCACAGGTTTGTAAAATTCTACTTTGCATTCATTCTTCTCTTTGTTCATTCTCCGTGTGCTTTGCTAGTTGCATTTATAGTACTAATACCTGCTCCTAGGAAATTTTACTAGATGAAAGAGGGAAAAACTGGCCCATATTCTCTATCACACGACAACAGTGCTCTAATATTTTAACGTATTTTTCCTTAGCTCTTTCCACTCCCCCAGTGTAGTTCTCATCACTATAATTTTATATCCTACTTTCTCCACCGTGGTCTCTGTAGTTTTTTGGTCAATTTTTTTTTTGCTATCTCTATATTCTTTATTACATGTAGTTGAGCTGTTTCATGACCTAGGATCTTTTTAAAAATGTAGATTTGTTATAATTGAGGATTGAGTTTGCTTCACTAGTGTTATGAAAATAATCATAAATAAGATTGTTCCCTTTTATAGCTTTGTAGGGAGATAATTAGAAAATTCATGACTTTATGTATGCTTTTGTTTAGATTCTGTCCTCAAAGCCTTTTACTTTTGTTAGATTTAATACATGCTGACACTATAATATGACTTTCTGGTTTGAAATTGAAAACGTGTGAAATCGTTGCTATTTACCTGACCAAAGTTTTAAAGCAAGGTAGGAGCACTTTACTTAAACATTAATTTAGGAATAGAGTATAGGTAGGTTAACCTAAATGCTATTTCTGTTTTCTTTCCTGTGACAAACAGTAAGTAGTCTGTGCTAGTATAGAACTGTGATTCAAACATGAACTTTTTTTCTATACCAGTACCAATACTTAAAAAAAATTAACTGTACACAATAGTCATTGTAGAAATTTTGAAAAATAAGGAAAAGCCAAAAGAAAGAAAGGCGAGCAAAAATAGCCACTGTTAACTGTTAGCATTTTGGTATTAAATCTTCCATTCTGCTTTTTGCGGATATGTCAATATATAATTTTTATACATTTTTACGTTTTTTGTTTTAATAAAAAGTGGAGTCATGGTGTATATGCTACTTCGTAAACTTGATTTTTCTTACACTTATAAAAATGTGGTAAACATATTTGTCCATATAGTGTACCCACCTTACACTTACTTGTTAGACACGCAGTTGTTTCCAGTGTTATAAGAAATAATTCTGTGAACATGCTTTCAGATAAATATTTCTACACACTTTTACCCCCTCAGATAAACTCTTATTCAAACAGGTTTTTGAGAGACCATAGTCCAAGCTTTTTCACCCCCCAGAAGAGTGGTTTCTCTTGGATGTTAAGTCATTGATTTGGCAAATATTTTTGATCGTGTATGCTATGCTTCAGGAGTGTGCAAGGTTGGGGATTCAGTACTGAGGAAAACATGTTTTATGCCTCATGGCACTTAAATTGAAGGTTAAGATGTGGGGAATGTATGCCAAGCATAACTAGTAAGTGCTAAATGATGTTTTCTGGATATTCCAGCATGTCTTAGGTACTGATTGTGTAGTTCAGTCTTCATCATTTATGTATTTAGAAATTGTGTCCTATAAAGGTTTTAGATTTTTTTATATGACTTTTTTTTTTTCCTTATTATAGTTGGTGGGACAGTTTATTGCTAGAGCTGTTGGAGATGGAATATTATGTAATACCTATATTGATAGTTACAAAGGAACTGTAGATTGTGTACAGGCTAGGTAAGTAAATTAATTTTTCTACTTAGAACTTTCAAAATAGGGGAAAATTCTGCAGGATTCTGTTGAAATGACACTTCCCTAATTAGACATTGTGGATATCTATTTGTCATTTATGTGTAATTAAAATTGAGAGTTTCTTGATACAATAGAACAGAAAGAAGACAGTATTATAATGCAGAAGTTCTGCATCATATATTTCTGCATATATTTTATATGAAGAGTTTTAGCTAAATTATTATCTACCTTTATGTCAAGCTACTTTTCTTTCTGCCTCAGTTTCCTTATTTATAAAATGAAAGAATGGGACTTAGAATGTTCTTTGAGGTCCCTTCAGGTTTTAATATTCTGTAATTATTTAATCTTCTAATAAGATGGACATTAACAAAAGAGCCATATTTTCAATTTTATATTTGCCATGGAAATCTTAGGAAATAATGTTTTTCACTTTTGTTTTTTTAGCATAACTATAAGCTAAATGTGTTATTTGAGAATTATGCTCTATAATTTTTCATAACTTCCTAGAACTTAGATTTGGACTTAGCCATGTCTTAGGTTTTCATTTTCTGGAACTATTTCAGGTCATAGTGTAATGATTGCCTTGGTGGGAAAGTATGAATATATACAAAAGTTCATTTTAGGTGAAATGTTCCTTCTCAGTGTAGATCAGTTATTTATAATAACAGAGTTCTCTTGACTGGGAAATGGAAATAAGTGTGTGAGAGAATATTAATATGAAAAGCAACCTTTTTTCCTCCAGCTTTTTATTTTGAAAAATAGTTTAAGAGACTTCTTAACTTTAGGTTGCTTTTATGTTATAACGCAAAAGCTTTTAGTGTATATAGGCCTACCTCTTCCCCGGACTTTATCCATAATTTGGTCAATCTCAAGAGTGTTCATATGTCAAAATTAACTATTTTTGTAGAGCTGCTCTGGACAAGGCTACTGTGCTCCTGAGTATGTCTAAAGGTGGAAAGCGCAAAGACAGTGTTTGGGGCTCTGGAGGTGGGCAGCAGTCTGTTAATCACCTTGTTAAAGAGGTAACTATGGGGTATTATCTTTATATGTAGTCTTTAGGGAAATAAACATGCCCTCTAGCTTTTATGGACAAAAATTAAGTTCAGTCTTGCAAGTGAAAAATTGAATAATCCTTATATATATGGCTTTATGCCCTTTTGCTATAAATTATACCATGATCATATAATCATTATTAAATTTTTACTGTTTCTCTGACTTTAAGATTGTGTTAAGTTAAAGTGGCTTTCATGAAGAAAGCTCTGGGGGAACCTTAGCGGAATACCTAAAGTCTTTTTCTTGGTATTTAAAAACTTTCAAACTGTTGAAGTAAGAGTTCCTATTTTGTAGTTATTCACTAAATGTCCATTTTTATAACTGCAGTTTGAAACTGGATGGTCTCAGATTTTGTTATGCCTTATGAACACTAGAGTAGATCAGAGTGGTAGAATTTTTGTAAGGAAGTTCACTACCTGTGAGAGTTGGACCATAAAGAAAGCTGCGCGTCGAAGAATTGATGCTTTTGAACTGTGGTGTTGGAGAAGACTCTTGAGAGTCCCTTGGACTGCAAAGAGATCCAACCAGTCCATCCTAAAGGAGATCAGTCCTGAATATTCATTGGAAAGACTGATGCTGAAGCTCCAATCCTTTGGTCACCTGATGTGAAGAGCTGACTCATTGAAAAGACCCTGATGCTGGGAAAGATTGAAGGCAGGAAGAGAAAGGGACTAGAGAGGACAAGATGGTTGGATGGCATCACCGACTCGATGGACATGAGTTTGAGCAAGCACCGGGAGATGGTGAAGGACAGGGACGCCTGGCGTGCTGCAGTCCATGGTGTCACAAAGCGTCAGACATGACTGAGCGACTGAACGACAACAAATGCATACTTTAAAAGAAAAAGTAATTGATGTTTGCATTAATACTCGCAATTACTCGCTATGGATTTTTTTTTCTGGCAGCAAGATGATATTCTGTATTAAGAAACCAAAAATGTTTTACTCTCTTCTGTGAGGATTTTAAAGAAAATTAGAACATTTATATAGTACATGTGTTTCTGATTTTTGAGTATAGTCTTTTCATGTGACAGAAGTAAAACTTTCTATATTCCCAGATGACATCTGTATATAGAAAATTCAAGTGAATCCTCAAAAAAAACAAAAATACCAAACTGTTATAAAAGAATTCACTGTGGTTGCAGGATATAAGATCTGCATACAGAATTTAATTGTAGATCATCTGTATACTAGCAGTGAATGAATAATTTGAAATGAAATTAAACAATTACATTTATAATAACATAAAAATTAAATATAAAGGAATAAATTTAACAAAAGAAGTGCAAGTCTTCTGTACTAAAAATGATAAAACAGTATTGAAAGAAATAAGCTTTAAATAAGTAGAAAAATATCCCATGTTTATGGACTGAAAGACAACATTGCTCAGATGATAATGCTTGTCAAAATTAATATTTTGAGAAACTGCCAAACTAATGGTATGTGAATTATCTCAACAAAAATTAGTCAACATAAAAACTGAAATAAAACTACCAATATATGACTTTGAGGTTGACAATATTTGGATATTCATTTATTTTATTTGGAAGGATGAGTTGGACAGAGAGGACTTTTAGAAGTATATACATGTATTTATCATTCTCAAAAATGCATGGAACCAAATGGGAAACATTTAAATACTTTGTATAAAAAGTTAAAAGTTCCATGCTTTAAATATTTATTTTCCTATAATAGGAATTATTCATCAATCTGTATTCTGTTGATCAGATTTTATTTTTTACAGAAATATGTTGTAGAATTTGGAAGTAGAACATAGGTAAATAAGATTATTTTATTCAGTCAGCTAACATTCATTTGAAACAGCTCAACGGGAATTCCATCACCTCCACTAGCTTTGTTCGTAGTGATGCTTTCTAAGGCCCACTTGACTTCACATTCCAAGATGTCTGGCTCTAGATTAGTCAACACATCATCATGATTATCTGGGTCATGAAGATCTTTTTTGTACAGTTCTTCCGTGTATTCTTGCCACCTCTTCTTAATATCTTCTGCTTCTGTTAGGTCCAGACCATTTCTGTCCTTTATCGAGCCCATCCTTGCATGAAATGTTCTCTTGGTATCTCTAATTTTCTTGAAGAGATCTCTAGTCTTTCCCATTCTGTTCTTTTCCTCTATTTCTTTACATTGATTGCTGAAGAAGGCTTTCTTATCTCTTCTTGCTATTCTTTGGAACTCTGCATTCAGATGCTTATATCTTTCCTTTTCTCCTTTGCTTTTTGCTTCTCTTCTTTTCACAGCTATTTGTAAGGCCTCCCCAGACAGCCATTTTGC